>LR736864.1:6596553-6645416 GCA_902654985.2 Oryctes borbonicus | reverse complement strand
CCATAAGTGTTCTTGCCTCCTCCAAAGCAATGTTTGCATATCCAGAATAAATTGTGGCGTATCATTCACCATAAGTGTTCTTGGCTCCTCCAAAGCAATGTTTGCATATCCAGTACGACCAAAGAAGCTAACAATAATCTTCTTGGAAGTGCAAAGAACGAACAACTTTTGATGGATTCGGTTCATCGGTGACACCTAAACAGTTAGTAGGTTCCTTAGTTTCCAGTTTGTTTAGGAATATACGCAAGTTTTGTCAACTGTTAGGATGTTGTATACGGATATTCAGGTTCTTCTGTTGAATCTTTTGAGCTTTTGCTTACACCAATTAACATGAGCTCTTCTTTGTGCTTGGGTCAAATTATGCCCGAATCTGTCTATGTATAATCCATCGGGAGCAGATCTTTTTCACATTTAAGTGTTCATGCAAAATCGATGTGTGTTACGATGCCTTTATCTCGCTATAGGTCACACAACGATCCTTTTTAATTGTGTTGTGGATAGTATCGATGTTTTTTGACACGACAATCGATTTTTCCAACGCTCCTTCAGTTGCTTTATGTTCACTTCGAAAGGTTCATACAGAATCTTATACTTAATTAACGAAGATAAACTATTAACTAAAAAAATGTAAAAAGAAACAGCCCGTACAACAGACGAGAGAACAAGAACATCAATTCAGAAGGAGTTATGTATCTTTTTCGGTTAGCGCGAGTGGATCGCCCTCGGGCAATGGCGACTAGATGCATTTTCAAGGTGAGATTTCGTTCGCGTTTTTCGACGATCCAATAAACTCCGATGAACCTATCGTCGCGCCGAACTGCCGCAACAACAACAGTATCGGCGTATTTTTATTTCGAGCGGCGCAGCGGCCTGCCCCCGGCTCGCACCGACTGAATGACCGACTGTCTCCGTTTGTTCTGGTCCACATAACGCGGACGAGATGCAGTCGGGATAGTCAGACGCGGTGCTGAGATCTCGCGGTGCAACGCGAAGAGATGAACGGGGCAGGAACCGCGTGTCGTACAGCTTCGACGGGATCTCAAGGTCGAGTCGCGCATATAGGGCCACCTCCCAAAAATTTGTCTGAGAGTCGCGTTAAAGTGTACAGGGCGGATTATGCAGTACACGACTTGTTATTCTGGCACGTTAAGGTTGAAAATTACATAAAAGAACTAAGTAAATGTTACACTCAAATATGGCTCACTTCTTAATTACCTTAACTCCTTTACACTATGCGACCGGTTTCGGGCAGAGCCCTACTTCAGGCATTAAAGGATTTAATAGTTTATGCTATCAAGAAGTGAATTTAACATTTTTTTTAGTAATTTTTTTTGTTTTTGATGTTTTGCTGTGGACATATCGACGTGGAACTTCACGAGTAAATTTGTTTTACTTTTCTATTAACCTCCAACCTTGCGAGGAGTGCCAAGCATTGCAATCTTCTTACTTTCGCAAATTGCCAAATAGATTTGTCTCCAAATATGTCGTACAATTCTCTCCCCAGCCAACCTCTGTCTAATGTCTAATTTCAGTTGGTTTTTCTGACTAAGGATCCATGTCTCATATACATTGGTTAGAGTTGGTCGTATCACTCTTTTATATATTCTTATTTTCCTCGGTACTTCTTTCGATTTTAGTACTTTGTGCAACGTCAGTCTATTTCCTTATTTTCTTCGCGCTTGTTGCTTATTTTTACTTCTTCAAACTCACATTTGTGTTTGTACTTGTACAAACGAAATCGGTTATAATCTCTTATTTTGTGATCTTTTCCAATTCTTGTCTGCTTCTCGCAAGCAGTACCACGTCGTAAGCATATGCGAAGCATTGATGGCTTTTGTTAAACAGCAACCCTTCCCTGTTAATCCTTTTCCTTATTATTTATTCCAGCGCCAAGTTAAACAAGATTGTTGACAGCGGATCCCCTTGGCGTGGTTTTTTATATGTTTTAAAAGTCTTCCTTTGAACTTCACTGCAGTGCTGATATTTCATAGTGTCATGTTTAAATTATTTATTAATTTAACATAAAATGTTTCAGCATAAATAATTGGTCGGTTGATTGGTTGTATCGGATGTTTTCCTAAATGTTTAACTATTTTCGAAGAATTAGTGTCTGAATTTGAGAAATTCCATAAAAAAAAGCTGCATCTTTGTTTACAACTGCTGCAAAGCTAGTGATTATATTCTAAAGTCAATAGTCGGCCTCAATACCCAGTAACATGCAACACCAATTAATCACAAAAATCCATCGTCCCTTCCAAATCATTTAGATTAGAATCTGCAAATTCCTGCATTATCTACATTACTTCTGCACAACACCATATACATACGCCCTATGTTAAGTGACCAATTAAAGCGTAAAAATAATCTGATTTTCGCGATGCTGTTGCACTTGTCGTACCGTAGGAAGTACCTTCTAGCATGAGGTTGTTCTGCGATGCCTTCGAGCGGCAGTCGCGCTTTTAATTCCATTTTGCTAGAGCAAAAGGCGACAGCAGCAACGCTCGCGGTCGCAGAGAAAACGGAACGAATAAAAAAAAACAAGAGTACAAGTTCAATGTCAATGCTATATATCCCGACGAGAGTGATAGTACATTTGCGTTCGGTACGTGCGACGTGTGAAAATGAGAGTGAATGTGCGAGCGGGAATGCGATTTATATACATGTTTCTATCTCGTTTTAGACCGCCGATTTCTGTCGTGATTATTTTTAATTTGTTTCGTCCGCAAATGTGTATGTATATTTCTGTGCGTCGAAGCACTTTAGTTACTCTTGAAAAATACGTTGTGCAATACGTTAAATGATTTTGATTGAAATGAATCGGATGAATTATTAAGTTTTTTGGGGATACTGTGTATATTTCACCATTTAATGTAGATTCTCAGTCGACCAATAGCGGCAATTATAGCTTTTTACAAATCCGTTAAGACGAGATGTAACTTCGTCTGAAAATAGTATTGAAAAAATGTGGATAATTATTAGAAACTGCATTCGCCTGTCCAAATAATCTTATTTAAGCTCAGCGAGAAGACGTGTAGAAGCGGCATCCTTTGAATTAATTTTCTTAGTGTATTGCTTAGGATGTTGTCCCAATCTTGTTGGAGAATATTTCAGAATAGTTCCTTACAAATAGGGCCAACAATTGGAACTCTTCTACTGAGTGGGATTGAGATTAGGACTCTGCGGTGGCCATAATCTCTTTCCGTATTGTTCCTTCGATTCGGTGCTCCGGACTCAGGAAAGCAACCCCAAACTATAACTGAACCGCCAGCGTGTTTTATTGTTGGTGCAATGCACTGGGGAAAGATTTCCTCATTAGCTGACTGTTTCACAAACATCCACTTGCCTTGATCGAAGTTTAAATATTGATCTATAGGTCCATAAGATATTTCTGCATTGTTCTATCGTCCAGTACTGATGTTCTCGGGCCCACTGCAGCCTTTTCAATCAGTTACTCCGGCGTAACAATGGTTGACGGATTGCCACGGGACTGTGAAAATTTGCTTCCACCAGCCGTCGTTTGACTGTGCCGATGCTGGCGTTCCCGATTTGTGTGCCGGAATCACCTTTTTCATGCAAAGTTTATCAATACCTATTGATTTACCATTAAGGAAGACAATCTGTGAAGAATTCTAGCCTTCTAAATCAATGAGATTTCCAACAATATAACTTATCTCAAGGACTTCCAATGAAACGGAATGTTTAGTTTCTGTATTTTTTATATAAAATAAAGTCTACTGTTTACTATATAGAGGCTTGCATGAAGTGTCTAATTATGTTTGCGTTAAAATGTTCCTCTTTAGAAAGCTAGTCGCATTGTTTTTACTTGGAACGATTATAAAAGAGTTCATTGTACATTTAAACATTGCGGCTTGTGTTATAAATAAGATAACTAAATTAATTTTCATTTTCTTTTATTTACCACTCGACATTCACACTCCGTACAGCCCTCTTAAGATGGTATCCACTTAATTACCGAACGAGAACACTGTGTCAGTAAATACATCGGCATCATCGCGAAAGAATAAGAGAAGAAATCCAGCGAAAAGGTAAACGGACTTTTGCCCTTGCTAACGCGCAACTATAGCCGCTGGCTTTAGAGGTTCATTCGGTGGTTCTTTGCATGTCTGCCCGTTATTGGTGCAGCAATGCCAACACATACAATACATACAGCAACGCGTTTCTCCGCGGCATTGTGTGTGCACTGTGCTCGTTTCGCTTGCGTCATCCTTATTTTGATTGAAATTAGTTTCGGCCGGCCGGTAATTATTTCGCGAACGAACCGGCCCAACAAGCCGGCGAGTCGCATCTGGGTTGATCGTACTCTCCGGGCGAGATGTATGTCGGTAATTGCATCGTCTAAATGAAGGTTAATGTGTTTCGTAAATTTCGCGACCGGTTACATCGTCGGCGGAGAGAGTAGGTGATAATTCTTCGCCGTGTTAAAGACGATTGCGTTTTTTATTAGCGTCTGCATTAAAAATTATGATCGAAATTGTTTCTTTTATTAACACGTGTAATTAGCAGAATTCAATGTTTTGTTTCATTTGCATAGATTCGCAATACACAACGAATGAGTTTAGATCAATTGGGAAAAATTTGAAAATTTATTAGATCAATCACAGCACAATTATTTTTAGCATTAGACATTAATGCCTTTAATCACTGTCACTCCATTGTAACAGTCCCTTTGCCTGAATTAGATTAGTTGGAGGATTTTGATCCATGTGCATACTTTAACACTACTCTAGAATCTTCTTTCTTCAATCCAGCAAGTTTTAAGAATGGCTTTTATTGTACATACGTGAAAATATCATTTGTATGCAGACGGCGTACAGTTATATCTTTACAGAACTTCCCGAGGCATGTATGCGTATGACCGATTTATCAATATTTTGCGATCGCCATCAATTATTTCTAAATCCAGCTAAAATGCAAGTTATTGCTTTTGGTGCAACGAGCTCCCGAAGGAATGTTCTGAATGAGCTTGAAATCTTGGATTGCACGCGTCGCTTTCGAGAAAACACCTCGTTTCTAATAAGAAGAGCTTAAATATTTCTTTGTCAAATATATTTCAATTGCATTCGTGTGCATTGCAAAGCAGTATGTTCAAAGAATTCAGTATTTCCAAAGCAATTGTTTGAAGTGTGATTCGAAAGCTATCAAACGAAGATGTTAAATACACTGCCCGACAAAAACATAGACGCGGCATCGTTTTTACTTACCAAACAAAGTATATACATTATATAAAATGTAAATGAGGGTTATTAATACTTGTTATGTAAATAGTCCATTTATAGATATTTCCCGGTATTTATTGCTTTATGAGGGGTAATTGAGATTTTCCCAGATCAAAATAGGAATTTTAAATGCGACAAAAATTTAGACCCTGTGCATTTATTACATTAATATAAGCAAAAATGTTTTAATTTGATACTTCTCTTTATATGCAGCGGTTGTGCTGATAAAGTGTACACATTTCACCACGAGAAATTATATTTTATAAAGTGTTTGCAATATGGGTAGAGAAAAAGCAATTATCCTTGATAGAAAGGGGTGAAGTTCTAGCCTGGAAGCAGGATGGTGTTAGTAAGAAGGAAATTGCTCGTCGGTTACGAAGAAGCAATCATTCCGTTAGAAATTTCCTAAAAGATCCGAAAAATTACGGCAAATCAAAAGGCCAGGGGCGACCGAAAGCTGTAAGTGAGCGGGATGAACGCATGATATTGCGGTGTGCATCCAATTCTTCTGCGTCGGCGAGAGTTATTGCAGAACAGGCGGGGCTACAAACGCACGTGCGTAATGTTCAAAGGATTTTAAAGGCGTCGCCGGTAATATCACGGAAGAAAATGTCGAGAAAGCCGCCACTTTCGGCGAAACACAAAGAAGCGAGGTTGAGATTTGCTGAAGAACACATATCCTGGAAGAAACAATGGGAAAAAGTTATAGTTTCCGATGAGAAACGTTTTAATTTGGACGGACCGGATGGGTACTCGCATTATTATCATGATCTGAGAAAGGAACCAAAAGTGAAAATGACCAGACAATTAGGGGGTGGATCTGTGATGATATGGGCAGCGATTGGATTCCGCGATAAGAGTGAGATAGTGTTTTGCAGAAACAAAATGACATCTGTGACGTATAAAGACTTATTGCGTGACAATCTTCTACTTTTTGGAAACCAATGGGCCGGGCGCAATTTTGTTTTTCAGCAAGATAACGCGCCAATTCATAAAGCAAAAACCATTACTGAATAGTTTAAAGAGAGGAAGATTAAAACTTTACAGTGGCCGGCACGGTCACCAGACTTAAACATTATTGAAAACATTTGGGGTGAATTGGCACGTCGCGTTTATGACGGAGGCCGTCAATATTTCACGGTACAGAAAGTGAAAACTTCAATAGTGACTGAATTGCAGAATATCCCTCAATATTATGTGTTAAATTTATATAAATCTATTAATAACAGACTATTGGAAGTGATTAAGAACAATGGAGGATCTACGCATTACTGATCACTCATTTGTTGATTTTTGTTTTACATTTGCAACAGAGGGTCTAAATTTTTGTCGCAGAAATTGTTTAAACATTAGAGTAATAATTTATTATTTAGTTCATATATTGCCGGAGGAGATATTTTTAAGTTTATTTTACTTTTATGAATAAAAACTTAATTAGATATCTTGCTAGTTTCGCAAAGAAATGTTGTAACCCTTAAAACCCGTAAAACATCTTACCACGTCTAAGTTTTGGTCGGGGAGTGTATGTACCACACTCGAACATTACATAACTTGATCTTTTTCTGCAAATTATCAAGCGAAAATGTCAAATTAATTTGTTTAACAAAATGAAAGTTACTCATTCCATACCTTTTAAAACTGTAAACACAACTTATTTTACCTATTTACTTACGGTTACTGGAACTTTTAATCCCCATAAAGTAAACCGTAGTGAAACTTTTGTTGAAGAATTTATTGTAGAAACACTTACAATCATAAAATGACGTTTTACAGCAATTATATTACACTTATACCGTTTATTGCTCCCTAAATACGTTCGTTTCCTGAAGCGAAGAGGGAACCATAGCGGATAGATTTCGCTAAACAGCCCCTGAGGACTTCGCCATCTTCGGAGAACATGGGGAACGATGTCGAGTGTGAGGGTTGGCGGAGAGCGAGGAGGGAACGGTGTCAATAACGGCTCCAACACAACAAAAGAAATCCACGAATCCGACGGGCCGTAAATGAAAGAAGAAATACGCCGAACGCCGAGAGAACATCGCTGGATGAGAAGAAAGAAAGACGAGCCGATGCGTATGGTTGTAGAAGTCTATCTATATAGCGGTCGGTATATATAGAACGATGCGACGTCTCCTCTATCTGCTTCTCCCGATCTTGCTTGCGAAGAGGAAGGGACCCATTTAGATGAAAACGCGATTTTTCAAAAATCGTGCGTTTCTTTATTATTTGAGGGCAGTTTATTCCTTTTTGGTATACTGTCTCTATCGCTCCCATGGTGTATCGCATTTTTGCTGGATGCTTAATGATTTAATGAAGGAAGAATTTTAATTGTTTCCCAGATATAGATCAGGTACTAGTAGGGTTGCTGAGGTAGATGAATGTCGCCATTAATAATGTATAGTCATCAGTGAGGTGAATTCGGCCTCGTGACGTAACTAATTAGATACGAATAATGTATAAAATGAAAAAGAAATTCTGAGCGTGAAGTGTGATGGATTAATCAAGATGGCGGAAGGTACTTAGTTGCTTAAATTATTTTGTGGTGCCTTTCTAAGAGCCCAAAATTTACGGGTTTTTCCTCAGAAAGTGTTGCTCATGAAATGTATTATTTTTCTGCTATTTTTTTTGTTTTCGTTATTTGGTTATATTAAAAAACTGCTCGTCTTTTTGGAGAAATAATTTTTTCTATTTTCAAAATAGATGCTTTTCATCTGCTATTGTATCTAATCTAAAATGGTGGCATCCTGTAAACACCAACAATACAAAGTAAACGAGCTCGTGCCAAAAGTTGCATTTTACCTCACTAAATATCAAATAAAATAATAAGAAATATACTGTGGTTTTAGTTTTTCTTTGTGTGTGCTTATGGGCGTCTATGCTTACGTAGAAATGTAAATTAGAAGAACTATAAATAATGAGCAAACAGAGATAAATTAATTGGACTAATTTTGATAAAAAATGTGTAACATTAATTTTTAATTTGAACAACGCCGATCAAGTAAAACAAGTGGTTAGCAGGTTCTTTGCCTTTTCTCTTAATTTTTTCTCCAAATCGCATTAATGTTCTTTCGGCAAGACATCAAAAGCAGCCAAGTCCTATCGTATCGCCATCTAAGTTATCGCCGGCTGTTTTTTTTTCCCCAGCGTTCGCGTTCAAGAAACCAAGGCATAAAACCCCATCTTTTCGAACGAAAATTTATTACCTATACGGCGATTTTATAACTATCGTACACCGGTTGACATTTCGTGAAATATTAACGTCGAATCGTCGCGTCATCTTCTGCGTCTGCGATTAAACTAATTTATCGTTTTAAAATCTGTTTTTTTATTATTGTATTATTATTATTATTAGAACATAAGAAACAGAATACTGAAGTTCGTAGACGTCCGTCAGGGTTTAAAAATACACTAAAATACAAGAGCAGCAGTAGCATTAAGCAAATAAAGTAGTTACCAACAGCTTCTTTTAATGTATGATTGCAGGTCTTTTTTTGATTGAGTTTTGGACAGTTCCTGCGCAGTTGTTTGTAACAACAATCCATGTACCATACCAGTTATAGAACACACCTTACTTAAAAGTTGCATGGCTTATTTTTGCATTAAGCAAGCTTACGCTCATTATGTGAGTATATTTTTTACAAAAAAGTTTTTTTTTTACTGCTGGTGCCACAATTACACACTTATTTTATCTTTCTATATTTTTACGTTTTTTACGCGTCATGTATATTAGTTTTTTTTTTTCAAAATATTTAAAAAATGTATTGTTTTTCATTTTTCTCAAAGTAAGCTTTGCACCAAGATCTTCAACTGCAGCTACTAATATCGTGCCTCTTTAAACAAACATGTTTAAGATGTCTAAATTCGTTTGAATCTGCGTTTGATGAATATTTTAGAAATAAGTTGGGGAACCAGAAACAATTCGCCCATTATTCACTGTATGCCAGGGTAAAGCCAACATATTGTCGATTTTGTGCACAATTACAGGATGTCCGAGTATCAATTAGCCAAATTTACCGTAGAGATTACCTGGCGTAGTAGTGAACAAGAAATCTTAATAAAATTTCGAGATATAAATAAGAACAACGGTAGCGGGCAGAATAAAAAATGAAATAAGGAATTATCTGTAAAGTGTTAATCGGCTAATATCGATTTATAACACGTTATAAGAGGAATTTCATAGATAATTTTCCTATTATCATTAATTGGCAGCTATGCAGAATTTCTCCTGTGCATAAAACGAAACAAACTAAAAGAAATGGAATGTTTGGAACATTTATTAACAAAAATTTAAATGTTAAAATACAGGGCAACCGTTTACACAAATAGATAAAATTAGAATTGTGTTAGACGTGTTAGATTTAATTAGTTAAATAAAGAATTACATTTGAAGTCCTTGCATCCATTCATAATGATCTGAAGGTTAAATGGGAAGTCTGGCACCGTATTAAATTAAAAGAATAGCTTTAGTAAACGATCAATTTCCTAATGAACAAATAATTTCAAATAAAATAAAAATAAGTCACATATTTTCCATATTCATCTTCCTTTTCCATTTATTGTCTAAAACCAATTGTCTCTCTCGACGCTCGCAGAAATTGTTTTGTTCGAACAGATAATACTATGAGAAAGAGAAAGATAACCGACAGATCTTCGTATTATTAAGCATTATAACTACCATCGTCCAGATTACTTTAAGCGGAGAGGATTAGTGAGGTGCTGTAAAGCGACTGTTGCCAGCAATTAGGAAGTTTCCCAAAGTACGTCCACCGGTTCGTGGTATTGTTGCAAGAACAAATCCACTAAGGCGATTCTGAAAACGTTTTTGGATTAGTTAGGATATTGTTAGGGAGACAGTACTCGTTCGGCGAAGAGATCCGTTTGAAATTTTCGCTTAAAATAATTAGCTGTTGACGTGAAATAACGCATTGCTCAAGGTTATTTAAAATATTTGGAATTGTTACAAGAATTTAGTCCATTGTACAGTTTACAATTAACTGAGGTACAATACAGAAAGTAAATGTAAAATTCAATTTATGGAAAAGAATAGTACAATTGGATAAATTGTAAAATCACTTAGTGTGAATTTATCTATTTTTCCTCTTGAAAGTAAATAATACACGGCTAAGTACACATATAAAAAAAATATAAAATTTAAATAAATATTAAATAATGCGTATGGAAAGATAAAAATTCAAAAATTATCTTAAGTAAACTAAATTTGCTTTTTTGCATTGTTTGTATTTAGATTACGGATGGAAATTTGTGTATATGTGGGCCGTCTTATATAGTTGTATTACACAGTGGATTTTTTCATAGATTTCTCTCTTCTCCCTTCTTTCACTGTATGTTTCTGGATAATTTTTGGCGCACCTGTAGTGCAGCAAGTCATACAAAATTTAATAAGGTTTCGGACATTAGAATCCCTAATCTATTAAATAAAAAGGATAATAGGTACTCTCAGTTAATCTGTCTCTTTCTGCATGGAAGAATTAAGCACGTCCGGATGTAATATTTGAAAACGCAACGCCTGAAGTCAAGCCATATTGCATAGCCAAAACTGCAGCGAAAATCCTCGAGAGATTGCAGAGAAACCACTGTATCTTCGTCTTATAATCGTTTGGTGTGGATTTTTGTACCAAGATGGGCTTGGGCCTTAGCTCCTTGAAAATGGGAACAGGAAGCAGTAAGTGTTAATGGTGAACAATATTGTCAGATATTGTTTAATTTTTTATGGCCTTTTCTGGAAGGTATGGCCCTCGATCACATTTTCTTCCAACAAGATGGCGTTACTTGCCCCACTGCTAGAGAAACTGTAAATTTCCAAATACAATAATTTCCCGAAATGGTGACATTGGTTGACCTTAACACCAATGGATTTAAATGTTAAAGTCTACTCAAATAATCCACATTGCTGATCATTGATGATTTAGAAAATAATATTCATCGGGCTATATGGCGAAATTAACTTCAATATGTTCAACAAAATAATTGAACATGTTAAATAAAGAATTGTTATATTCAGAAGGAATCGCGATGGATATTTATCAGTTTCTGTTGGTACATTTATTATTTTTCTTTCGTCTGTCTTTTTGTATATTTCCTTAGACAGCAGGGTACGGTTATGAATTTTATTTTTCATGATCAGCAAAACGCCAAGTTCCACTTCATTTTCTTTATATAACATTTCTCTATCAGAAATAAGTAAATAAATATTATGACGTCACGAGTGTTCCGGCAATTAATTATTACAATTGAATTAAAAACCATTTCAATTTAATTTTTATTCACGGCATTAAAGGATCTCTTACACTACGTAACTTCAAGAAATTGTTCGCATGTATTGTATTGCGCAAATTTTTCGCAATTTCTTTGGTTACTTCTTTGATTTGAACCTACCATGCTGCATGAGTAATAGTAAAAAAAACCTAAAATCTAATTATAGGAAATGTACAGAAAGAAATATAAAAGGTTAAATAAGCCGGTCACTTGCAGGTAAAATTGCCACTGTTATTACTCTATTTGTAGATATTACAGATATCTTTAGTAATACCAATAATCCTTGAAATTATTCAACACATTATTATTAGTATTAAACCCAAAATTAGAAAATTTAATTTATTATTATTTAATTAAGAATGTAGAAAGTAAACAGGAATATTAAGATATGAATGTCGTCGCCACTGCAAACGTATTACGCGGTCTAAAGCTTGTTTGGCGTTTCATTAATTTTACTTTGGATCTATTTAAAATAACTATTAATTATTCCTGTTAAAATGTATGTACATAATTCATTCCTTCGCATGTCATACAAACCAATTAAAATATCGTTTATTCGTTTTAGCATACGTTCTATTGATTGTATTTTTAGTGTATTTTTTGTTGTGACGTTTCTAATGCCTCTTTGCTGCAAGTACTTCTGATTTTACAACCATAATGGTTCAAGTGACAACTTCCCTTCAAAATGAAATAAAAAGCTGCAGAAAGTTTTTTAGACTCTGTACTGGCTATTTTATTCAAAGGAAAACTATCTTACGCAGGCACGTTGCGAAAACTTACGATAAAGTAATATTTTTTATAAAAAATAAAGTTTATAATTAACACACATTTTTGGGCGAGTACTGACGGAACGAGTGATACAATAGCAAAAAAGCAATGTCTTGTAATGGAGATACATTAGCCTTCAGTAATAAGCTCTAAAATTTACAAACTGTAAATGCAGAAGCTATAACGAAAGTTGTTGTAGACAGTGTAGAAAGTAAGTTCGGTACAGGCACTAGTTACAAAGATCATATTTTGCCCATTGTTACATTGTACAGCTGCGTACCTGAAGAAAGTTGCCAGCTTACTTTAGTAGTTGTGTTGATTTAAATTACTGTACTTACATAATTTATAAAATACGGAAAAAACGGCGCGCCACTGGTTTATTGATGAAAATCCAGTCCAGCTGAAGAGTCATAGTTAAAATCAATGAATTTTATAATCAAATGATTCATTCGATTCTTCTTCGTTAAACTACTACTATTTTTAACGACCACTAGCGACTACTATTTTCAGTATCTTAAGCATTCCCTGTAGTTGTGAAAAAAGAAAACCAACCAAAAAGAAGACTAAGAGACAACGATGAGGAGTAGAAAGGGGATCGCTTCCTATTATCTGAAAGGTGATAATGGCGAGAATGAGCGCGGCAGATAGTATGACTGAATGAAATTCGGCAAAGTCGAAAGTTTCCGGAAGGAAACATTGGGATTCGCATCGCAGGACGGGCGTTGCCGAGACGAGGGAAAACTGACGTTCATCGGAGGTTTTTGAGCGGAAGGATGAGGAGAACCAAAAGGACGGCGGTGAGGTAGTCGAACGTGACACGGTAGCACGAAGGCGAAACAGGGATCCAGATGTCTTTGGAAATAGCGAAGATGTTGGGCGAGGATCTCCGTCGCGTTGGATATGCCGGGAAGGAAAACAATAATAACGAGGTCGACGGGGAACCGATTATTACGATGATGTCGAAAGGGTCCATGGAGGAAAACATGATTATCGCACGCGATTGATTCTGACGTTGATCGTTTAAGCGTGAGGAGTGATTATGAATGGCAATTATTGGTTTCCGTTTCGTAATGGATTGTTGTAACGTATTCACCCTTCAGACAGAAGGCTGTAAATAAGATTATTGCTTGTTATTGTCAATATTCCTTATTGTATCATTGCTGGAAATAATAGAATCTATATCTGTGTTCAGATACTTCATATCGGAAGAAAGATGTGAGAACAATCGCGCATTTTTTGTAACTTTTTCTTTGTTTCTTTCTGACAATATTCAGTTTAATAGAAAAGGGTTATTGTTTTAAGTACAATCTACGAACAACTCACATTGTTGCTATAGGTCGCGATGAACATTCTAATGTTTTTATAATTTAAGATGAAGTGAGAGAGGAAATTATGTGTAATTAATAAATAAATAAAAACAAAAACCTCCATGTCTTCTATTGATAAAGATAAAAGGTTGAGAAGCCCACCCTGACCTGGGTGCCAGGACACGAAGAACATCGAAGAAATGTAAGGAGCTCGAGCAGGCTCGTCAACTGCTGAAAATCGCCCAATGCACTTGGTGGGAATGGTATATACGGTAGTAAAAGCAACCACTAAGCAACGGAAAGATAAGATATCTCAAGACTGGTGGAAGGTCAGAGACAGGCCAAGCAATTTCTGTTTGGATACAGGCCTACATTTACAGCGGTCCAACTAAGCAGACGCAGGAAGTCTGTTAGAACAATAGTGGGCCTGCTAACAGGATACTGTACGCTCAAGAAGCACAATCTGGGCCTGACAGAAGAAGCAGCATGTAGATTCTGCCAGGTGGAAGAAGAGACTGCCGTCCATGTGCTGTGCGAATGTATAGCAATGGCAAGAGTGCGGCTCTCAGAAATGGGCTCGGAATATCCAAAAACCAAAACCTATGCAGGGGCATCACTCACAAGACTGCTAAATCTCAGATAAATTTCGGGAGAAACAGTGTTATGATCAATACAAGACACATTAAGCATAGCTCAACTTTTTAGCTAGCTTTTATTCTCGTGTTATTAACTTAAATGTGGTAAATAATTTTACAAAATTTGAGGTATTTATAGTGCTTATACTTATCGTAGCTAATTTAAATGTTACTGTTAAATTATAGATAAGAGTTCATTAAATATAGCAATATCTATCGCAATAAATTAAATCTTCAAATATTAGTATTAACGCTATTATATATTCACGTGATTACAATAAAGCCTTGAAGACTTAAATGGATTTTTGGCAAATATGTATATTGCTAGAGATATCCCTAATACAAATAGCGTAATTAGTAACAATGAAAATTTTACCTGCAAATACTAAGAGGTTGACCGGTATTGATTTAATTTTTATTTCTGTACATTTTACATAGTAGATTTTAGGTTTTTCCAAATTTTCCCGAGAATTCGCTATTATTGCAACATACAACGTGATTAGTATCGCTTATTTATTTATATTTAGCCACACGAATTTGCATATCGAGTGAATTCAGAGAGAGATAAGATGTAAGAATCCAAGTTAACACGACACATATACACATCTGCACTAAAGATGGGCGACATCAAACGATTTTATTCAATTTAAAATAACTTGATGCATTGGCGCGCAGAATAAATTATTGATCTTGGCGTTTGTTTTAGTTAAAATACATTTTAAAATGTTTAAAATTTAATGTGTTACTATTTTATGATTCTTGATAATTTTGTAAATTTTTAACTAAAAGCATGAGTTTTTTTTTTTCAAAAAATGCATAAATTTCGTCTAAAATCAAGCGAGCGATTAATATATAAAATGTTACATTTAATATAAAAACAAAAGTATTCATTGTGACACATACTCTGCATTGTACTGTAATTCTGCAAGATTCGCGTGCTGACCCATAATTTCTTTATTACACAGAAAACAAATGTGTTTGGTTTAGAAGCTGATAATAGTTCTTTTAACCAATTTGGTGACAAGGGGGCGCCTGATTGCGCAGAGTTAGACTTGTGAGTTGTGTGTTCGAATCCCAACAAGGAAATATCAATTATCTAAAAATCTACTTATTCTCCACGTCACACATATCCAACGAAGTAGGCAAAATAAATACCGGAAATATCAGTCTCCATTAAGAATCAACGAAATAAAAAATTAACATTAAAAAAATCACAAGGCGTAATAATTCAGTAGTAAGCCGCATAAGAATGATAATTAGCGCAATTTTGGATTTACATCAGAAAAAAAATAGAATAAAATAACCCTGACTATTTTCAGAATTGTATGCGAGAAGAATTAATCGACCAAAACTTGGATATCCGCAGAAACAAAAAGAAAACACGCTCATAAATCCTCACACCTTGAAGGGAGCCGGAAATCCCGTTCCACCGACGTAGTATTAAGAGTTCTTAATGAAGCGGAGTGTTCCGCCGCAACAGCAGCAGACACACTCCCGACCCGTGAATCTTTCGGGATTTCTCCTCTCATCGGACGCGAGACACACGAGATCTGGTAATCGTCGGGCGTCTTCTTTTATCTTATTCTAGCGCACTTAGCGCGTAGAAGCGACGGTGGCGGCGGCGGCAAAGATATTAAGCGAGCGGAGGAGACCGCGATCTTGCCGTGCGCGGCGTATCTCTTCTCCTTTTTCTCTCGTTCCTATACGCGGTCCCTCTCCGCGCCTCGCGTCACCCAACGAAAAACTCCATGCGTAAGGTCAGGGATAAGAATCTGTGTTATTCGGCGTTGTGCCTTGGAGACCATTAAGAAAAGGAGAACGCGGTTACGAAAACGGCTTCGTATACCGTCGAGCCAGCCGCGTGCCTATGTAAGGAAGGCAGCATGGGTGCGATGTGTGTATCTGTGTTAAGGACGTATTGGTGTCGTAAGTTTCCTACTACAACTAGGATAACTGAATTCCTGCATTTTGGAAACAGAAGCAACAGACTTCGCGTACTCATCTGATTCACTTGATTTGACGCCATGTATATATAGACTTGCGATATCATTATGAGCGAGTCGATATTTCGCCTCCAATATCTGCCAACGGATATTGAAGATCTGCGGCAAGCAATAATAAACTGTTTTCAGCAAATGCTTCATGCAATCTTTGACAATATATTAAATTAGTTGCAAAATCGTTATGAAGCCTATTTACGAAATATACCCAACTGGATTTGTTTATTTTAGCGACTATTGTACTTTTTCCTATCCTTTTTGCGCAATGCTTTTCTTCTAATACGTGATAAATCTAATAGAGCTGAATTATTCAAATATCAGCATAATAAATATTCTCCTCCGTCCAAAACGTTCTTTGCATGCCAGTCGGCCTCGAAAACTTAGGAGGTAAGGTTATTGCAGGATGTTGAGAATAATCCTTCCACCAGCACGTTTGTCAACAAGAAATAGGCGTCACCTACAGTCCGTTCAAACGCTACATCTCGGAGATAACCGACTTTTTCCATAATGTTTTGTTTACCGATGAAGCTCATTTCAAGCAACAAGGAGCCTTAAGTCGCCACAACCTTCATTATTGGTACTTTGAGAATCCTCATATTTTACGTCGATGGAATCAACAAAGACGTTAGTCTGTGAATGTTTGGATGGGTATTTTGATACGTATTTTTTTCCAAGAATGCTGAATGCTGAAAATTACAGTAACTTCTGCGAGAACACTTTACCAGGTCCGTTAGAGAACATTTTAATTTTGTTGCAAATAGCTTCAGCCACGTATATTAACGAAAAACAATTTTTAGGGTTAGTTTAGGGAATTCGACTCAGACTTTTTATCATTTCAATATTACATTTTTTTGAGTGTTTGGATTTCTTAAGAACAAAGGAATATTTTAAAATTGTTAATTTTAATTTTACATGAAAACAGTTATTGAAAATAAAAATCAACGAACAAAGTTAAAGTTACAATATTTATTCAATTGTTTCAACCCTGGTTGAATTGGCAAGAAATTATCACTGTATTGTATACTTCTTATGCAACAAAAAAAGATGTCGGTACCCTCCTAATCCCAATGTTTTTTTTATTTTTTTTTCGCAAAAACTTGTCGCCTTTAGTGTATATTAAGAAGAGGAAACTTACACCTATACATATCTATCTCACTTTGTTTTGAGAGCAGCTTAGGTAAAAAGTAAACCGTAAGAAAGGTCGGGATATAGAAAGGAATTAATATAGTCTCGCGAGCAAAGGAGGCAGTTTATTTATATCGTCGGGTCGTATGTGATAGAGTTAACGAGAAACGAACGCACTTCCTACTACTCCTTCTCTTAGTCTCGGCGGTTATCTTGCTCTTTATTAAGACGGTTGCGATGGTCGACTTGATTTCTCAGTTGTTTACTTTTCTTTTCCTTTTCTGCCTTTAACGTATTACCGTTTTGTGGGGTAATTGTTTCCCGCGCGCGTCAACTTGTCTGGCAGAATCTTTGAAGCTCTGAAAGGAAAGAGGAAATGAATCTTTCAATTCCTGATTGTTGTAATCTTGTTTATTTCGAGAAGCATGTTTACCTGTTAATAGTTCATGCTATTTTTACATGTTTACAAACGTGTTAAAAAATGGAATATGTGTATAACGAGGGAAGTTAGGTAAATACTTGGTCTTGGCAAAAAAAAAAAACATATTTCGATACATTTATTCCAACGTTTTTCTATCTCTGAAAAATACGATTTCTTTCAGGTAATTATCGATCTCATGACAATGCACGATAGGAAATGTATTTATTAATTGTAAGTAAGGAAGAAAGTGTAGAACCACATCAGGCAAAGGGCGAAGTTATTCATTTTCCGAAGATCAGAAAATGCGCCCTATTAGATAGACATCAAACCTGGAACGTATCAATTTATTCCCGTTAAAAGAACGCATTTTTACATATCAATGCAAACACCTTAGATTTCAAAGCTGCTGTTACCCACCTCCTCATCCATTCTAGCGCCCATTTCCATTCCCGCGCCTTCTCAAGGCGATCGTTCAATCCTCGTAGGAAGGAAACTGCGTATAGAGTACGGCACACACAAATGATTCGTCCGAAAGTGCTACCCCGTGATTAATTCCCCACCGTCAATATTACAAATGTCGAAGATATATAACCTTTGTGCGCTTCGAGATGCCGTGACGTCGTCGCGTTGTCGTCATCCTTATCGGCCGCTAGATGGCGTCCCTCGGCCGGTATGCGAGCCCTGCGGCGAAGGGCAAGCGGGCGGGCCGCAGGAGACTGTTTAGTATGTGAAACGTGTAAGATGCCCAGGGCGAACATTTGCGAGCCCTCCATCCCATTACGGCGCCCGTTTCTTCCACCACCCTCAAGCGTCCAAGATTCGCAATACGCCCTTCCGGGCCCCCCGATTCCTCCCTTGAAGCTTTCGCTAAACTCGCCACCCACGGTCCGTGGAACGACAAGGGGTTGATAATGGATATATTGTATCATTTGAAAAGAGAGGAACTTGACGCATGCATAGCCGGTGGATATGGACGGTTTCGATACTTCAGCCGTGATATACCGACATTTTGCGGATAAGCAGCAATCAACGATGTTCCTGTGCGATGTCAGTCTTGTATTTTTCGTATTTCTGTTGAGATATCGCGCAAGCAAGCGTTCGATTTTAGTTTATTTGCAAAATGTAGATATAAAAGGGATTTGTAAAGAATAAACTTAATAAATTGAGTAAATCGGTACTAGTGTGAATCTTTTTCATAGAAGTATTTTATTAATTAATGCATAAGAATCATCAAAGCATTCAGAGTGAAGTGAAGCCAACACAAGACTACCCACCAACCACGAAACCTTCCTAACAAAATTAAGTTTAGAACAGATGTGCACAATATCAACATTCTATTCAAAGGTATATTTGAATTCTTTAAAAGAAGCTTGCACATCTGTTCCTGTCTTCAAAAAATCTGCTCCTCCTTGAACAATGATCTGAGAGTAAAGTCTGCTAGCTGATTAACCATCTGATGAACATAAATTTTGCTTATTTGTTTTTCTTCTTTGTTCTTTTTCTTAGTTATTCTGTCTTTAACTTCAGTATCTTATAAATTACTCCTTTCTGGTTGTGTTTCCGTCACACAACTATTTGCTGTTCCTTGTTGGGGTTGTTCTATTGGTTCTTGGACATATCTTTTCTTTGCTGTTGAAAAAATGGCTCAAAAGAAAAGATTTGGCTCAAACGATGAAATAATTGCAGAAACAAGCGCCTATTCTGCAGACGAGAAATCGTATTTTTTAAATGGGGTACAAAAGAACAAGAATAATTTAAGCTTTTAAATTTGAGTTTTAATGGTTTACGCAATATTACAAATAGCATACTTCAACTACTGAAAATTCATTGACGAAAAGAGAAACACAAACAAGCACGAAAAAAAAGGCAAAAGAAAGGAAAAAAAACGTTCACGTTTCATTCAAATGCGGTAAGTTGGTCACGCGTGTGCGTTGCTTCAAACGGGTGCGTTCACCCAAATCAACGCAAATTCAAACGTTCCCACTAACGAAGCCTCGAATCGGCCGTTTTTTTGTCTGTTTTTCTAACCCACCTCCGTCGATATGTGAGGGTACAATGTTTTGCAACACTCGCTGCACACACGTTCCCGTATACGCGGTTTGATACAAAAATAACTAACAAACATATGCGTGTGTGAGCTCTATATATTTAAATGAGATATTTTAAAGATGTAAAGTATAATCACACAGTGGTAAGCAAGATAAGGCAACCAAATACATTTTTACAATCACTAAATGCAGTCGTCCGGGGATGATGCGGCTGCCCGGGAAAATCCATCCGGGTTGTCGAGGGAAAAAAGTTCGCCAAACTTATTAACAAAAAGTTTCAAACAAATAATCAATTTAAACTAGAAAGAATCAGTAGCTAGCGAGAGGCTGGTGTAGAGGGCCCGCATCGTGTGTCAGCGATTTTAAAAATAAAAAAAATAAAAATAATATACGATGCCTATTATCTTAGCTGAAGTAAACAGCAATGAAGATTTACCCAATTTTTCGAGAAGTACACACAACAGATTTTTAATTGACATTGGTTTTACATTTTTTACATATATTTACATACAAGGAAATTGAGAAGAAAGTAATGTTGATGCACCATGATGATATTATAAGATGGTGCCATGATTATTTACGTGCTATTAAAAAAATATCATAGCGAAAGGAGAAACATTGTTTTTTCTGATAAATCGTGGATAAATGCTGGACACTTCGTAACAAAAGCATGAACTGACAGCACAGTAAGTACGTCCTGACAAGCATTTCTCCAAGATGTAAGTACTGGTCTAACAGCACCAAAAGGTCGTGGCCAATGTTATGCATTAATTCATGCTGGCAACGAAAAAGGCTTTGTTCTAGGTGCTGAATATAATTTTCTCTGTAAAAAAAATATTCCTGATGCCCAAGATGAAGTTTGCGCGGAAGTATATGAAGATTGGTTTTTTAACTAGCTATTGCCTAATTTGCCTGCTCATTCCGTCATAGTTGTTGACAATGCGTGCAAGTTAGAGAAAATAGCTACCACAAGCTGGAAAAGACACAAAAAAATATTTACATTGAGGAAAGAGTATTAACATATGATTTGCTTGAAATTATGTCGCAACAACAGAACAAATATAATAAATATGTACTCGATGAACGTGCTGCTCAACTAGTTTATACCGTCTTGAGATTGCCATCATACCACTGCACCCTAAAGGCGAAGGTTAAGGCACAATATTACAAAATTTAAAATCCAAGAGATGCCTCAGCTTATCCAGCAAGGATACAACAATGTTTCTGTAGAGAATTGGCAAAATTACGTTAAACATGTTATCAAAGGTATAATATATTTAGCGTAGTGGTTTTAGTTTTATTTGAATTAATTTTTTTTGATTTTTTTAAATTTTTTTTTAATTGAAGCTGACATGTAAAAATTGGTTGAGATACAAGATGAACCCAAAGAATTTATTACTAATTTAGCATCGACTTCGTCATCATCATCTTCATATAGGTCTTTCGCTATACGTTAATTTAATTGTAAGTCTTACGCTTATGATTTTTAATTTGTTGTAAGCGCACTTTTGTAAATGTTTGTAAATTTATTACAACATGTAGATTCATGTACGTTTTCCTGAAAATAAATACAATGTTACATATGATTGGTTGGATGGTTGCATATTTTGATGTGGTATAAACAATAATATATTTTAATCAATTGCACTTTTCCTTTTATCTCTGTAACGATGCAACTCGATCACTTCAGTATTGGTTAACTTATTCGTTTCCACGCTGAGATTTTGTACTGAAGCATTTTAAATGGACTGATCTTGGTTATCAGTTTAATCTCTTTGAAATATTTGCTTCACTTAATCTCAAATTTGGTTTTGTTCATGATGCTTACGTTATATTTTGTCTCAATAGCGAAAATATTGGAATTCAAAAATTACCTTTGTTAATTTTGTAATGGTGGGGTGACATTAGCTAAACAGCGATTCACATCTGGATTCGTTTCTTTGGTTTTTGTATGAATTTGTATTATGCCAATAAATTTCTTTTCCTTCATAAAATGTCTGCTTTAAACAACGGTAAGTCCTAAAAAAATATTGAGCAAATTCTGTAAAGCGTGAAAGAAAATATAACAATAATAATACTTACTGCCCAACAGCACATACAATCCGACCAATTTGAGCACAACATTAAAAGCAAATATTTTGCAAAGGTTTGATAAAGTTAAGTGAGATCTGACAATTTAAATATTTTATTTTTTATTTTTTTCTCAACCATCTTCAGTCCAACTTTTTCATCATATCCCGTATATTGTCGCGTGTGCGCGTATGGTGAACACACACGGCTGACTTTTTAAGGTTCCATTCGGTTCCGAAAGGCAAAGCTGCGGCAAGACTGACTGGAATATACGATCAAATCAACTCGACGATAGTAAAAGCGAATCGCTTTTACTGTCCTCTCAACGGGATTCGTCTTCTTTGGCCCCCTCCCGCATAGAAATGCCAAAAATGCCAGGCCCTTTGTCAGTGCATGGTGGCTAATTTCGCCTTTTCTTTGCGTTTCTAGGAGCCCGCTCAACGCAATCAAATCCGAATCGATACACACGATTTTAGTCCGTTTGAAATGAAATCAAGTTGATGGTCGTTATAGCTGAATTAAATTGAAATCGTTTAAATTTAATAATACATCCTCTACGTTGATTATTAGGAAAGACAGTGTCTTGATTGTTATTTTTCTTTGTACAAATTTGATATTTAAGGAGAATTATAATTTAAATTATGAAAATAAAAAGCATTTATGTTTACATTCTTATATTCTGTGAGACGATATTCGTATATAGTTTCCGTAGTGTAGTGGTTATCACGTGTGCTTCACACGCACAAGGTCCCCGGTTCGATCCCGGGCGGAAACACTTTTTTTTCTAAAAATGAAAATTTTTAGGAAAAAAACACTTTTTTTTCTAAAAATGAAAATTTTTAGGAAAAAAAACCTTTTTAAGTTTTATCATGTATTTTATTTTACATTCCTTTTTCGTTTCATTACATACTTAAACATATAATTGTCTCAGAGACACACAAAGCTTCGCTTGAGATCTTAATTAAAACTAAACAACAACAGCGCGAGAAATTAAATTCAGACTATTTATAAGAAACCTGGATACCTACACGAAGCACATTAGTCAGTACTCGAAATACTTCTGACAATGTACTTCACAGAGATAAATCTAAAGAGAATAGATTTAATACACCGAAAAATAGAAATAATATTGCACATACACTACCGCTCATAATTATTTAGGCACCCACGTTTTCTTACATTATTTATACAATATTCTGTTTTCAAAAACCATTCTTCCACAAATGAATACTTATTTGAAATAGAATTTATAATACGCAAAAATCTATTCGACAAAGCTATTTAAAATAAACTATTACCTGAAATAGGATTATTGTAAAAAAACCCTCATTAATATGCAAATACAATAAGAGGGCGTAGGAATTCCCGGAAAGATTTATCCGTTTATTATAGTAATTTTGTGTAAGTTTAAGGTAAAATTTCCGAATTAGGATCAGTTGTTTTGTAATATTCATGGTGGTAAGATCGTGTGAGAAATACAGAGTGACGATTGCTTAAAATGCCGAAAAAAAAAGGAACTAAGTATTCAAACACGTTCGCTTTTAGTTGCCTACCATAAGAGTGGCAAAACTAATAGACAAATCGCCCGAGAAATAAAAGTACACCCTGCTACTGTCGATTATAACATTAAAAAATATAAGGCAAGTGGCAGTATTTCTAATAAACCACGAAGTGGAAGGCCAAACGTGACAACAGTTGCAGAAGATCGCGAAATTGTAGTCACCGGCAAGAGAAATAGGCGAAAAACCGCTCCGGAAATCACCGGAAGTAAATGAACATCGCGAGAATCCGATTAGCGTGGCTACAGTGAAACGTCGCCTACAGCGAGCCCGTTTTCATGGGCGAATTGCTATGAAAAAGCCGTTGCTGCGGAAACAAACGAGAACGACTTCAATGGGCCCGTGAACATCGAAATTGGACTGTGGAAGACTGTAGTGAGACTGTGTGAGTAAGGTGCTTTGGACCGATGAGTCCAAATTCGAAATTTTCGGATCTCGAAGGCGAACATTTGTCAGACGATCGGTGGCCGAACGTGCAAGTGAGCACTGTATTGTCCCCACAGTGAAGCATGGAGGTGGATCTGTAATGATTTGGGGCTGCTTTGGTGGCACAACTGTTCGCGATATCGTCAAAATTGAAAGTACATTAAATAAAGAAGGTTACCGGGACATCTTACAGCAGCATGCGATACCTTCAGGAACACGAATTTTGGGTCAGAATTTTGTCTTTCAACAGGATAATGACCCAAAACACACGTCCAAACTATACAAGGAATATTTGCAGCGTTTGGAGAAAGAGTTTTAAAGATTATGGAGTGGCCACTCCAGAGCCCTGACTTGAATCCAATTGAGCTGCTGTGGGAAGAACTTGACCGACACGCACGTCAATCAGCTCCAACGTCCGTTGGTAGTATGTGGAACGCACTACAATCAGCTTGGGTGAAAATAACCCCAGACACGCTCGCAAAACTGATTGCAAGAATGCCGCGCCTTTGCGCTGCAGTAATAAAATCCAAAGGAGGTCACATTGACGAAACAAAAGTTTAAACTTTGTAAACATTTTTCTTTCTTTTTGACGTGTATTGCATAAAATTACGAAATAAATAGGTAAAATTCTGTCTTATTTTTCTATGATTTATATTACAAATTTAGGGTGCATTTATGAGCGGTAGTGTAGATGAAAAAATTAAAAAAAATATAGGATTGAGAATCTCCATGCTATGCTAACGAAAAAGAAAATGAATAAAGACATTAGCAAGTATTGAAAATGATTGATACATTGGAGAAAACGAAAAGAGGGCGACATGAATCTTGCGATGAAGTCACTTTAAAACGTACTTCGTAGCGGTCTAATACACCGGTTGAACCAATTCAATTTTGACGTCATTAGTTTAATCTTCTTTTATAATACTATTTTGGTCCAAGATATTTGAGCTATCAATTTGCAAACGTGAACAATCCTGGTTAACAAACGCGTGTTTTCTTTTCCTACCGCAATCTAGCCCAAAGCTCGAATAACAACACATCAAAAAAAGCAAACTAGATGTCGCTCGCTTTCCGCAACCCACCTAACTTCGCCGGAGATTCGCTCGAATAATAAAAATGATTAACAGGTTCTTCGGGATTAGCGCCGATAAAGCTCGGGTCCTTGTCCGAATGCTTTTTGCCGATTAGACGTGTCCATGCGCTTACTGAATGACGAAAACTCGCCGGTTTTTGTCGTCTTACGCACACAGATTTCCAATCTTGCTTACACGACTTTTTCTTCGTTCTTGTCGAGGTACATGTGCACGAGCTCACGTTTGAAGCTCAAATACGTATGTAGGTACTTACGTACGACTTTCGTATGTATATGTAGGGTGTTGGTTGGAAAGATGCGGGAAGCAAACACTTTTCCTTTTTACGCTCGTATTTATCTTGGCTGTGCAAATAGCAACGTAAATGGACGTCGGAAGGTTGCCTTGGCTAACCTGCATCGCATCGGTGCCATTCGAGAAATTCTTGTAATCACTTCGTCATGTGTATTTATGATTTGTGAGATTTATTCTGCACGCTCACGGCCGGGGAGGTTGTGTTGTGTTTGCGGATTTCGGTCGCGATGAGATATTGGGAACATTTTGTAGATAAATTAGCGGATTAATTTATGCGAAGCTATTCGTTTTTATATATCATGGTGACCGTTGATACGTAGAGCATTTTATCTTCAAAGATAACCAGGAAAAATATTTATCTAAAGAGTTACGTTTTTGGAGCTGTTATTAGATATCAACAGATCGATTAAATTCAGATGTCAGTAATAAGACAAAACTACACTGATAGAAAAGATGCTTTAAATCAAAGAAATTAATTTTTTAAGCATATTTCTATGTTCTTTTATTTAATATGGGCTGTTTTCTCAGTGCCAACACCCTTCTGAAATGTTTTTGTCAGAAGAAAGCAAGCTTAACTCATCGAAATCTCATCCCCCGCATCCATTCTAGTCAGAGAATATTTTAAAATGGAAATCCTTGGAATATTTTCAATAGAAAATAACGGCTTGCGTCCATAACGAAAAAAAAAAAAACACCCTCACAAAAAGAATTAGATCCCCCCCAATCCAGTCATCGCCATAGCAGTAAGAGGATAGCCAGCAATAAACGACGAAACGTGAAAATGCTCGCCATCAATTACACGCATTGCTCGTGGGGAAACACGAACCGAACACAGTCAACGTAATGCAGTCTTCCCGGTCTAAAAACGAAGTTCCAGAGAGTACCACGAGAGCAAATTCGACAAGACGTGGTGTAGAAAATTCTACATCGTTCTCCTTCTGATGCGTTCCGCTATCCTCGTCTAAATACGATAAACTGGAAAGACGGCATGCCGTAAATTACTCCGATTACGCGAAACCAACACCGCCCAGCGTTGTCCATCAGATTTCAATCGGAATGACGGGCAGCGCCAACGCCATTTGACGGAGGAAGCAGAACTAAGCGAAACTAGCATAAAAGGGAACGGTGAAGAAGTTCTCCTTACGTAACTATGGAGATAGTGCGTATCGAGTGATGGGCGAGAAGTTGAGATCGACGGACTTGAAGGAAGTTAGTACCCCTGGCACCTCGCATGCTCCTTAAGTGAACGAGGCGAAGTCCGTTTGACTGTCGATCGGCATCTTCTTGGGTGTAAGTAAGCTGATATTGGTAAAACGCAGTAGTTAAATTAAGATTTTCCAAAGTTTCCGGTTCGGCCCCGGGATGTTCGTGATGCGATGATGATGTAGGTAACAGGGTAAGTGGTGAAGGCGAAAGTTGTGAAAGATGATGGGAATTGGACCTCGGGGAGATGAGGGCTGGTGTTTGGGATAAGTTTTGACGAATTGTTGAGGAAAATTATTTACTTTATACTTTATATACATATTAACTGTTATTACTACATTCATCCTAAAACGGGAAAAGACAAATCTGTGTTATTTCTTCTTATCTACTTCTTTACATCATTCGTAATATATTGTTCGGTTTTTCTTTCTTACCTTCCATCTAAAACCATTAAGTCGATAAAATTATTCCGTACTATTCAAAATTAAACTGCATCAAACCACCCCTTTGAGATAAATGGATACATCTATTAGATTCACGAACGCATATCTCTATCGCCGTGCATACGAAGAGGTCCGCCCTTATGGCTTTATGGTGCTTAATATACACATTAAAACGGTATCTGTACACGCGAAGCAACGGCTCCCCTAACGCCACCACCACACTATCGCATCGCCTCAAACAGGACAATCACTTCCATCGCGTTTGCTTTATGGCCTAGGCCGTTACCTCGCCGCACACCCTTCCTGCGACGACGTTCAGATTTAATAAACGGCTCCTGGTCGATAACAATGAAAGGGAATAATTAAATCGAAAACCAACTCCTCGCCTCCCGCCCGCTTTAATTGCGGCTCCCACTTTTCCCTCAGATCCCGAGCCCAGATCTACACGTATATAACGAATATAAATGAAGTAAAGACTATAACGCTGATGGAAGTGCCGGGCGGATGGCGATTCTACGGCTGATGAGAACAAGCAACAAACGATTCTCTAATGTGAGGAGATCGGAACCGGCGGTCGGGAAAGAGTTGGAGGTAGCAGCGGGCGCTGGTATTGATGGCCGGTGATTAGTGAGAATGTAGAGGGAAGATACGAAGCTTCCGGCGGTCCGGCTAGCTGTTCTTGGGGAATCTGATGGGTGGAAACTATTAACGGTAGATTTAAAAGGACAATAAAGATAAAGGAAAGGGGAAATAGAGTATCTTGTTGGAAAGGTGGTTTGCAAAATGCTACTACAATTTGGAAAATATCAGCAAATAAACAAAGGACAATTATTTAGAAGCTCTTCTCTTTAAGAATCTCTTACTACGCGGAATGATTGGTACATAAACGTATATCTTTCAACGCCTACATGTGCTGCTAAGGTTAGGGTCGAAATCTCTACCTCCATCTCTAACGGCAATTATTCTTTTAGGTAGAGCTCCTCTAATTCCTTCGTTGATTTTTAATTCTTGGTCTCTTGGTGCTTTAAAAGTGTTTCCGATTTGTTGAAGACAAAAAAAAAAGTGGAATATTATCCGCTCCTTCAACATCGACAACCTACTGCAAACTATTGCATTTCGCCATGTCTTACGCCTTCGTCCTTGATTAATAGCAACTGGATCGTAGCCAACATGATTTCTTCGACAAATAAGTTAAGAAACAGCAAGCAAAGTATGACTTTCACAGCCGTAAAGTATTTAACCTCCGAGTTGAAGCAAAACGGTACACTTATAAGTGAAGGTACCTCGACCTGTTGTATGAATAGGACAATCTCCATCTTATGCTAAGAAGATACATTTTTTTTGAGAAGCAATTTGTGGACCGATTAATTCCAATTTAGTATAAAAGGAATAAATACTTTCCGCAACTTCCTGGGTGGAAGATAATCTACATTGAAGTAGATAAACTAACTACCAAAGAAGATTTAGTGCAAACGTACGGGAATTAAATTTATTTAATTTAATGCAATAAGTTATTGGAGTTCCAACATGATAGATTTCCTGTACACTATCAACAACCTATGCGAGCTGAATGGCTTCCAAATTGATGGACTGAGAGAGGAGCGCTTGCCAGGAACCTGTCTATCATTCCAGGCTTTTGCGTGAAGAAATTCTTTTACAAATAAAATTATAAGAGCAGAGATTAGACAGTGGGCTTGTGATTATATTAGAAATAGAGGGACTAACTTTGAATCTAATTTATAAATAATAAATAATAATCATATAAAATTACATAATAGTATTAACATGAGTAAACATGTCTTTCTATTACAAATAATGTAATTAATATGGTTCGCACTGTACATATATAAACGAATTGCTTTCGGTATACAAGGGGTAAAAGATATGGAAAATACGACGAAAACGTTGCGGAGAATCTTAGTATGCATATCGAGTTTTAAATTGCATTAAACGAACGTCGAGTTGAACGAGAGCGGACGAAAGTATTTTGGGGGAAAATGCTTGTACTTCCAGACTTTTTTTGCCCGACCCACCATACTTTGCATATTTTTCGGACCTTAATAAATTTATGTTTTTTGCCCGATAATACTGCTGAATACGCACATGGATTATTTTGGGAAGTTGACTCGGATAAGAATTATGGTAATTGCTTTGTCTAAAACAGTTAAATTTTAATTATCCATTCAACTATTTTCATCTACAATATGAAGTACTCTTTGAAAACCAAGAAAAACATCAAAGCGTTTTGCCTCAACCTCCAACGGGATCGACGGAATTTCCACAGTCGACGCCCTTCTCTCTCGCTGAGCAGCATCGGGCCGTTAATTTAAAGTAATTAGTCACCGGGACGTAGTAAGGGGTTGCGGAAAACCAGCGCCAAAACGGTGGCAGCTAGGCGCGGATGAGAAGACGGAAAATCCGCACACTGTAGCTGTTCACAGTCTTGATAAGATATTTTCGACGACGCGGTTTGAATGAAACTTTTAAATCTTATTATCTTTGAATTGCTCATAATGCTAATAATGCGATACAGAGTTATTCATGCTATTCAACGCGAAGCAATACAATTAAATTACTTGATTTTGGTAAAGTTATATTTTTGGAATGGATAGGGGGCTACTAGAGATACATTTGGAAATTATTTCCATAGTGTACACGTGGCACTTTTTTAGTTGGAACGCCCTGTATATTATTTCATTTTCGGTTCCTGAGATCCAAATAAAGAACAATTCTATTAAGATTTGAGGTTACACGGATCCTGAGTTCATTCTACAGAACCAAAGCTGTATCTCCTTTCTTCATTTAAATTACGCTGTGCCTACCTTCGTTTCGCCGCACACGGAATATTTGCGCCTATATCGGGCGTATATGTGCAGCACTGCCGACCAACAGTAGAGTATGTATAAGTAATAAATTGTCGCTCGGTAGAATGTCCGAGTTTAAGGACTGTTTTCTCGCAGGAGGAGCGGCGAAACGTGGGGCGCAGCAGGAAGGCGCGGCGGCGACGCGAGAGGAAGTCGAAAGAGAACGCACGCGAGAGAATTTTGGAGGAAAGGGCTGGCCGGTCGCCCGGTCCGCCCGACCCCTAACGAGTTCGAGGGAGGCCCGCTGGTATGGGAGACCTTGTACAACACGTGCGCTTCAGGGTGGACGTCTCCGTATATACGGCAGGACTAGATTAACTATACCAGGACCGTACACGCGTCAAATTTACGATTTCGAAAGGACGAATTTGCATATTACGCAGAGGATATGGTCGAGGATAAATTTTCTTCTGGGCGAGCAAAATCAGAAGGGAGGAGATAATTTTCAAATCTAAACGGAGTAAAAGCTCTACGTTGCAACTATAAAGTTTCAAATAAAGTAGTTATCGAAGTAATCTGTTAGTAAGAATGAAAATTGAAAGCCTTTATAGGGGACACGCTGGCACAGCGATTTTTTTCACCTCAAGAAATCGTTGAAGCTTTCAAAAACCATGTCTTAGAGATGCCACCTTCAGAGTGTTTTGGGAATTGGTTCGAAAGCATGCGAAAATCTATAAATCTTTTGAAAAACAAACCGTTTGTACCAACATTTTTTTCTTTCGTTGACTTTGTAAAAGGAAATGTGTTATTCAACATTTCCATTTCGATCTGGTCGCATGCTGTGGAAAATATTTCAAAGTATTCGTAAAGTCATCTTAAAATTTATCCATTTAGAGGCTACCCGGAGGTTTGCCAATTTTGAGCTGGTGGACGGCTTCCGTGTTGAGGTAGCGAGTTCAAATTCCGAACTTGCAACTCTCAGAGTAAGGTTTTCAGTGGTTCAACAGTGGTGAACATCGATGCCCTCTGTACTTGGCGAAAGTTGTTGGAAGATATGGAGGCGATTATTATTTCAGTGTTGTAATGTTTGAATACGTGGTTTAAATATAAAAATGTTCTTGTAAGATTATTTTTGATGTATCCGATGTATAGAATAGGAGAAAACGAAACAAAAATTAATTATTTACAAATCCTCTACCACCGTCCTTCCTTCCTTTCCTTATATAATAGCAAAGATATCTATGAAAAAAAAACTAGATAAAAGCAGGATTTCGTTCAACTTGATAACGTTAAACAATATCCACCAACAATTATTTCTTGTATGTCCAATAGATTTCTTGTTCTGCTGTTTTGTTTTATAAAACTTCTGGATTTTAAGCTACAGGGTTCTTTATCGTACAATGTACTTCTACTATTTTTGCTAGTTCTTTTCGGAATTCGATTTTCTAGCTTTTCGGAATCACGATCAAATTTAGATTTAAAAAAATACTATAAGATGGTTGATACCTTCCAAAACAAAACATGTTAATAATCTAAGAATTAATAAAAAAAAGTAAGCTCATTATGGTAAATCGACATTGACGTCCAAGAAATCATTTAGAAATAGGTGCCAAAAACTATTTTCGATTTAATTAGATTCTCTCAGATTTTCCAATCATTATCGAAATCCAAAAATAATCGAAATCATTTCTGTAATCTCTCGTATCTCACGATGCTACATCATCGTTCCTTAATCCAATCCTGCAGACGTTAGAGAAGACCAAAGTAGTAGAGCAGGAGAGCTGTGTGCTTGCTGTAGCCAGCAGGAACGGTAGGTGCGGCGAAGGGGGGAAATGTAAAGTAGGCTCTGGCGATGGTGGACCTGGGTCCAGCGCTGCTGCCCTGAGGTATTGATCTGAGGCCGTGTAAAAGCCGTCCGTGTGTAAGTGCGTGCGTGTATGTGTGTGTGCGTGTGGGTGCTGGTATAAGTTAGTGCGTACATGTGTGTGCACGAGGCATATATAGTACGTGTGTGCTGACACACACCCCTCTCTCTCTCCTCCCTCCGAGTTTTCCACCTCCTTTTCTCCTACCCCATACTACTCTACTTTCTAACGCTTTTCCCTCTTTGCGAGGTCTTAAACACCTTAGCGCACATAACGAGATGGATTCTCCGCGTTAGCGATTGGAAAAGAGTACGTTTGTTACGAGGAAATATGGTTAAAAGTTAACTGTGTTAACTGTTAACAAAGTCGCAAGAATACACTCGGGACATTTGGAACAAGACGATTAAGAAAATTTTCAAATCAAATTTGAAATCATTGAAAATAGTTTGCGAATTCTTAATCTTAACATGTTGGAAATACATAGCAGTAAGAGATATTAGGCAGAGAAATACATGTTCACGCATTTATTTGCAGAGTCTTCCATGAAAGCATCATTTTCTTTAAATTTCGCTAACGGAACACCCACGTTAAAACATTATTTTAATACATATTTATTTATTTTATTGTTTTCAATTATTTATTTGATCGAATGTGTTTATTTTAAATGTGTATTATTTAGTTAAGTACATATTTTCGTAATATTTTATATGTTACAATTAGATAAGAGCGTGGTTTAAAAGGAGGATTGGCTTCTTCTCCCATATTTAGTCATTTCGTCCGTTGTGATTGATGCGAGATAACAAGTGCGTCTTGTTTACGGAAGGCGTGGGAAAATAACGAAGATTATGTCAGTGGTCGTGTTACCAACGTCCAAGCATCGGTAGTTAGTTGCATCAAACCTCAACCTTTACTTCGTAGAAGACGTTTCGTCGAGGCAAGAGAAACCACGAACGATGTATAAAAAAAATTACGTGATGTTGCATAAAGATGTGACCACAGTCCAACAGTAGTTTCAGTCAATTATATGAGTGTTCAAAGTGAAATTGATCACCATCCTCAGGAGAACCGCGAACCAGGTCTTTCATCACCACCAGGATAACGAGAAAACGCTGTTCAGTTCCCGCCAAAAGACCGCACCCATCACTATGCTATTTTCTTTTGTTTATTTTTTTATGAATGTTTATTTTAACTGTTGTTCTGAGTCAGTTGAATCATAAATTCTTTTTGTTGTAAACTCGAATACTTTAATAAAATTAATATTCGCTCTATTCTATTCTCGAGGGTCCCATTTTCAATAATAAACCTCTTTTTTGCAGATTTTTGAATTTGCATCACTAGTTACTCGAGAACCGCACGACTTGAGAAGCTGAGGAGCTAATTTATTAAAAGAGTCTCGTTAATTATTGAAAATAAGCATTTCAAAGTAACTAGTAATTTTATTACAATTTAATTTAATTTGCAATTAGCCACGTTGTAATTCAGCGACCAACATGGGCCGGTATCGTTGCATAAAATAAAACCTTTTTCGATATTTTCCAGTTCTGCTCTATATACCTGTAGACCTAATAACCGTGTACAGTTGGTAAAACTTTTCCATTCTTCGTTGTTATTGGTGTTACAAAATCGGTCAAAATTGGTGAACCAGAAAAGTTTTTGTTGCCAATTAACATGCAGTTAACAGAAAAAAACTATTTTACAAAACAATATGCCAACTACTATTTGGACGGGTTAAAGAGATTTGAGCATCGCTGGGAAAGGTGTGTAGACTTACAAGGAGGCCATGAATTTGACGAAAAAGTTGTTGTTTGTGTCCTAGGCTTGAAACTTTTCAAATTACTTTTGTAAAATTTGGAAAGGCAATTAAATTCCTCATTAATTTGAATCTTATAGATCCAGCTTAACATTAAAAAAGAACTAAAGTCCAATCTACAAAGATCAACTATACACCCGCATCTTTGAACCGGGCTGTATATCTCTCGCCTCGTACGAGATAAAAGCGGAATCATATACAGTGACAAAGAAGTCGAGGATATTCGTTTACTCGATGTCCGCACATTGAAGTACCTTACCCTATTCCGTGTATCCTCCGGATCGTGTCGACATCTTCCCTCATTATCCCCTAGAAATCAACGTCGTTCGTACGCCTGTCTATCCCAAGCCGTCGTCGGTCCTGTGAACGATATCTTTCCTCTGTGTCCGGAGAACTGGATATTCTTGAAGTTTTGATGGAACCTTGTCTTATATGTTGTACCGGCTCCTCCATACGAACACAGGCAAAGGATCGTCGAGATTGTATAGGCACAAAGCGAGTATAAAGGATTATGTGTGCGTGTATTGTATAGGTTAGTGGAAGGGGAAAGGGAAAAGCTGAATATTATCAACGGTTAGGATGTTACGCACTGTGGTCTACATAAATGTATACATATATCTAGTATGTTGAGATTATGTTGGTCATTTTAACATTAAATTGCTAATTTTTCAATGCAAAATCCAAAATTTTTACAAATATATAATTTTGGATTTGAATAAAAATTTGTAAGACTCTTTAGAAGAAATCAAAAAAATGGTTTCACTAAATTTCGAAATTATTCAAAAAATATTTCTGGGTCTATGACTCAAAGAAATAAATGCCGTTGTAAGCGTTATAGTTTTGAATCCAGTTGAATAGCCCTTGTATACACTACTCATTTATTTGACAAATATCAATTTATAGATAAATTGCAGATTTTATATTTTTACATACTGTATTCCTTCGAACGATGCAAAATCGATCTTTCGACATTTAAAAAATCCGCAACATACACTTCACGTAATCCAATCCACGACGACTACAAGTCTTCGAGCCTAAGCGTCCACCGTTAATCGTCATCGTTGGTACGCAAATGCTCCACAGAGGTCATGAAAAAATCGCGTAAATCCGCATTCACGACAGCTTAGTTCTCCCAGCCCTACCGCATCCCTCCTCCAACCCTCGCCGGCCCCCGAAATCGTTCAACCAAAGAGGCAGTTTTCGTGATGCGCGAGGGAATCGGAAGATAGGGTATGAGGAGCGGTGGAAAACCGCCACGGCCACCTCCGTCGGTACTTTGCGGGCGGGTCATCTGTAAGACGTGACAATGTAGTGCCGGCAACATAAATTAAACTTTAGCACTTGCCACAGTGGCCGGTAGGGTGGACACAGCAGATAAGGCACGGTCATATATTAGACCGTGGAGATAGGGGGATGCAAATTCTGACTATTCTTCAGCGAGCGCCGTGGCGGTGGCGGCGGCAGTGGTCTTCATCGTGGGGCGGCTCCCGCTGGCCCTTGCCCAAGATAGCGACTCTCCCGCACATATCCGTACACACACACAAAGGCGCGTACACACTGTCGTGGATATAGCGGAACGGGATAATGGATAGCTCAGATTTGCATCACTCTAATGAGTTTAGCTGTTTCGGCCAGTCCTCCTACCTTATATCGGTCGTCTTTGTCGTTCACTCGCTATTACTAACTACTACACTAAGATGTAGGTAGATAGATTTTTTTAAGTAGAGAGTAGCAAAGTATAGAACAGCAATCTGGTTCTTGCCACTTTTCAAACAGTTTACGATTAAAACCTGGTATTGTTTGGTAGTTTAGTTCTATTGGGTTAGGGAGAAGTCCAAAATGTTCAAGATTATATGTTTTGCTACGAGATTGTTTATATAGGTTGGAAAATGTTCCCGGTGTTGACGACCTTTTCCCTCCAATTTCAGGTACCGAAAATTATATAAATAAGCCAGAAATAAAGATAAATTCAATTTTTAACATGAATTTCTAAATTTCAAGTTTGCTATTCTAAAAAATAATATTTGACCTTGTTTTCCAAGAAAATCATCGCGCACTTGCATGTTATTTTATCAAAAACAATATCCTTTTCACTTAATCTAATCCAATCCGATTAGCACACGATAGCAAACATTCCAAAAACAAAAAAACAGGATAGAATAAGCGTAGACACACACATATCTAACTGTGAAAGCTATATTAACAGAAACGGTTGCTAAATAAATATCTTTCGTTTCATTCTCCCCTTGATTTTTCTCTTTTCCACCAGTTGCCAACATACGTAACATGAAAGGACATCGGCTGACGATGCTAGGACGAAGCAAGTCTGCTAGCGCAGGAGAGAGGTTAGCCGACAGAACGCCAAGTTTACGACGTTCGGGAGTTTCTTAATTAAACAGCTACTGGTGTCCTCTAACATTAGCCAAATGAGAAACACATTGCCTGCTCGCATCGAAATGAAGATCTTTTTCTTCCGCAAGGTGGCGCTGTATAGATACGCGGCCCGCCATACGCCTTGGACCGATCGTATTCGGCACGGCGGCAGCCTCCTCTGCTCTTTTTTTTTAATTAGTTGCTAATTACTTCAGCGAAAGTTTAGCGATATAAATAGAGGAAAGTGAAAAGCGTGCGTGGCGTGTAAAAATAAAGCGGTGAAATTGGATTAAGCGAAGGAGGATTCAGGAAGCATAATTGCCTCAGAAGCAAGGGAATGCTTAAACTCGTTGGAATGCGGTTAGTTCAATTAATAAGGCGATTAGATGTAGTGCTATAAACGAATTCATTTCAAAGAATGGATTAAATAAGAAATCGCCAGAATTTGTATTGTATTCTAGTATTTTACTGGCGCATCCACCAATTTTTTCCCTATTTTTTATATAGCTTAAAACGAACAGGTTAGTTACCCGGAATGTACTATTACATCCTGGTGGAGTTCTTTCTAAATTTATCTTTTTTTTCGTCCTTTTTTTTGTAATATCGACGATATTAATTCATGTTTGAAGTCTTTCGAAAATAATATGGCTTGAAAGTTTTATTAAGACAAACAATAAATTTTTGTGCAATAAAACTATGTGGCCGGCAATTAAAAACGATGTACAATATTTGGCACGTAAGAAATTAAAAAGTGGTTTGCTCCTGATAAGACTCTGTAATGAAGCGGTCAGTACGCCTGCTCAGGCAACAAGAGGTGTTAGGTTCGAGTCTTTAGCGGGGCAAGAAATTTTTCAAGAATTTAATTACGTTGCAACTCAAGAAAATCACGGATTTTCACATTTCCCCAACAAAAGCCAATGAGTACTAATGTAGAGTACACATTAGAAATAATTATTAGTTTTTCATGAAATTGGCAATTAAAAATCTATACATCGTTGTGTCTCAAAGTATTGGACATTAAAGTAAAATTTGCTCTTGGAGCGATGTTGTCCACTCTATCATTTTTGAATTGTTTGAACACCATCTTTGTACAGAAACAATAGTCAAATGATTGTTGGAATTAATGGTCGGTATTGTGAAGAATGGGATGTAATTTTGTATACGAGGAGCTGTAAGCCATCCTAGGAGGCTGACAATGACAATTTATGCCTTCTTGTTTCTTTAAGAGCAATATGTATTTTCTCGGTGGAGTGCAATTTAAACAATTTGTAAACAACCTGTTTTACAAAGCGTTACCGAAGATCGTAAAAAATATCCAACAGCTACTAAATCCTTCCTTATGAATTTTTCGAATTAACCTTTGGAAAGCTTGATATAGAATGTTTTTAAACAATTGCTAAGTTTGCCTTAATGTGCCCGGATAAATTTCTCTAACAAGGAAAAGGAAAATGATTGAAATAGAGAGGACTATATCGCTTTTGAACGGAGTTGCGTACGCTATGTTCCAACTTTAAGGCGTTTGAGGGTTGCCTAGTAATGATCTGATTGAGCGGAACTTCTGCATAGTTCTTTTGATCATCGGAACGGTTTTTGTACTATATCTGCTAGTATTTAATCTTTTTTCTACAATGACAACAACCCCAATTTCTTCTATCACCTATTTTTTGCTCAACCTATTCGAACATCATGGTCTGCACTAACGGAACAAGTTACCATCTATCAGCGACAACGACTAGCACCACCCTCTTTTCCCACACGTACGCAGTACCTCACCCGCCACCTCCTCCACCACGACCACCATCAAGCCGCACGAGAAGCTCGCATGGGGGAAGCAAGCAGGCATTAAAGATAAGGGAGTAATTACCCGCTGGACCACGGCCGTCTTTAATCAATAGCGTACATGTATCGGTACGTAGCGTAGGGACATGTGCGGGTCGACGTGTGTGCTTGAGAGGAACGCGTCGGTTCTCTCCCTTTCTACGGAACGGTGCGGAGGTCCTTCGCCTTGTTTCCTCCCGTTGTCGCCCTTTCGCCGCGTCCCTCCGGTCCTACGCCGATTTCCAGGCGACACTAACTTCATTTGCATGCTCGGAACGTTACGCTGGCCAAAGTGGAATATTGGATATAACCTAATGCTAACGGATTCTGGAAGGGAAGCGCTGTGTGTGTGTATGGGAAGGAGAAAACGGGGAAGAGGGGTACGGTAGGTAACTGAGTGACGGTATATGGTATGATGGTGGTTATCTGTTCTGAAAATCTTTGATGCTAAAGATTAAGCTGTGAACATTTCAAAATTGGAAACGCTGATACGATGAGAAAAGTGTCTTTACAAAGAAAAAATAATGCTAAGATAGCTTAGCTTCCTCATGGTATTAATGGAATAATTCACGGCAAACGCAATAAAAGGAGAGAGAGAAAAATACACTAACACACGGACATGTTTCTGCCTACCCGGCGTCATCAGCGTGGTTTCGAGAGTACTTTTCATATCTCTCTGCGTTTGCCGTGAATTATTCCATCAATACCATGAGGAAACTAAGCTATCTTAGCATTATTTTTTGGTTATTGTTTCTAGGCATTTTCTGATGTGTTCTGTCTTTACAAAGGTTTAAGACAGTTAACATGAACGTGAACTCAAACGTCTACGTGAACGTCATTTCCGTGCATTTTGTCACAATAACGTGAACAAAAACGCAAAAATTGCAATCCATATCAGCAATAAAAGAGCAAACAAGTGCATTGAATGTGGTGGTGGTATTTTTGAAGATGTTTTTTAATTAGCTACAGTTACTGATGTTTTTTTGCCAATTTTTCTCTAAACACCCATGAAGTAAATATTTATTTAAAAAATTGGATTTGTTTTTATTTCAAAACTATATATAACTATTGTCTCCTACAAAATATTTCCCATTCCTCCATATTGATTAATAGAAAAATTGCCCATGTGATGCGCATCAAACGAAACATTTTAAATTGGAGCTATCTCAAAATATATATTCGGCATGTTTTGTATTAATACAATTTATTGAATCAATAATCGTTTCTACAAATCTCTTGTTACACTGTTTTTATACCTTTGTATGTTTTATGAACAGGAATCTGGATTAAAGTTTAGGCATAAATTAAATCTGTTGCTATTTATTATGGTTGTATAAAATCAAAATGTACAATCCAAAAATGCTTTATGGTATGTTTTAGCCCAATAAACCATGTTTCTAATTCAACGAACTGTCTTCCGAAATGTTGCCCGTTATAAAGTACAAAAGCAGTAAACAAAATGAACAAATAACGGTAGAAAGGTACACAAACCAAGGGTGTTGATTGTTATTTCTAATTTATAACGTATACAGTTTGTTCATCTGTTCCTCTATCCAGCCAGGAAACAACTAGCCCCAGGTCTATAAATATATTCTAAAACTGACCTCGTGCAAGTATAAGTAACAATTTAACGTCCGTATGCATATTACACGCGATACTCTTTTAACAAACGCAACATATTCAAGGGTTATTAAAGAAGTATAAGTTTCCTCCTAACGTCTTTTCGACCATTGGCCTCATACATTCGCCACAATAAAATTTTAAATTTATGCTTACAAACCTACACTATATACAGTTACACAATCCTTTTGGCTATACCTGAGGTGGTCACCCATATAACTTCTTATTTATTCCGGTATCACCTTGTTTCCTTTTTTTTTTGGTTCCTTTTTTTGTTTCGTGAAAAGTAACTCAATCGGAAATGTTCAGGGTTTGATTTAGGTCGTGTATTTAATGACACATAAAAAGATTAGATTTTCGGTCAACTAGCGCGTCCGTTTTTCGGGGGAACCGAAAAGTGTCCTCTCTACGTTTAACGTTTCTCAAAATATATTTTTTCGAAGCGACAAACTTGATTTTCACGAAGGCCTTCGGTCTGATTTCCTAACGATACATAAATTAGATCGTATCGTCCGTTAAGAATAATTTTAAAAGCTTTTAATACGCGTAATTGAGATATCTTTAGTTAAGTGATGGTAATGATATACTTTTGGAGCTCTTAGATTGTAGAGATAGCCTAAAATCGTTAGAGAATTTTAAAAGGGATTACCTAAAGACTGGAATTAATTTTAGAATTGGGTAACAAGAATGTAATCGTTCATATTTGTTAAGCAATATTTTTATTTCTCGCCATCTTTAGACTCACCTTGTTCCTTGTTTGCCTAATTAAAGATTTTTAAAATTTTAAATTGCCTAAACGTTGGATCTCAAATTAAAAATCAGCGTTTTCTTCCGGAATTAATTCGTTAATATTAGAACGATATATTTTGGAAATTATAATAACAATCACACCTTCTGCGTATCATTTAAAAGTTTCAATAACTTTATGCATGTAACGTATAAAAGAAAATCAAGGGGAAGGCGTGTTATAAGGCAATTTTGTTCCCGCAATTCTAAAGGAATTAGTTCAACCCGTTGCATCCAACATCTAAATTCGGATCGCGTTGGCCGGCTTTAATCCATCAAGAGCGCAGTAGATTGCATCAAAATGCAACAGCGTCTTGATTTACATGTTACAAGAGGAACGACCGAGTATTAAGCGGGACGCCAGGAGAGCAACACAGAAGTACATTCATTACCATACATATAGTTCCATGTACTTTCATGCATTACGAGTGGTACCTATTCACCTATACACTTAATTACAAAAGTTATAAAGTGTCGAAATGTAGTTGTTAGTATATTATCAAACAGATACTAAATGTAGGGGATGAAAGTGTAGCTTTTTATTAAAAAAAAATATTTTGTAAAAAGTGTTTTTTTTTGCGCCCACGTTGGCTTTTAACGAGGCCAAAATATGTAATAATTGTAAACCCGCAAGATTTTGAGGGGGGTATATGGGGAGACCCGGATTTAGGCTCAGACCAGATATATTAGTTAGCTAATGATTTTAACTATTTAAAAGAATTTATTAAGTTACCTTTTTGTTGTTCGTTGGTTCAGAGCAGTACGTAAAAAAATTAAACTAGCTGTTAATCTTACTTTTCTTGACTTTTATTTGTTTAATTTGTTTTTTTTTTTGTTTATTTTTTGCGTCTATTCTGGCAGCATCCTCGGTTGCCCACGACCAGGGACGACTAGGGACTTTGTGTCTAGTGGGTGGCGCCTTAAGCGCGTTAAGTGGCTCCTGCCGCAGGAGCCAGAATCTCACTGTTTTTTTTGCGACCTACGGCCGCCGCCGTCTGAGGTACGCGGCCACGTTGTCCCATAAGCTTACCACCTCCTGGTTGACGTGGAAGGAAACCGATAGTTTTTTCCCTCTCTTATTTCTTCCCCCCCCCCTACTCTTCCGACGGGATGGCGTAACAATATTTTTGGCGCCCAACGTGGAGCCAAAACTGCCTGGACCAACAAATAAAATAGTAAGTAGTCCTGCTGAGTCACAAGCCGGTCAAGAAGATGGCAGCTTTAGTATAACATCATCAGCGTTTATCTCGTAGGATTCTTCTCTTCCTTCAAAAAAATAGTTACTATCCTTTTTCGTCTCCTTGCCAGTTGGCGTACAACAACGATGTTTCTTTTTGAATTACTATTTTGGTGTCTTTGGTGTCGACGAGATATTGTTGTTGGCATAAACAACAAAAATTATTTTCTCGGCAAAATTCCATTTTCCAAGTGAATTAAGCCACTTTCTGTGCTCTTCGCGAAATTAGGAGAGACTAGACTCGGCGATTCTTGAGAAAACCAATAGGCAACACGAACCCCCTATCATGAGATGAATAAACACGAATCTGTCTAATCTCTGCTAATTTTGTGAAGCGCACGCAAAGTGCCGAAGTAGAGTTCAGTCAGTTAAAAATTGATGAATTGGTGAAACTTTGGATTTAAGTTCAATAAATAATGAAATTAATTTAGACAAGCCAAGCTTCAATGGTAGCTAGCTCATTTTAGCACAAAACTGAAAGGACAACTCTGGTAATAGTACTGTACAGCAGCCAGAAATTTATCAAGGATTTTCAAAGAACTTACAAATTAAGAATTCGTTAGAGAAATGCAATGAATATGTGTAAGGTACATCTATAGGATAATAGCATAATAAAGCTATACGATAAGCAATCATAGTATTTTTAACATGTGGGTGCACCTGATTTTACGTTTGTAGATTTTTGCGATTGTGTGTATATTCATATACACAAATCTGCATTGGAGGCCAGCGTGGAGGACCAATTTTAGATACAGCCGCTATCTAGAGCACGATATTCGGAATTCCTCTCCAGATAATGAAGTGTCTGCAGCGACCGATGCATAAATTAACTACAAGCAAGTACATACAGGCAAGCGGCAGTGGTACCCACAACTGTACACCACTACTACAGTACGTACAACAACACATACGTACCATCATTGGCGATATGGTAATGTAACCGCTGCACCTGTTATTTCGCATCGATGCTTCTTGTATTTACACTCCAGCGAGAACGATGCATTGCAGCGGAAGGAAGTAGGTGAACGCGAAGACACCCACCCCAGAGAAGATCCGATTCTAGGCGTTCTATTTTGTCCCAATTAAACGAGTCCCTTCCTTCGTGCTCGCGTTGGGTCAAGATGTGGTCACTTTGGCACGATTTGGAGGCGAAGAAGCAAGTTCCCAGGGGCCGCCCCTGGTCATCGCGGTTGTACTGTCGAGGGATCATTAAACGACTCACTTATACCTTAGTTGTTTATGTAAAATAAACAAATTCTTTAATTGAGGAAATTTAAATTTATTTCATTATTTAATTCTAATTGCTGTGCTTTTCACAGCCAAGTACCTGCTAAGAATTGAAATTTCTAGGCCATATACATAGCTGAAGAATTTTGAAGACAATGTTTACAATTAAAATTATGGTTGGCGAATGTAAAATGTTCCGAAAGAGATGCAATAAAACGATAAATCACTTGTGCGTTTATTCAACCGCCACCCACAAGAGGATGGGAGGATAGTGGTAGGAGCGGTAAAAAAACTCATGTGAGCAAGTTCGATAAACCTATAGAAAGCGTATTTAGAGATATTTAATTTTACTTTATCTGTTGGTAATAATGGTGCAAATTACAAAAATCCGAAAAGCTTCAACATTTTAAGAGTAGCGTTCGTCCCATAAACGTGAGACTCCGCCGAAACGGAAACGAAACAAGTCTGCCAAGTTTTAATTCTTTCTTAGTTAATCTCGTTTAAACACCCTGAAAAGAATACAACTACTACGTTTATTTTAGTTCAAGAAGTCACTTAATAACTCCCCGATAGTACATACGTTATACAGCGTCGCTAGATGGCGCGCCCGTTCTCCGGCCGGCTTTTATTTGTTAAGCAAATGCCCATTACGAGAACTACTCTAATACAACGGCGGAATTTAATTTCTGTGTTGTCCGAGTAGGTTAAGTCGCCGCGCATGCAAATCCTCCGCAGTCGTAAATTAATTATGAAAGTGTGTCTGTGTGAGTGCGCTCCGGTTTCCCTTGCCCCCTCCCACGGCGCGCCGCTGGAGCGGAAGGGCGGTTTGTGTTTCGGGGGACCGGCGGTCGTGTTAGACGAGGACAATTCGCGCTAACGAACTTCGCGCTGGCCGAGAGATACGAGATTTATTGTGTCGTTTCGGCAACGGCTCGCTTCTCCGGCACGCTATTTCGCGAATTTATTTACATATTTGCAGGAAGGCGAAGGTTCGGAATCGGCTAGAATATCGAAATACACCAAACTATATGCAATAGATGAACGGTTCAATCTTTGTTGTATTATTGGTGCTCCGCAGAGGAACAACCATTATATTGAGGCAATTGGTAGCCAATGTGTTACGATAATAAATACCATTTAAAAGCAAATCATCGGAAGTGGCTGCCAATAATTTGATAATTTCTTCTGTTTGTAATTGGCGCTGTTTCATATTTCATATTTCATCAAAATTAAGATGTAAAGTCATTAAATAAGTAAACTATTAAGAAGAAACGAGGGCGAAAACTTTCGACCCTCACCGTCGGAATGGCGCTCATTATTTGAGATAAAAGGTAAGTTTAAATTTGGCAAAATTGTGGAATTTTGTTTGTTATGAATCCGAATCTTCACAGACAGAAAGGTTTCTTTAAATCAAAGAAGCATCGAGCTAAAAAATCCTGTTCTTGAAACAAAGAAATAACTTCTTTCATATCTGAAAGCGATACATTGTAAGTTAAAAATTAATGTTTTATTAGGTCAAATGTAGATACAACACTGAATGGAAGATTTTTTTCTTTCAGTTAAAAATAATTCACTTTATATAAACTCACTCATAATGTTCCCTTAAAAATTCCAGATCTTTAATTTAAATGGCCAACACTTGGGAACATAAATTTTATATTTATGGTAACAATTAATTACATTAAAAAAACAATTTAAGCGATTTCCATTCATTCTTGAACTACTCCCGTAATATATCTTATTTCATTATTTCATCCTCATTTCTTACATTTCATTGTTAAATTTCTCCTGAAATACACATTTTCGCTGAAAATCACAAATCCTCCTACTGCCTGCCTAAATCTATGGAAAATCGTTCGCACAAGACAATGAACACGGTACGTAGCTAAAATCGCCACCCCGTACGGTTCCTCTTAAACACGGGACGAAGAGCGGCCTCTGTGTTCATCTCCCGTGTGCTGGAGTGGGTTAATTGGATTTCTATCGGAAGGTGACCTCGGGTCAACAGCACGCTGACTCACATCACTCTAGCTCGGCATTGCGTCGTGCCCCGAAACAAGACGCTCGCACATAAACCGCGCGGCGATCAAACCCGATATGGAACAAAAGCGAGTTACAGCGATACGCAAAAGTTTGTTATTTGATGCTTCTAAGCATAGGTAGGTTTGTTTCATGGATACGATGCTTATTGGAAGACAAGTAATGATGTTATGTTTTTCGTCAGCACCTTTAAAGTCAATGCCAGTCTCCAACGTTTCCAAACCGCCCAAATTTGGCTACCATAGCACAAATTTTGAGAGCTGTTTGGCCCTCGCAAACTACATATAATTAAGGAAAATACACGTTGAGCGGCAATTATTGACTGGCCTTTTCCGGAAATAATGTGGTAGTGGAGTTTGGTTTCACATCTTCCGAGTTTAATGCCTAAAGCAAAAAAATAAATAAAGAAAGGTATTTTTTTTTTCAATCAGAAAGGGACCTTTCGCTCTCAGCTTTCAGTGTATTCTAAATCTCACCAATTAAAATTATTATATTTAATTGTTCTAAAGTCCTACTCCATAATTGTTAAATATCGGCCATCCAGCTAAATATAGCTTAATCAATCATTTTTTTACCCACAGTGTAAATGTTTACAAGTAACTAAATTTGTTTCCAAAATCTTTACAATTATCTTATTATTCTCAACCCAGTTATCGAAGTAAATTTACTTTCCAATGCGAGTGTACGTAAGAGATGGCCGTAGATGTATACCGCACTATACGGAGATAGGTTGGTGCGCGTAAAAGGATTAGCACGCATTTCCACCTTTCTGATTGGATTTTAATTGATCGGGATTTGGACGGGTATTTGCCAGGCCGTACTTTAAACAATCCAGAACTTATCCTTCATTAATAACGTTGGCGCGATGCTCGTGTAACGCTTTTGCGGGCTTCGAAGCGATTTCGGACGACGTACGGTGATTGGTCCTCTTGGAAATTGGCCCGGTGATGTTGGCGAGCTTCGGTGAGGCCAACCAACGCGGGTCTCCTATTCGACGGAGAACGGACCGGAAAATTTTTCAGACGCGTCCAATCGAATCTAAAGCGATGTAGGCAGTGTTTTAGACGGTGTTTTGTTCTATTGTGGAAGTTTCGGCGGGTTTAATTACGTTTTTTGATAAACGTATTACGTTAGAATGTTATTTTGGCTATAATTTGTTTGAAAAATCGGTTCTTTTCTTGAAATCGAAGTCAAATAATTGGGGGAGTCGGTATGGATACCTGTAAATTATCTTCCACGATGTTTCACTTTTGTTTTTGTAACTTACGTGTGTAGTTTTGGCAGTAGATCTTTGTTTGGTTAGATCAATTGACCTGTTTTTCTCATTATGCTGTACGGTATATTTTGGTATTTGGTGTGGATGGTGTGAATCCGACTCTGGCATTTTCTTCTTTGGTCTGCGTGGTTTTAGCAACCATAAGGTTGCAATCAAAACGATATGCTAAGACGCATCTTGTGCACTAAGACGCACGTAGACGAAAGGGAAACAGTTCTTTCACATTTCATCTCCTATTCAAAAGCATTGATTTTGATTTGTTAAAACAGTCAGTTCAGGCTTTTGTTTTGCTCTGGATTTCAGATTTTTCGTTGGATTAGTTCTTTTCTTTTCATTTTATGTGTTTCCAGAATCATTCTAGCTTGGATTCACTAGCTGGAAATGGTTTTGCGTTCCAACAACATTAAATTTCGGGTTGGTTGCGTCCTTTTTTCTTGTTATTCTTGGATAACAACAGTGAAGTTTCTGAGGCTCTGCTTGACATTTGATTCCTAAAATCTACTGCACATCCAAGTCTACTACAACCGTTGGCAAATAATCTAATCAAAAATTGATACTAGCGTGACGTTAATCGAAATTAGACCCCGTCTTATAAAATATTCCTTCAAAATTTCAAATTCCTCGTATATCCTCGACGACCTCTATCGTCCTACTACTTCGTACTACTTATTTCTGGAGGTTAAGCGTTTGATACCGTGCCGCTTTTCCTTATTTTCTTTTACTACGAGCAGTAAATCCATCCCGGACATTTAAAGGAGACAGAGTCGTCAATAAGGAAAAACTCGCAGTACCCTACCTACCCACGAGCAACACGTCAAAATTCACGAGGCGGCGAAGTTCGGGGGAAGCACGTTGAGAGCAAGGGATTTGGGGGTACGGAGGGGTACCGCAACTGACCTCTCTGATTAATGTCCGGCTGTCCCGATCCACGAGGGGCAGGCGCCATAAAATAGTTTTTTATGATGTCGTATAAACACATGTTACCGAGCCTGTTTATTTTTTCTTTAACTTACTCGCCAATACAGGTCCGGCTTTGATCAATTTGGTCACCTTTGAACTATGGGGTCATAAGAAGCTGCGTTCGGTTATAAGGGCTGTCCCAACAAGAGCGGAAAACTTTAATTTTCGAAAATTTGCCGTTGCCACAGCAATATATTCTTATTATTAACATTTTTTCAGAAATGTTTGCTAGACAAGATCTTCCAAGTGCATCAACTGTAAAGGGATTAATCGTGTTCAACAATTGAACATTTTAAGAAGCACTTTGCTCAGTGTATTCTCACAAAAAAGTTGTTTTCATGCCTACAAAATTCAACTGACTTAAGAACGCATAAAGACCACGCACAGCGAAGAAAGTAAGTCAATTGGATCATCGAACAACATTCATATTTTCTTACCAATTATTAAATCCATTTATAAATGACCAGTTCTTTGCGTTTGTAAGTTGTTCTCTCAATACTAGATGACGTACCATACGAAATCGTAATTTACTACCTAATTTTTCCTGGAGTTGCCAGATCGTAGAATTTTACGGGTCATTTTTGTCGCATCTGATGGGCTCATGCTCCTTGCCTTCGAACATGATATGACTTGACGTACCAGTAAAATAATTTTCAAAACATTTGTTTACACAAATTGTGGTTTGATTGATTTGCAAAATTTTTTATGTGCCCATGCGATATGTAATTTCAAAGAAAAGTCGGTTACGAGTTCCGATACAACCGGAAGTAATACGAGCCTAAGAAAAGGGGATGCATCGATTGCATAGTTTCGATTTCACTCATTGCAAGCTTAAACTCCTCAAGAGATTTCCATCGAAATTTCTTTTCAACTTTTCGAATAGAAGACGGAAAGAATTACATCTCCGGCTCGTAGATCCTGCGAGAGGATGTAAATACGTGGCAAATTGAACCCTCATAATTTACCGCAATGATCTCGTCGGCACGTGACTCGCCCATTATTCTCTTTTTCGTATTCACCTCGGTAGAGCTAGAGCGATGAATGCCGCGCTGAATATGACTTCTCCGATGTCCGACAACCCTTAACCTTTGCGCTCGTTCCATCAGCAGCAAGTCTTTTTTACGAATTGAATGGCGCTCTGACCGGTGGCCGGCGCGAACTACGACCCTCCATTACATTTAACATATATTTGGCGAGAGGGAGTTCGGGTCGCTTTGAATGAAAACGAAAGAATTAAGGTGAAGCATACTTTCAATAAGTTACAATGTGGAATATGTTTTTTAAGCATTTCGTGACAATTTTATTGCAACATTAGTAAAATAAGAAACCGTTGTGTTGTTAATTGCAAACCAGTAACTAGTTGCAATTGGTGGAAAGTCTCAACAACTCCCGCCATGAATCAGTATGAGACCTTGATTTGAAAAACTTGGTAGGTGGGCACTTTCGAATTTTCCACCAATGGAGGCCGAACTCGTACGGCGGAACTGTAGATATGTTTTTTTATTTTTTTACGAGAATAAGGTTGCAACACAAAATGTTTTCTATACAGCTCAAAGCGGCACAAATCTAGCACAAAACACGGGTACAATAACATTTGGAGTATTCGAAGTGCGGCAGCCAACTTACACGCTGGCTGTCACAAATTTCAATTGCGAACATCTCGAAAACGGGAAAAGCACAAAGCGGGCGCAAAACGATGCCATAACAATAATTTCAAAATTCCAAAGTACGGCTAGCAGCGTAAAGTTTGAAGCCGTGAATAGGCAGAGCACAGAACTCGGCGATTACGGCATAGTCAAATTTTGAAAATTCTAGAGTATGGCTGGCAAGAAATTTGTTCTGCATGTTAACTTAATAATTGGCTATATTCATGTTTTAACCGATATTCCAAAGAAAAATTCTTCCTCCAAATTCTGAACAAGAGGCAAATATTAAACCCGATATTAAGTTTGCTGTTAATTAATTCCGAAGTGCTGAAATAATAACTAAACTACCCTTAACATTTTCGACATCCCTATCCTTTCTGGTCTAGCATGCCTCCTTCGTCCTCGTTCGGCTTCATGTATTAGGTTCTCCGGGTGTAAAGTTTAAGATAAACTGGCCATCGACTATTTTATACACGCATATCATTATTTATACTGTAC
>LR736864.1:6549929-6596543 GCA_902654985.2 Oryctes borbonicus | reverse complement strand
GTAAAAGTAATATAAATATTACATTTGAAAAATTTCACTCTTTTTGGCATTGGCAAAATCGATTGATTTGTTAGAGTTAGTCCGAAATTTATAAAAGTCGTTTTCATTTTTTTTTATGATTTTTAATGCACTTCTCCAACAAAAATGAATCGTATTGGTGACAATTAATACCAAAGAAACTTAATTTGTTAAATTTTGCATCTCGTTTCGTAATTTTAAGGTGGCTATACTAGCCACTAAGCGTTCTAATCCTGCCATGGATGGTTTTTTTTGTAAAAATTTTTAAAAATAATATAAATATTTAATTTGAAAAATTGCACTCTTTTTAGCATTGAAAAATTGGTTGATTTGTTATAGTTAGCCCGAAATTTATAAAAAGTCGTTTTCATTTTTTTTTTGGTTTATCTATCTACTTTGTCCCTTGGGATCATTCATATTTTTTCAAAAAATTTTAATTTCTCTTTAACGACCATGCAGTATAAAAGAAAAATATATTTTCTAATCACTTATCTAATAATAAATCTACTGTGCAACTAAAAATAACAAATAATGATTAAAAATTCCTACAAAGTGTAACATGTGATTATAATGATAAATCATCAAAAATAAAGATTAATTTGGATTTACTGCGTATTCAGTACCTTACATCAGTATCAGTACTTTATATTATTTATATTACCTGTATTAACCAGATATTCTCAAGCACATCAATTAAATGCGTACTTGAATTGAACATCAAAAATATCAGATTGCTGATAACGGAAAAAGACTTCCTCTACATTGATCTAAACCTACGGTACCTGCGAAATAATCGTTACAAATTCTAAAACGTCTATCTAGGCCGTTTCTACGTTGCATACATACCTAGATGGGGCACCGAAAATTCGTTACAACACTAAAGATACGCTAAATTTGCTTTGGATAGTAAAAAGAGACAGATAGACGGTATAACACCAACGGAATCTTCTCTACCAATTTCCTTAACAATAGCACGCGTATTAGTGGTGTAGCGTAGTGCAACGTCGAGGAAGGGGTTAGATTATGATTACCAGGAGGATCTGATTCACCCTTCTCGCATTTGCAAAAGATTTATTTGGCGCAAGTAATGCTAGATTGTTGGGACATGGTAGGCAAGGAAAATCAGTTACATATCCATATCGTTGAAAGCAAATCCAATGTATTGTATTTTCTTATCGATTTGGATATGGAATAGAGAATGTGATTTATTTAGATTAATCGCTGAAGCGATTGCTATACTGGGTACTATTGGGTTGTTTATTTAAAGGGTTGAAATTGCCCTCGATTTTTCTGTGGGAATTTTTGATTTCTGCAACTTACGCGAAAATCAATAAAGGTAAACGAACCATTCATTTCTCTATTGGTATTAAAAATATGTACATATGTATATCACTTTCTCTAGATTCCAGATTATGAGAGCTTTTATTCCAAAAAGACTTATAGTAAGGCTCTAAAAAGTACTCCTCCCTGGCTCAAACTTTTAAAAAAGTTTCAAACGGAAGAGAAAAAAAGTTTCAATGGCGCAACGGGCTGGTATAGTTATTTATATATAGGATGTTACAATAAGCACGGAACGACATATTTGGCCGAGTTTCAGAAATCAGTTCTAATCGCTTTTTTGTCATCAAATAGTGTATACATAGGTGATTTACATAATTATACAGAGCGTCCACAAAATTGTGAATGTTGACATACTTCCTTATTCTACTGAAATACTCTGTATACTATTGTATAGTTGGGTTGTATGTTGAAAATCAGTGCAAGATCATATCACACACTAAATGCTTATTTTTAATAATTTTTGAGAATTTGGTTAACGGACAATTCGCCTCCCTTGCAGATATTTTTATTTCATCCGGGACAACGTGGATTGGGCAACTTGGCACAGAACAAATAATAATAATAATAATAAAAAAAATTGGATTAAATTATTACTTTAAATAACTGAATTCACATTTTACACGTAAACCAACCAATTAACGGAGTAAAATTCCCTCCTCTTTATAAAGTGTACTACTCTATGGATAATATTTTTAATATTTTAATTAAATAAAACTCCGTTACAACCAAAATTTCTGGGCTAAGACTAATTGTAGTAGATCATCAAATTTTTTGAAATTTTTAGAACTAGATCAAGATGTTAACTGCAAAAATTTTTAATAAATGAGCAACGTGGGAAACACTGTACACCTACATGAAACGTCGTCATTACAGAATCAGCCTGCCCTGTACGCTGAATACACAAAACGTTCCCGGCATCACCTTCGCCCTTCAGTTTTCCTAGCTTCCGCAAGTCCTCAGCGCTCCAAAGCTCGGTTGACAAAACCTATGCCCACCCTTGCCTTTTCCGATGCTTTAATTATTGATAAGACCAAAAAGCTGTGACATTTCGAAACTTTCCCCCTTTAATAATGAAGAAGCCCTCGTCGCACGCACGCCACGAAGACCTCCCCAGCACCAGAGGGGAAACAAAGAGGCGACGCGACGTCAGTACGGTCGGATTGCGGGAGTTTCGCCTTCTCCGCACCGCACCGAAGAGGTCGAACCCTTTGGCCGACGTCGTGCTGTTGTTTTGAGTGCGGTGGTGGCGGAGGGTGACGCGTCAACAGCCGATACGATACACTGAAAATTATTTAATACTCACCTGCCAGAGCGACAGGTTCGCGATGAAATATTAAACCATTTTAAAATCAAAAACCTTGTATAGGCTGTAAAGCTCGTCGTTCTGATGATTGGGTGATGCGTATTGTGCGTATTTTGTTTTGGACCGGTGTAATAGTGAGGAATTTAAGGGGTGGTCGTATGGGGTTTTGAGCGATTGTTTATATGTTTTCGTAGCGGGTGCAGATTACTTTTGCAAAATTGAATTCAATTATTATTCTCATTGAAAATAATGAGGCAGTCCAAAAAATGTTACCGAGGAAAACTAATTGTGGGGTGACCCAAATCTCTGAATCGACCAACAAAACACTTGGTCCAATATTTGTAATTTGGAAAACATCTTAGAAAACCTCAAAGACCAAGTAAACGACATGAATAAATCGGGAATGTATAACACAAAAAAGAAACAAAAATTGTGATTAAGTATATCTTCACTTGACCCTCCATATAACCACTTTTTCGTAAAAATTTCTTAACCAACGAGGAAGAGCAATTACCAGTAAATCAAAACCATCTATCACCTTCCCCTACGCATATAATACATATAAATGAAAAGAGTCCCCCTTTCCGCAAGATAGAACAATATCCCAGCAAAAGACATCGGAAATTAGAAGCCTTCTCGTAGCCTCACTATATACGACTACCCGATGACGAGCCGACTCTTTTCCCGTTTGCGAAAGGACACACAATCATAATATCCCGAGCGTCGGCAAACGACGATGTGCCCCTTCAAAGACGTATACAATTAGCCAGAATACTCCGTATAACATCCGACCAATAAGGAGACGAGAAAAATGAGCCAACATCTGAGTCGAAAGGGGAGAACGAGGACGAGAAAGACAAAGGCGTACGGAACGCAAGGGAGATAGTATTAGGAGAATCCGAGGTAAAAAAAAAATGTATAATCCGTTAGATAAATGCCTCGTGAGAGACCTTATATATACGTTACGCGAAACACTTTTGTTGTTCGTAATTAAGCAGAGAATTAATCACTTCCATGCTTAATCCTAGTTATTGTGAGGAAGACAAAGGGTGGAACTGGTAATACTGGATAGAAGAGTTGTTATAATTGAAATATGTACTTTTAGGCTTCTTGTACTGGCCAATCCAGGTTGGAATTTACGTTAATTTTCAGAAACCTACAGATAGTTGGATGTTAGTCTTCAGAGAGGTAATAACTACAAAAGGTGTAGGTTATTGGTGCAATCAATTGCATACTAACATCTTTAATATACGATATACAATTCGCCAAATCCTTTTTCAGAAATAATTTTAATTTCTTCTTAAAATTTAAATTTTGCAGTTACTTTTATGTTTTTTTTTTTGGTATTTATATTATTTATAATAACAATTCTTAAAGAAGGATAATTTGAATTATTGAAATTATTGATCCATTGTTATTTTCCCATTTAAACCAAAAGCGCCCAAAAAAAATACTAAAGAATTGGAGTTTCCTAGAAGTTCCAACAACCTTACCATAAAGACGTAGTGTAGAATATATGAGACGGTAATTGCTATATGTTAAATTTACCTTTGAAGAACAAAAGGATTTTGTCAAACCGTTGTATCACCCGATAGAACCTCCTTCAATGCTGAGAGCGGCCTCCAACTTTAATCGAGCAAAAATATACCTAATTCACGTTATACCTAGGCATATAGTATACATACACGTTCATATAAATATGTTTATTAAATTGTCATGACACGTCCTTCTCATAATCCGTTGACCAGAGGTCATTTATCAAAACTCGCTCGGACCAGTGCTCCTTTGCCGCGTAGTGCTGTACGACGAGTGTATTGTTGGTACGGCCGCATTTCCCATATTAAAGGCGTCCGCTACTGCCCCCGTTGATGTGCCGCTTAATCCCGAACATGCGTGCGGCGTTGCCCGTTCCACCTATTCGTACCTTGTTTCCTTTTTCCAAAGCGGGAAAAGCAGGAAGTCAAGAAGTGTCCATATTAAACTGTCATAAAACGTTGACCGCTTAGGGAGCGCGTCCGAGTAATTTGTACACGTCGGGAAATATAAGGATAATATATGAATAATATAAGTTGATATTTTGTACGTTTTATGGTGGTATATAAGTACGTTTGTATACAGGAGATGGTTTTTAGTGGGAAAATGCGGATTGAAAATAATGAATTTATTATTTATTTGAAATGTAAATTGAATCTAAACGCAAAGAAATAAATATTCTATTAAGAAGTTGAAGTTGAGCAACTTAACCTTTTTGGTTCTACTTGTTCCAAAATAGACACAGTTCTCTTTTGTTACTGAATATATTATTTTTCTGGACACTAATAGAGTGCAGAAAAACAATAAATTGCAATGAATGCAAAAAATTGCAGATCAAACCCCACAAAAGGTCATATTCACGTAGATGGTAAATAGTAACGGGCTCATATTTAAACCCTGCGGCATACCTGAGGATAGGAGAGTAAAATCTGATAATCAATCGAATCAAAGGCCTTGCTGAAGCCAGTCAACTTTAGAAGAAATACACTGAGTTAGTTCTTCAAATTCAGCCGTTAGCCCTGTATGTTGAGTGCATATTTTTTTCAAACCAGCTTACATGAAAAGACTCGTGAAAAGTGCGTGACTAAGAAAAGTATAAATTTTTATCTCATGTTATCTTGCGTGCGTCCTGTTTGGTGCGAAATGATAGGTACATCTTATTTAAGAAAATGCGCGGGAAACTAACGAACGTCACCCACCCGAGTGTGTTACATTATCTCATTAAATAACTAAAAACAATCATTTTAAACGTACACTCCCCGACAAAAACTTAGACGCGGTAAGATGTTTTACGGGTTTTAAGGGTTACAACATTTCTTTGCGAAACTAGCAAGATATCTAATTAAGTTTTTATTCATAAAAGTAAAATAAACTTAAAAATATCTCCTCCAGTAATATATGAACTAAATAATAAATTATTACTCCAATGTTTAAACAATTTCTGCGACAAAAATTTGGACGCTCTGTTGCAAATGTAAAACAAAAATCAACAAATGAGTGATCAGTAATGCGTAGATCCTCCATTGTTCTTAATCACTTCCAATAGTCTGTTATTAATAGATTGATATAAATTTAACACATAATTTTGAGGGATATTCTGCCATTCAGTCACTATTGAAGTTTTTAGTTCCTGTACCGGGAAACATTGACGGCCTCCGCCATAAACGCGACGTGCTAATTCACCCCACATGTTTTCAATAATGTTTAAGTCTGGTGACCGTGCCGGCCACTGTAAAGTTTTAATCTTTTTCTCTTTAAACCATTCAGTAATGGTTTTTGCTTTATGAATTCTCGCGTTATCTTGCTGAAAAACAAAATTGCGCCCGCCCCATTGGTTTCCAAAACGTAGAACATTGTCACGCAATAAGTCTTTAAACGTCACAGATGTCATTTTGTTTGTGCAAAACACTATCCCACTTTTATCGCGAAATCCAATCGCTGCCCATTTCATCACAGATCCACCCCCTAATTGTCTGGTCATTTTCACTTTTGGTTCCTTTCTCAGATCATGATAATAATGTGAGTACCCATCCGGTCCGTCCAAATTAAAACCTTCCTCATCGGAAAATATAACTTTTTCCCATTATTTCTTCCAGGATACGTGTTCCTCAGCAAATCTCAACCTCGCTTCTTTGTGTTTCGCCGAAAGTGGCGATTTTCTCGACATTTTCTTCCGTGATATTACCGGTGACGCCTTTAAAATCCTTTGAACATTACGCACGTGCGTTTGTACCCCCGCCTGTTCTGCAATAACTCTCGCCGACGCAGAAGAATTGGATTCACACCGCAATACCATGCGTTTATCCCGCTCACTTACAGCTTTCGGTCGCCCCTGGCCTTTTGTTTGCCGTAATTTTCCGGATCTTTTAGGAAATTTCTAACGGAATGATCGCTTCTTCGTAACCGACGAGCAATTTCCTTCTTACTAACACCATCCTGGTGCCAGGCTAGAACTTCACCCCTTTCTATCAAGGATAATTGCTTTTTTCTACCCATATTGCAAACACTTTATAAAATATAATTTCTCATGGTGAAATGTGTACACTTTACCAGCACAACCGCTGCATATAAAGAGAAGTATCAAATTAATTTGATTTAATTTAGCAAACAACGTAGGGCCAGCACGGTTGCAGAATGTAACATTTTTCTTAATAAAATATAAAGCTGCGCAACTTTAGAAATTTAAACAAATCTGTATACTTCGTAGTAGAAAAGGCATCCATGTTATCCTGCCCAATTTATAATACCTAATCCAACAATAAAGGTAATATAGCGATATCGATAACTAAAGAAAAAAAAAATGGCCTTCGGTTAAAAGAACGAGAAACCTATAAATTTTCAATGGCATTGTCGTAGACGAGCAATCAGCGAAAAATAAAGGCGGATGGAGCAACCCTGGGGAAGCTACACTTACGACGTCGAGAGAACTACACGAAGACAGTCAGTCACTCAGTCAGTCAGTTACAATTATTATCGAACAGCGCGTCTGTTCTCCCGACGGCACCAACTGTGATAGATCGCTATTATGCGACATAAAATATAGATCAGGCGAGCACAATGAGGTGAGAGATTGCGATAGGCCGCATAGCGAAGAGGGAGTCAGGTTATTGAGGGGACGAAGGTATGAGGAAAGGTTGTTCTCTCCCATCGTATACACTGCGTAAGCTACATGAACCAAGAGATTCTCAGGGTGTCGAAGCGAAGCATCCATCATTCTTCGCGGACAAAAGAGACGCACCATCTTATACGTACACTATAGATTGTTACTAACGTGCAGAAGAGACAGAAAAATAATGTAACAATTGCATTCACCCAGCGAATAGAAATCGAATCATGGTACACTGTGTAAGTGCATCGAAGAATGTTCCTTTTCGCTTGTAGTGATGTGAAACGTAGGGTCTAAATGCATTTTCTTCCTTTTCTATTCTTTTATTTTTACCCTTGAAATCTATGTCAGTGTGTCAACTGTAATGATGATGAAATGAAAATTGTTTACTTATTTGTTACTTTATTTATTTCATGTAAAATGTGGAGAATATCTAAAACAATTATTGGTTCTGACCAGTACCATCCATAAACTCCTAGCAAGACCTTATGACGTGGTGGTAAACACACCTGTCCGGCAAACGGTAGATGTCGACTCTTTACTGGGCTTAAGATCTTTTCAAATATATAGTTGCCCTAAGAAAAATTATTGTTGGACTTAAGATAAAGATTTGTTGTCACACATTTTACTTTAAGTATGTTTTACCAATTGATCGCTATGTCCAAAAACGAAGAAACAGATCAAGAAAGAGAAATGCAATTGTTTCCAATGACAAAAAATACAGTCTGCCAAAAAAAATTGAAACGTTCAAAATGTAAATTTCACAACGCGATCGTTTTCGATGTTCGAAAAGCGAAGCGGTTCAACTGCATATTTTAACGGCGTCGTTATTCGGGACGCCATCCGCAGAGTCAACCTTGACAGTGCATCGCGTTGGCCTTGGCCTTCTTCGCGCGTTCATAGTTGCAGGCCCGCGCGCTCATTCCGCCGCATTCCATTTTTTTTCTCTCGCCTCGCTCCTCTCCGTCTCCGGGGGACGCGATTACACCCGCGGTCTTTCTCTCTGACACCGCGCTTCGTACAATTTCGACTGTATGAATATAGGCTTTATTATACGTGTTTCGTGCGTTTTTTTTTTGTTTTGTTTTTATTTTTGTCGGTTGGTTTGCTTCGTACCTCGTTTGTGTTTTGGGAGTTTCCATTTATGTTTTTAGATATTTTTAGCTCGCGATATTCTTCTTAGTTAAAGAATATTAATATACTCAATTTCAAATGCTCTATTCAACATATAATTTTTTAAAAATTGCTATATTCATATAGAAGAGTTAAAGGACCGCAGGATTTCTTGGATTTTCTCAATTACAAATAACAACTCGATCTTCAAAATATAAACAGAACAATGATTTATTAACAATAAAAATATAAAATAACAATTATAAATACAATAAATTCTAGCAATTTTCAATCTCAAAGTTCAAAACGTTAACAAACCTATGATGCCCCCTCTGAACTGATAACAAATAATCGATTAACAGAACGTGGAAATAAATAATACACGTAACAAAGATAATAATAGATAACCCATAAACAAGTATGAAAACTCGTATTTGTGAGTTTTTTTTTTTTATTTCGTCCTCTCGGAATTAGCCTTGAAAATCGATTGTCCTTTGGGAAGATCTCAGGAAATTGGCTGAAGAAATTCGGGTACCGGATGATGTTGTCTTCGATGGATACTGAACGAGGGCGGGAAAAGAATCTCCGTACAGGAAATAAGAGATTTTTCCAGTCCATACAGGATTAAAGTAGCACGTGCTTTCCTATGGCTACTCAGTTATTACAAGAAATTTCTTCCATACCACTCAGCGAAAACCATTAACTAAACTACTAGAAATGGCAATGGATAGCTGAAGAGGAAGGTGCTTTCCAACAGTTGAAGTCATCATTTGCCGATATGCTAATGCTCTATCATCCAGACTTTTATCTTGAGCTCAGATGCCGAACTACTCCAAAAACAAGATGAAATTATTTTCAAGGGCACTGTTTCATTATTGAGATAGATCATATTACTTTACTTAGAAGAGAAGATTTCTAGATGACGTTCACCGATCGGATTGAAACTTGACAGATTTGCAGCGTTGTATCGACGATTTTGAGATCTTTGCAATTCATGCTGTTATAATGAATAAAAAAAATATATCTTTAAATACTCCTACCATGAGTCTATCAAACTGACCCGGAGGAGTTAAACTGGAAAGGACAAAGTATACGCACAAGTGCTCTCTTTCGAATACCACTTACGACGATATGCATACTTGCTACACTCTCACCCTTAATTACCCTGAAAAAAAATAAAGGAAATTTATACCTATAATTTTATGTAATTTCTTATAAATTAAATTTGAGATATATAAACGTCGAACGACTAATCTTTATTAGTAACTTTTCATGTTTTCGCAAATGATGTTACTCTGATAGTAAGTTGAAGAGATACATTCTTATTCCACTTCATTATTTCACCTTTCAATTCATTTCATAGGGAAAGTACAATTTGCAAAAACAGCGGTAAAACATATCCTAATTATAATTTAATGATTGCATAAATAAACTCCAATTACAGTTACATATTTGAAATAACGGATAATTGCTTGCTTAGACCCTCTTAGCAACGGTATCCGTATTACACACGAAGTACAACAAAAGAAAGTACCGTCAGAGACAACTTTAATGCCATCCCATAGAAAATATTCCATATCCTTAAGCCATAACGAATTTCAAGTGGTTGTAAGTAATAACGGACCCTACACGTATCCACACATATCTTTCGGGACCTGAAAGCCCGTCTCAATGAAAACAAAAAAGAATCGAAACAACCGAATCGGGCAAAAGGAAGAAGATACAAGGAAATAAATAACAATGAGGATCTCTTTTCCTTTCTTCGTTGTAGTTGTTTTTTTTTCTTTTTTTAGGAGAGAGGGTCACTCTACTCTATACTACGTTTGGTTGTTGCACTTTGATCGGAAGAAAAGGGTGACCGAATCGAACGTGAGGTAGGTCATAGGTGAGTACCTGCAACGATGTGGTCGAAAAGGGTGGTCCTTCGAAATTTTCGCCCCTTCTTTTTTTCGAGGAGTCTGACGGACAGCGTAACATGATTTGTAGCGCGCTAAAAAGTGTTACATACGTTTTAAATTGCCGTTTGAATGGGTCAAGATAAATTTGTACAATTACAAGTCTAACTGACCGTGCTTGCCTGCGCCTAAAAGTAGGGGACCGCTTCCTATAGAAATATAAATTAAAATGACCATGTTATTATTGTAATGGACGAGGTCCGTTTTAATAAGGGGCGGTATATGGAGTAATTCTCGTTTCGGACGTTGTGCGCGCGTTCCGAAAATGATTTTTTAATTCCTTTACTTATGCATGTGGGACAGGTTTTCCTGACGTCGGTCTCGAAAATCTCGAGGAAAAAATACGACACTTTCGAGTCGTCCGTTTGAATAATGAAGTAGAAACCGTTTCTTGTAAATGCATTTTTTGTGTTCGCGGTCGAATGATTGTCCGACCTACGCGCCTGTTAGCCCCGGCCAACCCCGAGGCGTTTAATAAATTATAATAAATTACGTTGAAATAATTTTTCAATTTGGGAAGGAGGGACTTATGCTCATTTCCCCCCTTCTTTTTCTTAAATCATTTTATAACGTTCTTTAAACACTTACAGGAATTAATTCATTTAAATTAAATATATTTTTCTGTTAGCATGACTTTTCACAGCTCATATTGGAGCAATTTATTGAATATTTGATTCTTGAAATTCTTTGAACTTCAGTAAGTTTAGTTCTCCATTTTTATCCTCGAATGTCTTCTGTAACGGTCTTTTTTAACAAGACATATTAGTTTGTTTATGACGAGTATTAAAAAAAAATCAATTTTGTGAAAGCTTAAAATTTCAGATCAAGCATTTCATTGGATGATTCTTTATGATTCTAGTAAGGGACCGGCACAACAACTAGAATGTGGCGAATCGCTTCGCAGCATCAAAAAAGACTATTTAGGACTGTTTTGCAGAAATTCATCGTGATCGACAATTAGTTTTGTTTTAACGGCTTTCGAAAGTGAATGGTGCAAGCTTTTTTCCAATAATGAAAAAATTGAATTCTGCGTTTTAAATGTTACATCTTTCATGGAATTGAGAAAATATTCTGGGGACTTTCTTCCTTTATATTTCATGGTTCCAAAGTGGCAGCATAATGCTAAAATATTTGTGTAAAATGAAAAAGTTATTGAGTAGCATCCTACTGCGCTATGCGTGCCCATTTATTATCGAGATGATTACCATTTAGAAGATTGGTAATTATTTCATTGAAATGGTCCTTGTCTTCTCATTTCAGAATAATTAAATGAAGAAATATTTATAGAAGACCACCCCATGAAAAATATTCCTGAAACATCAGAAAACACAATGTAGTGTCCCATTTACCTGGCCGTAAAGGCAACAGCAAAAATGTTATGGACCCGAAGATCGCTTTCTGTTTGTTCTTCGATGATGAAATTATCAACTTATTGGTGGATTAATATTTTTATAACTTTAGTGATGGTATTTAACTTAAAAAAAAGTCATGAAAGAACAAGGACAAACATTTTCAGTTTTAGGGTTGATTATGAGGATTCATGAATCCTAGAAACAGTTGTTCAGGATTAGTGAATTAATATGTTGTGTGGTGTGGAGTGTGCCGATACTTCAGTGTTATTTGTCATATTGCCCGCACTTCTTGCTATCATTATTATTGGTCTAACTTGAAAATTGTATAAAACAAAGCATGTAGTACTTACGGTGAAGCTAAAATTTGCGTTTAAATTTAGTTAAATGTGCGAAAATTATTTTGTATTTTTATTAACAATAAAACATTTCAAAAGATTTCGATTGTTGTATGAAATAATTTCTGACAATTATGTATTACATACCTACAGCAACATGTTATACGTTAAAAAAAGGATTCATTCCTTAAATTAAAATTTCAACGGAACGGAGTTTCCGTTTCCCACACATAACATTCCTTCATTTCCTCTTCCTTTTTTGAAGTAGAACGGCGCAGAAGGAAGAATAGAGAAATAGAATCAATGGTACAACCGCTCCGTGCCCGTTTCTCGCGGCTAGAGAAGTTATTGTCGCGTAACAAATTCTCTTACAAGAAAAAAAAACCGAGAGTAAAGTACAATCGGAAGTGTCCGGCGCTTGATTAGGGTCAAACGCGATCTACGCGAAGACCCCGCGTCCGATAAAGGCGAAGGACCTTCGTCGTGAGTAGTAGGGTTGGGATGGAGAAGGAGACAATTGCGACCGATTGTTGTTCGGCGGGCCGAACCGGTCACTAAAGTGGCGTGGTCAACCCTTCCTACTTTTCCTCTAGGAAATTGAATCATTTTTATTTATAATTCGGTTATTGTATACCTACATGTCCTCTTCCTCTTCCTATACATTTCTCCGGCGCGAATGGTATTCTTGACGTAAATGTTTAACTTCAGGGGACAGGCCTACCGGGTTCTTCCCACGAATATTCATACATATGCGTACAATGCAGACTTATTTAGTTTGAAAATTTTCCTATTTTATTGACCGTAAGTGAAATATTCTACCTTATTCTCTCCGGTAGGTCTATGGGAAGTGTCCGAGTGGTAATTTCCTGTTTCAATTTTTAAATTAGGTATCTCTTACTTGAGAGAGTATGAATATTATATAATATAAAGGTTGTTCAATTAGGAAAAATCACTCTGCAGATAATGGTCCAATTGCGTTACAAAGGGTAGCATGAAAAATTTCCAGCCTAATAGAAAAAATTTTCTTTGTCAAATTCAGTTTTATTTTTCAACATGAGTCTATTCACTTTTCCCAATCTCTTTATTTCTTTAATCCGTAGTTGTGTTATATATTTGAATTTGGCGTTGAAAGATACCAGCTATAAAATAAGACAATTGGCAATAAGATATAAAACTATAAAGAACTTTTAACACATTGACTAATCCTTAGTTTTAACGAACCTGCTACCGAAAAATTCAACACTCCTTCACGTATGCTTCTAGATGATCGTCAGTATTTGGTTATCAAATCATACTTCCGGCTAACGTATTGCTTCTAACGATACCAGAATATTCCGCACCAATCACAACCAACATTTTGGCTTTCAACATAGCGGCATCTTATTCTGCAAAATAGGCGTTTACGAATGTGATGGTCTCCTTAAACTGGGAAAAGCCCCTGGAGGCCACATCTGGTGAATAAAATGGGTGGTCCATCAATTCGAACCCCAATTCATGAATTTTTACCATTGCCATACCACTGAAGTTTGAGACAGTTCGTTGTATTGGTGAAACAAAATTGTCTTGTGAAATGTGTTTTTCCCCAATTTTTGGCTTCAGCTTGTCAAGCAATGGTGCGTAGTATGCCCACATAATTATTGTACCTTTTCTAAAATAATGAAATAACACAGCTCCATGGCTATCCTAGCCACCACTTTCCTGGCTGATGGAACAGTCCTTCCCTTTTTCAGAGCTGATTTTCCCTTCGCATACAACTGATTTGTCTGTAATCTACAGTTATTAATCGACGCCAAAGCTTAGGTTAAAATACTTCAACGGGGCTTTAGAAACTTGCTTTTTATCCTGAGTGAGCAACCGCGGCATGGTTAGCTTTTTCATGTCTATATCTTCAGTTAAATCTTTCGAGATGCTCACAGTCTTTCGTATCTCCCTAACCTTAATTCAACGATCATCTAACACTGTTGTGAACTTTTCCGATGGTAGCGATAAGGGTTGCAGTTTTTTGATAATTCCGAACGTGCGTCGTCTACCAAGTTGGTACGTTTGCGTTTAAATTCAGTAACCCAAAATTTCATCGTGGCGAATGATCGTTCATCTAGGCTTAATTTGCATAGACGGATTGTCTATCAATTGTAATAATTTAATGACGGCTCGATATTCGATTTTTTCAATTTTCACAAAAACAATAACTGAGCGTCCAACATGGCTGAAATTTTCAAGAGCATTTTCCAACGCATACGCAATTATATTACCACAAGCTTGAGACTGTTCAGATTATCCTTGTGTGTTAAATTTTTTACATTATCCTTATTTGCAGAATAAAAGCATTTTGCCAAATCATTGACACACATCGTATACGTCTCGTTAGCGACTTATATCGTTGAATGTTTATTAATTGGGATAAACTTTTGCATTTGAATTTCAACATCAATTAAAGTTCAGATGCTAACTTGAAGAACACTTTTAAATTACGTACTTCTAAACAAGAAATTCCACCTTGATTGTTAAGCTTCGCTTTTTCCAATTTTCTTTCATCATTTTTAACGAGCTGTTCCTCAGTTAACATTTAATTAAAGTTAATTTTCACAAAAAAAAAGTTTATATCTACCCGTTGCTTGTCGAGTTTTGAATTGCTAGAAGTTGTTTTAATATAATGCTAATTATACTGAAGCCTATCTTTATTATTCAAGATATATCGTTTTAAAGAATAAAGATGTTTTATAACATTGGAAGAATAAATAAGCAATCTATGATATATAGCAGGTCTGTCTGAAAATTAAGTTGGATGAAAAGGATGTCAAGAATTGATCAAAATTTAATTTTAACATGTTTAATTATATTATTGCAAACCAGTTTTTCAAAATTCTTTCGCCATTTTTATTATCCGTTTCTCTCAGGGTAACAAACACTTTTTGTTATTTAACTAAAGAAAAATTTTTATTCTTAATTTATTACCGCGACGATACGCTGCGTGTGTTAGTGAAGCATCAGTGGCGTGGAGTTTTTAAAAGCGGCGAGCAATTAAGCTTAAAAGAGGAAGCGTTTTAATAAATTACCGTGTCGTCCACGGTAGGAAATATCGCGCAGAGTTGTAACTGTAGGAAAAAATATACGGTCACCGTCGGGAATTTACACTTTAAAAGGACGAACGCCGCGAATAAAAAACGAAGTGACGACGATCATCTACGGACGGGAGTCCTGCCCGCCCCTTTCTTCGAAATAAATGACGCTGACCGCCACCGGCACAACCGGACCCGCGTTTTTGCTGCCTTCGGCGAGGCAACCGGCCTTGTAGCTGCTAGCCGCTACCCGCGGACTCTTCGGCGGTGGTAGGCGGTTGCTGGTCATTTCTCGAAAGGAACCAAGTCCGGTGTGCACGAGAATAATTAATATGGGGTGACGATTCGGACAACGGTCTGCATGATTAATGATTAAGTGTTTTGAGGGATCGAGCACGCAGAGAAGGTTGTTCTCGTGCACCGTCTTGCGGTATCACCATTTTAGACGACCTCTAAAGCTGTGCTTTCAGACGTTTGACTCGAATTTTATAGGGTTAGAAAATTATCATGGATTGTTACAATCAAGTCAAAAACAGTGCAACGAAAATTATCATTTACACCTAAATATCTATTCTATTGGCAACGCTATACTAATTTTAATAGCTTTAATTAGCTATAACTTGGAAACAAATGAAAATATTGTAAGGACGTATGAGTCTTTTTACATTTACATACAATCCTGGGATTTAGCGTGTTCCTTCCGAGCCACCCTGTATATTTTGTTCAACATATTTACAATTTAACATTTTAGTTATATTCACGGATGCTATAAATAAAGTAACGAAAAAACAATTTTTTGTCTTTTAAATTATTTCTTAAATCTTCCATGAAATAAATTCCATAAACTTCGCGCACGTCAATTAAACGATGCGACGCAATTTTCCGATTGGCGACGTCATTCTCTCTTGTAACAAATCCGTTGAACTTTCTTTGTTTACCGTTCTCACCTACACATACAATAACAACAGCTTGCATCTCGTGTAATGCGCCTTCAAAAACGAGAACAAAAAAACAGAGAAATGAAATAGCCCTGCGGTGGCCGTGACCGCTGTCTGCATTTGCTTTGTCTCTGTCTGCGGCGCGTTAAAGTTTGGCGATACTGACGCCGTGTGTGCCGGTGAGAAATCGCGAAAAACATCATCCACCTCTCTCAACCTCGGAGACTGGAGGATATTAATCTGTTAGGTCACCTTTACGTCACGTTCCTTACGCCAGAACAGAAGTGAAAGAGAATGTTTTTCATGATTTTTTTCATCTCCTTTCCTTTTATTTTGTAAATTTGGATTTTCAGGTTTATTAACATCTAGCTGTTAATATAATTAGTTGGGAAAAGAGCGAGAAGACCATGTTAGAATGTAGAACGCAGATCATAGAATTTTCTTGTGTATTTGGTTGTACTGAGGATAGTAGTAATAGTAGTAGGACCTCTAAGAAAATCGACCAGAATTCCAGGCAGACTGTACAATGACGATCAAAGCAAACATACGGATCCTACTAAGTTTGTGAATGTATTTGCTAATCAATTTTCAAAAGCTTATAGTCTCTCTAATACTGCTAATACTATTCATCCTAACAATAGAGTACCGTTGAGCTCTTGTAAATGACCATCTGTGATATAGAAGCTAAGGACTCCCTGCTAATAGTGAAGATTCCTAATGAAAATGTACCAAACGAATAATAGGCATAGACACCCAGCGAAATCGCGCAGCATTTAAATTTACCGGATTTGGGAGAACTTCAGCTACCTTTTTAGTCAATGGCGGAAGTGAGTTAATGCAGCCAAAACCCCACGGCGGTTAGTTGAGCTCCATTGTAGCGAGAATAAATAAATTTTTGAATATGCGTGTAAGTAAAAATCGGCAATTTTGGCAAAATTGTGCCATAATTCCTGCATTAATCTGTGGCATCACTGAAGGGTAGTGAACAAACAGACTAAGAGACAACAGGGTGAGTGTGAGGTGGTAAAGCAATGCTGATGCCGAATAGATAGAAATAAGCTAGTGCTTTCTCTCATTTCTTTTCCCATGAATCATTCCATGAATACCATAATTAGCTATATTAGCAAGCAATATCACCAATTTAGGGTTTTTGTCCTTACTGTTATATTGTGGTTGTGCATAAAATAGATTTCTTTATTATAGGTATTAGATTTAACTCGCTGTAATCTAACAATGCCTTGAATTAGATGCAATCACTAATGATTAATAAACATTAATGATTAAAAAAACCTAAATGTGTTTATCAAATTGGAATTAGAGATTATTATTATTTAACTTTCTCAAAATAAAAATCGGCAACGTGTGCTGTAGATTCGCCTGAATTACGATTATAAATATTAGCTTTAAACATAATCTTTGTAGATACTAAATATTTGCTATTTAAACAACTAACATAGCCACCGATGTAACCACCGACTATAACTCAAGAATTACGTACATCATTTCACTTTCCTTCATTTATCAAACGATATTTTGCACTAGGTAAAGCCCCAGAAACAAAGTTTTTCCGTTTCACGTTTTCGTGATTATCGAACTATAGAAATTCAAAGAAAAAATTAGGAATTATCACGTTTTAAAACTAGATTCAACATAGTACTATCAAATCTTGCACAATGAACCAATTCAAAATAATTTTCCATATAAGTAGGCAAATCCTTCCTGAGTATCCCGAAAAAAAGATTCGTATCTAATAGGAGCATGCATGAGATTCGTCCCTTAGAAGATTACCTCGATTAAAATCGCGGTTAGCGATGGAATAATTATGTAAATTTTAATTGCCCGCGTCGTCCGTCCCTTTAGAGTCAAAATCGAAATTACGAATCTTCTTCCCTCCAACCTTGCGTAGGGCTCCAGCGACTTACCTTACCAATTACGGCCTCCTTACCCATGCTTGCTAAACCAAACGCATATATTCCTATTGGTAGGCAAAAAATAACGCCGTAATGAATCTAATCGTCCGATCGGCGGGGGTAAACTGGAGGAAATAGATGAAGGGAAGCGAAGGACTTGCTATCAATTGCGTTCGTCTCACGGAATTTGCCATGGCATTACGTTTGGATGGATCGATTTGGTAAGATCTTGTCTTTTAGTAGCAACGAGGCGCCGACTACGAAGATCCGGAGGTTACTTAATATATGCAGCTAATCCGCAAATATCTAGCGTCTAGTCTCTGTTTCGGCCATGATCTCTTGATTTGACGTGAATCGCTTTTCGTCAAGCTACTTTTTCAAGTTTGGAAAAATAAAAAAGTTGTAGGGGCGCATATGGTCGATGGGGTACTAAATACGTATCGTAACAGGACTAGTTTTGCTGTTCATGTAGAATTATTTTTCTTCGCTAGGTGGGGTTTTGTTTTCTTTCATTTAGTGTCGATTCGGTCCGATAAATCAATAAAGTGTTGTTCCATGAACGTCTTCTCCTTGTTCAAATAATCAATTAAGATTACGCCTTGCATATCCTAAAAAATCATCGTCATACGTTTGCCTGGAAAGAACCTATTTTCTCGACTTGTGTTTTAGATAAGCGTCGCACTCATCTCTCGTATTCAGCTTTTCTTGATAAGTAAAAATTCAAGTACTTCTTAACTTATAACATTAAATTATAAAGACAGAAATCATGAATATGATGAATGAAATATTTACCCAAAATGAAATTTACAAGAATCAAACAAGATTATAACTAGTTATATTATTATTAAAGTTAATAAAGTTAATAAAAACGGCTTCTGTTCATTCTACGCTCTTATCTCATACCTTATCTTATTTGAATTTAAACGTTCTAAGTTATTTTTTATCTTAAATACAGTTTTTATTTACGTACATATTTTTAAACGATATTATATATTTAATTTGGTCGTTTTTTGCCTTATCCTGGCTTCCTTTCCAACAGGTTCTTAAGATTCTGGTTTAGTATAATATAAATTCTGCATTTTAAATATCCACTAACAATTTTTTAATTATATTAAATTCATGCCCAGCTTTAAATAAATATTCTTCAACGAAGGCGATGTCTTTGTTGAAATAAATGCAATGTTGAAATAAACACAGTTTAACAGTGTTTATTTGCATTAATGTGCTTCCCAGCACATAACCGTCATTAAATAAAATATTTCAACAGATTGAAAAGTTTAAAATACTCGAAATGCTTTAAAAAGGCCGCAAAGTAGGACTGAAAACGATGAAGCTTTAATTCTGTAATGTGCTTCCATCTAGGGCGTACAATATAAATTACCACACAAAAAAGCGTTCCTCGTCGAGTTAAGAAACGCAATGATCGCTAACTTGCGCCCTCTGTATAACAGCTATATCACTGTAAAGAACTGTAAGCTCTGGCTAAGCCGCACATAATACTGCAGAAATCTAGAAGTGCAGATATTTGAACAAATACAACGCTAGCGCTCTTCTTACCAGTAGCTTGTTTGGAAACTAAAACGTTTTCGTCTCTAACAATATCTATGGCCTAAATAAAAACATGAAATTGACTATCTATAAAGCTCGTTTATCTGTGGATGTATTAAATCAATTAATAAGCTTCTTTTTCTCGATCGAAATTGAATAATTTTTTTTTTCAATTGCAGCAAATCCATGGCGCTATCTATCGGTTTGTTAACGGTATTCCCTTTTAAATAGAGACTATTTTATTTCAGGTTCTCTCGTTTAGGTGGATTTTTTTTGAAAAACAAAGGCATCGCCGCACTCTCCATGAATATACGCAGCTTGTAAAGTTAATATGAATATAAGAATAGCTTATTAAACAGTTGAACTATTGGAAATAATTTGAAAAACAAAATTAGCTGTATAAAGGATGTTAGAAGGATGGCAGAAACCTGCCATAGAAGTAATCACTTTAGTTAGGCATTTGCCTCGTAAATGGCGCTGCAAACAGTAAGTTGTAATAAATGTTAAAATCCCCGGCTACATATGTTATCTCCACTTATCTCTTCTGTATAAATTTAACAATGGACATAATTAATATGTTTGGTATTTTTTTAATTAAAAAGTTGTGGTATGTACGTTTAAAAATAGCTCAAATTCTTTTTTTTTTCTCTTTAATTTAAACAATAAACTGCGAAATGTAAACTGCAATACAAACATCAAAATAATTTCTTGCCAGAAAATTTATTTAAAAAATTCTTGGATAATTTCTGGTAACATATTATTTACGCACGTCCTCTTTGTTTACGTAGCGCAATTATATCATATATATATATATCACAGCACCTCAAACAATTATATTCTGCACTTCAGAAGTTTTGCCCTGGAATAGAAACTGAAATTGATGTAGTTGTATTAAAGACACAAACAATTATTTGGGACAAAGCTCCATAGATGACAGCACAACACAAAATTGGAAGGAAACGGAAGTCATGTTGGTAAAGTTGCTCATCATATAGATAAAGTAGATAAAGAACGCGAGCTTAATAGAAAAAAATACGATGTATATAATCCGCAGCGCCAGCTGATATTAAATTGGAAAATAAGAATGCGACTCGGGAGTCGGTGGGAGTTAAGATGGAGGAAAGTTCAATTAGGCGGAATGTATGCATTCATATTACTTAAGAAGAAAACAATAACTACTTAATCAAACAGGTACTCCACATATACACGAGGCTAGGCTAATTTTTTCAACTTTTTAAATATATTTTTTTATGGCAAATTAGCGGCAAAATTTTCAGGCATAGCGTATATATTTTGAAAAGAACTTCCTGAAACTGTTCAGGTCTCTCTGTCAATTCTATTAATTTGTAGCTGGAATTTTCCCCAGCAATGGCTAATATATAGCCAGCGCAATTGTCGCAATCACCAATCATTTTTCTTATGTTCTGGTAAATGATCATCATTATCAACAGTGGCACAGGTTTGTTTTGTATAAATGAATGTAGGGAATCCGTTAATCCTTGGCTAGTGAGTGATAAGAAGAGAAATTTCTCACCGATAAGGTTCTAAAATATGTTCCAAATTCTTTTGCGTCCACTGGGCTGCCTTATTTAGCCAAAATAATGTCTGGATTAAAAATACTTATATCTCAGCGATTATACTGCTTTGATCAATTTAAAATTATGTAAAATTTTATACCAATTTGCTACCGAAGGAAGAACACACTGCTTATCTCTGTTCACAAAATACATATTGGAAAACATTTTGATTCTTTCATTCCAAAATTGTAAACAACCCGATCATCGATTTACAGCTAAAAAACAACGGTAATTTTGCTGCTTGAGTCCCATCTTCCATCGATGCTTTTCGAATCTATAAAAATACACACTTTAAAAATTACATTATATTTCATCAAATCTATTTTGCGTCTAAGCTCATTCTTGTTATGAAGCAGGAGCTAGTTGGCTAGTGAATACCTGGGCGCAATTTAACAAATTTTTAATTTTAGTGAGAATCTGCCACCTTTTTCATTGAACGGAGCCTCCCTGAAGGTGCATCAATATGATAAGCGACTACAATATATTGCCAAGAGACTCTACATAGCTGGTTATTTGTGTCCATGTAGCACAGATTTTTTCACAATAAAGCAGTTGGGAAATCCCATTAATAAGCGGGGAGATCATAAATTTCGAGTCGCAAATTTAAACATTTTGTATAGTGTTTCCAATCTGTTGATACCGTTATTAATAGTACTGACGTTCTACATTAGTTTAACGGAATAATTTCTTCTACAACCGGCCTAGTTTGCAACATTTTTTTTAGAAATAATCGATTTTCTTGCAAAATGGTAAGAATTAGGTAATGGTATGTAATGGAAGAATCCAAGTTAGTGATAAAATAATAGACGTTCCATTTAAAACAAGAAAGTTGACATGCACTACCAGCATAAGGCTTCTAAAATATTTTAAATAATCTTTGTATAATTCATTTGTCACGTTCATTTGTCTTAAGTTTAAAACGCCGTAGCTGCATGGAATAGGTTCATTATCCATTAATGTTTAATTTAGAAGACAAAAAAAAACACCAGAAAATATTTTCTCTAAAACATAATCGATTGTGTCATAAATTGTGCCTGTCATCGAAGAAAGTTACGGTTTTACTTTTACCAAGGCAGGGAATCCAAGTTTTATTACAATGATCTAGTTTTTCGCGTCTTTTCCTCTAATTCACCTCTCGCGGGTATCCACTGCTTAATAAATAAAATTCCGTTAGGTGTCGCTAGTGTTGTAATTCGTCTCAAGGTTTTGTTGAACTTTTTACATTCCTAAACATAATGAAACTTGAAATTGAAAAAAGAAATAAAGAGATTCGCCGAAATTTACGCTTTTTCAATGTTATTCCATCAACGCAATGGATGGTCATAACGAATAAAACCGGCTCCGGTTTGAAGACGTTCAGGTGTTCGTTTCATTCCAATATCACGAGTGCCTCTGGTGAATCGCACTTGCGTATGCATAAATAAACAAACCTAAGAAAAAACTTTAATTATCTTCTATTGTGATAGCTATTTTTAGCATCGTCTTTGTCGGATGGCAGCTGATGGGTGAATAGTGAAATGTTATTGAAATGCAAGCAGAGCGAAGAACATTTCGGCTGTCGAGTGTTACCTCTAGGAGCGAGATGCAATTGTTGATTAACGAAAAACCATTATAAGAATTGGAAATGTTTATTTTTCTTTTATAATTCTTTTATTCCTTCGTGACTATTAGGTTTATCTTCGAGAGGAACTTGCAAAGAATTTGATCCATGTATGACTAATGAATAATTTTATAGACTTCAGCGTGTATCTTCCATTAGTAATACAAGATATTGAGGATTAATAGAACACTTCGTAAAAACTCTTACTATAACAGTATTAAATTCATTCAGTGTCTTTTCCATTACAATCTGCGTCCATACTAACTTAAAATTGCTTCCAGTTGGAGCTGGATGCTGCTGCTAATTCCCCCACATGGATAAACTATCTGTGATATTCCTAAGAATTAAGTTAATGTTTCAAATAATTACTGAATAAATAAATAAATAATTGAATGTGTATTCTAATGGTTTGAAGAACAATACCGCTAGGCGTCTGTTTCGGCGTATCTTTCTTGCAAGGGAGCGAGTCCAATTGCTTTAGTCTTAAAGTATAGAACACTTGCTTATTTGCTCGATAGCTGGCACCATATATTTTCGTTCATTTTTTAAAAAGTGAAATTTCCCGACATCAAGGTCCCTGTAGTGTAGTGGTTAACACACTTGCCCGCCAAGCAGGAGGTGTCAGGTTCGATTCCTTACCAGGAGGAGATTTTTCAAGTATTTAATTACGTCGGCAATTCCAAAGTAGTCATAATTCTCCGACAGAAGCCAAAATATATTAGTTTTAATTTAGTTGTTCCAAAAACTATTTAGCTTTTGCAGATGGCATTGGCGGAAAAGAAAATCTACAGTATAACTTGTAAGTATGGTATGAGGAGTTAGGCAAAAGGTAATTAAAGATAAATCAAAGTATGACAGAAATAATGGCAATGTCGAAAAAGCAAGAAACCATAAAGAAATTACAGAAAACAGAGCTTGAACAAGTTAAACAATTTAAGTAATTAGAAGCAACGGTAGCAGAAGATGGAAAAACAGAAATAGAAGTAGAACAAAGATTAAGAGCCAACGCTTTAATTAAACAAGTATTCGACGAAGAAGAACTAAAAACGAAGATTAAGGTGAGGATCTATAATACGCTGTGCATCCCAACATTGACGTACGACTCAGAAACGTGGAAATTAAACAACAAAGAAGAAGAATCCAACCTAGTGTGATGAAAATACTAAGAAGAATTGCAGAAAATTAAGCAATGAAATGAGAAGTAAAATGCGTAGAGAAAAAAAATAAGTAAAAATGCCCCGAGACGATTTGGTCATATTTGCCGGATGTCTAACAAGAGTGACCAAGAAAGCGTGGAAAATCGGGAAAACTAAAAAAAAAACACGAAAGTTAGACCACGAATGAAATGGAATGATGAGATTGACAGATATCTGAAGGAAAAAGAACTGGAGTGGAAAGCGACGGAAATTTTAACGAGAGATAGAAACAAACGGAAAAAGAAAATAAGCGAAGATTAAGAAACTTCAACTCAACAGTGGCGATTAGCCGGTAATTGAGTTTAGATTGTGGTGATGACTTTATTCCAATAAAGTCTATTATTGTCACTTTGTATCATTTGAAACCCTGCAACCCGACGACAGGTCGCAAAATTTAAAAAAACCGCTTGTGCAATGAAAACAAACCTATAAGGCAGACGATATTTAAAAATAAAATAAATAAGCGGCATTCACCAAACTACTAAGCTTTCAGACTAGTAAACATACGCACGTGGTTTGTATTCAACCATTTCTTAAAGAATCTGTAATAGGAAATACTGTCGTCGGAAGTTAACTTCCTAAAACGTATAATCTCGAGATAGTTTCGTTTTAATCCGAACAATTATTACTTGCATCGGGCCATTCAGAACTTAATTTACGACAAACGGAGTGTAATAGAAAGGCGAATTCAGTTTCAATTGATACTGATGCTTGTGATATCCATATTAAAATTAAAACGCGCGGAAGGAGGAATGCGTTTATGTAGAATGTATTTATTACAGATCCGGAACTAAGATTTTACATCGCAATAAAATAGTGTTGAAATATCGCCGATAGAGGTAAAAACCTACTTCCGCTTAAGAATCTAGATGGTGACGATTAATATTTTTATTGATTTGTAGAGTTTTTTATAGGAATTCTGACGTAATACGTGTTATGTTATTGATTTGGATCCTGTTTATAAGTCATTATTTTACGCCAATGGCTAAATTTCCATCCTTCTGATTGTCGATCTTTATAATAAATAAAATTTGATAACTATGACACCATGTCCGATATTAGAAATAGAATTTGTGTCATATGGATTGGATCTTACGATTAGTAAGACCTTTATTTTCTCTTGAATTTATTTTATTAAATTTATTTTTTATTTATTTATTTATTTTCTCTCTTCTCTCTTTATTTTCTTTATCATCTTTATTTTCTTTTGAAGCTTATATGGATCTTATGGGGACACAAAGTATAAGATAAGTAACAAAGTTACTTTAGAAAATAACATCACACACAACAGCCTACTTATTTAAAGGAACGCTGAAGATCTGAAGGAATCAAGTTTTCTTTTATAATAAAAGTTAATTACGTTAAATAAATGACTGCGAATGTTCTCGATAATATCTAAAAGCAATAAGGATTAATTTTCATGTTTATACAAAATAAACGCGATGCTGCAGTGATATTTGTAAACAAAAACGACAAAATGTATTTAACACCCTTGACCTTTTCTTCGGATCCGGAGTCGAGGAATCATCTCTCTGTAACTGTACGTGAGCATACACTGCGGGACATTTGATTGTGAGCGACATGTTAGCGTTAGCAGATGCTTCGTGCTGTACATTATTTCGAGTTTACTCGTGATTTTCTAGCATTTCTTGAAGCCTTCTGATACTGCAGTATAGATCTGTGTAAGATTACTTTCTTACGTATTTTCATAATTAAAGGTTATTGTTACATGGTATGCGCGCGCAGTCGTATTAGATGGGAAAAAACAGGTTTTACTGCAACATTTCTGCAAAGTTAATGCCAACAAGAAGAAGACCTTTTGTTTTTGCTGTTCTTAAACGCTTTAAATGGATAATCCAACCTACTATATTTATCGAATAACCCGATGTTTCTAACGAAGTGTCCCTGAGTGTATATGTCCAGCCGAAGAGGATACTATCGGATTAATCTAAATCGTTCATCTTCTAGAAGGATGATCAACTTCGCAAACGATGTAATCCACCTAAGATAGATGGAAGTGGCCTGAATTATTGGCCATTCGCTGGATATTGTTATCGATATCACTACCACCACCGCAGTCTTGCATCCTACTCCCACCGCCTATTCACTGGTTTTTCCCACATACACGGCTTTCAACAACCAGATATAACATTAATTTTAAGAGTAATATGTAAATAAGAATGAGACGTGTTTATATTAACGTTTCCGCAAAACGACCTATGTATGGTTTACGTGCTTGTGGAGAATTTGTTCGTGTTAACTTAAAAATTAAAAAAAAAGAGCAGAAGGAATAACGTCGGTTTGCAAAACAGAGGCGTTTATTATCCATATAACCATGCTTATTTAGTGATGCATACGTTGGAACTCGTAAATTTCAGAGATGGTAAGAGCTCGTTACCGTCTTTATTTTATCACTTAATGGCCCCAGCACTTCGAGAAACAACCAACGCAAATAGTCGGAGTTATGTAGATGGTTCGGCTAGCAAACGAAGCAAACAAGATAATGTTTGTATTTATATAGTACGTTCTGTGCATATTCTGCAAGTTAAACGTTTATGTTTCGAAGTATTTAATATGCCGTGCGAAGGATAGTACAATATGTGTATGAGATACGCAAATAGGCTCATCATATCAATGGCGACATTTTTCAGGGGAGATATTCTAATGGTGTAAAGTATTGATGGGATATTTCCAGGTTTTAGAATTTCAGCGTATTTCGAATGTTCTTAGATTGTTTTGTTGTTCCTCTTATGTACTTTAAGTGTCTTTTGTGGACCATGACAAAGCTTTGCTTCAAGAATTTCTGATCCCATGAAGGGCTTGCTGGCTTTTCTGCTTATTTCGATCGCTTTATGATTTGGGCTTCACTATTGACTAACTGATTTCTAAAGTAGTAGTTATAAAGTCATGTGTCGTACTAGTTTCGGGCATATAAGTTTCTATGTGATTACCAAGGTTGGCCAAGCTATACGGGAACACGTCACTGTTATAGCATAGTCGTCCGTTCATGCTTATCGGTTTTCGGAAATGTTTATCTGAATGCGTTTTGGCCCCGAGTGAGCAGATACGGTACCCAATGCGCGGTCACCTTTTTCATGTCCAAATCTTCAGTCAATATGTTCTTTCGAAATACCTGCAACCTCTGCTGTTCCTTCAATCTTAATTCAACGATCATCTAGCGTCATTTAGAGAACTTTTCCGGTGTTATCGATTAAACGTTCATCGTCAATCGAACTGTTCCGACCACGTTTAAGTTCATTTGAACAAAATTTCACAGTGGCAAATGTTGCAGAATGTCCATAAACAGTGTGATTATCTGTTTTAATGGAAGAATTTAATAGCAGCTTGCGTCATTTTTACAGAAACGTAAAATCGACTAATATAAACGACTGTTAAACAATAACTGAGCGACCAACATGACTCGAACCTTCAAAACTATATGTACAATTATATTTCTAGAATATTTTTTACGAGTAACGCCATTTTCATGGTGAAATTTGGAGCTTTTCAGATCGCCCTCGTATCCAACAGTTTTCTTTTAAATTAAACATATTTACAGACTGCAAAAAAAAAATGCATTGCAATTAACTTTAAAGCAATGCATTAGAATGAAAATAAGAAATATTTATAGCGATTTTTTGAAAGGTAATACTACTTGTTTTTGCTGTTAAAAAAAAAAAAAACCGTTATTCAAAGAGATATATTCACAAAATAGTTGGTAAGAACATCTCTATTCTCCTCTAGTCATTATTAACATAAATGCAGTAAGGTAAGAGGTCGAAAGACCTCGAATGATTTATTGTTTCTTCAACGCAAACAAGTCCTTCATGACGAACATGCATTATTACAAAATCCATATTTATAATTCTATTCTAACTCATCATTGCTAATCGAAATATTCATGCATCAATGAAGTAATATTTACGCAAGCTTCTAATCATTATTACCATCACATTTTCGTGATAATCCGCCGCAAGAAGCCAACGAATTAACCGCGAAATTCGGAGAAGTTTCCTCATTAATTCACATCCGCCAAAGTTATCATCGCCGGACCCAACTTTTCATTTATTTCGTTCTACTTTTTCGCACCCCGCTCTCCGAGATGAGTAATCTCGTTACATCAACTGATGCGCCACTAACAGCTTTTCAATACAGCGATGGTCAATAAGATCGCGTAGTATAGTGGAAAAGGATCATCTTCAAATGACAATGAAAAAGCGAGTATTTGCGGCGTACGAGGTGGGAGACCCTTCAACGCGGATGTGGTATATAAGTAAGAAGTTACCGTCGGGCAAACGAGAGTGATTTTCGATAGTGGAAGAAACGTGAAAGTGATTAGATTGGGGCTATTTACCTATTGTACGTACATAGATCTGAGCTAGCGCGATAGATAATTGAAATAGATTTTGTAATTGCGAAGAGATTGTGTTTGTCTAAATAAGTCAAGATGATAACGTTGTGGGTAAGTTATCGGGGTTACTTTTTTCTTAATTTAAATTTTGGGGGCAATGTTAATAATGATTGAAATGGAAAAACGCAATTAAATAATCCTCCAAATCTTCCTAAGTTTTGCAGATGAGGATGTTGTGGTCTTCAGCATCATTTTTTAAAGAATTGGTTCTTTTCCGTACATGTCTTTCTGGAAACCTTTGTCATCTTCTAGTCTATTAACCAGTGACAACTCCAAATTCTTCAAATTCATTTTTGGGCATGAAACCAAAACCAGCACCAATAATATATCCAATACCAATAATATCTGGTGCAAAAATATTTTGATTTTTTCAAAAAGTAGCCCTCCACAAAGGGATATATTCTTATCATCGTTCTTAATTATTGTAATTTAGGTGCCCTTAGGTGGACAGATTCTTGACTTGATTAAGGATCATACCGGATCACAGTCCTCATCTTCGCTGTCAACTCTTGCAAATGCATTATTGGAACTCACACCTTACACTAGCCTTTGCCATATTAATGTATTCATGCAGAACACTCAAGACTAGTGCTTCTGAAGCCTCTAGTTGCAATTTCTTCAATGTTTTAGTCTCCATCTAGCAAGGGGACCTGTAGGTGGATCATCACTTAATCTAATCTGATTCTCGACCATGTTTAGTTGTGTCCTCTATATATACAGAGTGTTACGAAATTCGCGCACACGGACTGTGGGATGACGCACCAAGTCCAGGAAATCGCGTTACATACAATCACGTTGCTTAGCCTGCGTTAAATATTTGAATTTGGAATGTTTGAATTTGATTTGAGTGAGTTTTAAGCCATTATTTCAAACGTTAAAATACAAAAATCACATCCAAGAGTAGAAATGATGTCTAGTTACTTGCGTACCATATATAAATGTTATAAAATGTTTACTGCTATAAGTCAAAAAATGTTGGTCAGATAAAAAAATGTTAAAGCAACATCCGTTTCAGTTTTTGGTGCTTAACATGATCCCATAGTCCGTGACCGCGAATTTCGTAACACCCTGCGTAACGAAAATCGTTCCAAAATGGTAAAGTAAATGCCTTTACTTATATTAAGGGCTCTTACTGCAATAATTCTGCAATGTTACGGAAAAATTGAGATGCAAGAAATGCCTGTGCTAGAGCTAGACATAGCTCAACGTAATATTAAATTGTTGTTTGAGATAAATTACATTTTATGTAAACTAATTTAAACAAAATGCGAATGTTTAATAAATATCAGGTACAATGTAGCCTAACACGAGCATATTGAAAGCATTGTTTGGAATGAAGGATTAAGTTCTGACAAATACCTTAGAAATGATGCTTTCTATACCGAGAAGCACTAATAGCATTCGGTAAATCAATCTTCTTTTAGACAAAGTATTATCAGAAAGATATCTGGAGGATTTGCCAAATATTAGAATAATGATAATAATAATAGGATTTCATCATTTTAATTCGAGATGCCGTAGCCTCTTTCCATGTAGTAATAATTACGTTTATTATCTTCTCTAATTCGTGTACAGCTTTTGTTCGATAAAATACATCAGTTTTGATGCTTTCCTTATCGTAAAATCAACGTTTTTTTGCTAAAAAAATTAATTTCTATCCTGGCCCTAAGGATAAAACGTATACCTAGCTATAACGAATACCTCGTTGTTTTTTTCACACAAAGATACAAAGTCTTGGGATGATCCAAATGTCAAAATTAAGAAGCAACAGTTGAAACAAGTAGTATGCTTTTTTCTTCATATTCTTATAATCACCTGCGTCGATCGATAACAATAAAAAAAGCAATAATTTAATTCTTCCACGATCTTCGTTTTCGGCGCTAGAACGCCAATCGTTTCATGACAGGTCCTTTTTTTGCGCGTACAAAAAATTACACGGGATTTATATCACACCTCGAATATCACAGTATATACTTATGAGTATTGCTTCGCAGTATTACCTAAAAATAACCAACCGAAAGAGATATACAGTGACATAAGCTCGGATTCCTATATTAGCATAGTATTAGCATAATCTTCTAGCAAATTATGCTGAACGGCTGTGTGTATTGAAAGTGAATTTAGTAAAACGCCATAGGTCAGAATTTATTTAAATTAGTCCTAGATGTTTTATGTTTAGACTTGTTTAGTAGGAAGAGGCTGCGACGTTAATGATAGAGCTCGACTATTGTTTATTTATTGCATAAAAATGTTTTTCTTATGAATTTATTGGCGAAGAAGTCATAAAATTGTATGGTTATTTGATGTCTTTTTTTGTAGACAAATTGTAAATAATATAACCTAGCTGGCAAGAAAATCATTTGGAAAAACCTTAATAATACGAGTTTTATATAGAAATCTTCATTATTCCATTTAAACGGCATACCTATTGTATTTTTTTTAATTCTTTTAAGAGGCCATGACCTAATCACCTAATCCTCCGTGTGCATTGTATCATCACTTGAATTCCTGGTCAACCCACATTACAAGTTGTAGCGTATAGTATGCAAAATACGACATTGACCATAATATTAATAAATGCGTTTGACAATATCCTTATGAGTAATGTAATAAGACGGTTTGAAGTTTGTAACGCCGCACGTAACAATAAAGATTAAATTGAAGAAAACGATATGCAACATTCTCACCTATTTTGATCTTTCTCAAGGTTATAAAAAAAATAATCTTTGCACTACAAGGTAAATTGTACACGCAGACATATACAGAATGTCTCACCGGGAACTGCATCGCTCGATATATGAAAGAGTTATACATTGAACAATTCTGGAAACCTTCTTCCATTTTCAAGAACCGATGAATTCGAATTGCCAATCAGAATGATCAGGGAAGAGCTGACTCGCACTACTATTCATTAAGTTTTCGACCAATGAATCGGAGATGAAAGAGATCTGCCCAAAAATTGTTCCGAAAAGCCTTTCGCAAAACCAAAAGGACATCAGGAGGGAAATGTGCCTTGACTTTTTGGAATCAATTGAAAATGATACCCATTTTCTGAAACGTAAATAGTGAAACGTCTGTACGATCGAATGGTGTACTTCAAAATCTTCAAGACCCAAAGAAGCAAGGATGAGCAAGTCACAGATCAAATGCATGTTGATTTTCTTTTTTGGTAGTCAGGAAATCGTCCATAAAGAGCTTAGGTCTCAAGGGCAATTTCGAAAAAGGGTCATGTATGTGAGACCAAGCATCAAGAACAACTGGGTGCCGCATAGAAATGAATTTTTAAAATAAAATTAAAACATTTCTGTGGCTCCTCAACCTCCTTATTCGCCTGACTTTAGTCCTAGTGATATTTTCCTCTTCCCGAAATTAAAAAATCAGTTCAAGGGATGATATTTTTGAACACTCGAAAATATTCAGACAGCTGTAATTTACCAACTGAAGGCTTTCCAGTATCCGAGTTCACCGCTATGAAGATTGGAAGAATCGTCCCCAGCGGTCTCTGGCTTCCCAAAGAAATTATTTTGAGGGAGTCGATATTAAATTGTAATTCTATTTGAATAAAAGAATTAAAAAAAATCAATCTCATTACTTAATTTACACACGTCGTATAGCAAACAATACATTATGTTTTTATGTGGTTTCGTGGAGTTATGTGAAAATCAAATATTACGCAACGTGTGCGTGAAATAATAGTGTTTGTATTATTCATTTGCCAGTATCTGTTTAGTCTATAATTATCGATGTAAATCATATAGTGAGAACACGTGCAACATCAGAATGAGCTCTTAAATATTTAGATATTATATTAACTTTTAAGAAAATGCAGAAGCAACTGTAGCAGGAGCAATTAAAAAAAAAACTACTCAAGTTTGCAGTAAAGATTTAAAATATATTCTAAATAAAATATTTACTTTACTTAAATAAAACGAGAACTACAATTTATCAAAAATATCATATTTATTTCTAGCTTATATCAAGTCTGGTACTAGCAGCAACTGCAGAAAATCTCCGGCTTCTAGACCTTCCACCAGAACAAGCTCAACAAATCATTGACAGCAAAGACCAATCACTGAAATATGCCCCAAAAATCGAATCTAACGTCCCAGGCTTGCGATACATCGGAAATCAACGCCAACACGTCATAGAAGACATCTACTTGGCTAACCAATACCACGGCCAAGACGGAATAGGTGGATACCTTTATGGTTATTCTGTTCCGGATATAGCCAAGACGGAAAAGAAGAAGGCTGGTGGTGATCTGAGAGGTGCTTACAAGTACGTCAATGGAGGAGGCCAGGAGATCAAAGTCGAATATTGGGATAATGGAAGTGGTTTCCATCAAGTCGATAACGTACCCAAGATCTTGCCTAAACAAATTGACGATGCACCGGAGGTAAAAGCAGCTAAAGACGCGCATTTGAGAAGATGGCAAGAAGAAGCTGAAAGGAATTCTAAACCAGTGCCGTGAGTAGATTATGTTGTTCAGAAAATTGAAATTATACATTTTTTCTTACACAATTCCATATTTTCAGATATCCATACAACGGTGCTCAATACAAAGACCAATACCAGCAACCTAATATCAACAACGTGGATTATAGCGGCCAGTATTCAGAAAACAACCAGAACTATCAACCAAATCCAACACCACCGCCAAGAGAATGGGAATATCAACCAACTGAAGAAGAAAAAGGACCACCGCGCGGGTTCTTCTACAATTTCGATTATCCAGTGGGCATTATTGTGAATAAACAAGGGAATTCGGATTTGGAACAGATCTATAGCCAAAACAAGGCAAAATTTGATTCCCAATTAAAATATGGTCAAGGTACGACAGGTACATCATCAGGTTATCAGGTCAATTATTGAAATTAAGATGCCAGGTATTTGGGTGATCGGACGATTTTGTGGAATTGATCAGTGACAAATTGTTTTAACTAATGATTATTTTAAAACGTAATTTGTACTTGATCGATTGTATTATTAGAGTGACTATGTATTACTTTAATATGGCTTGCTTATGTAGTATTTATTGAAAGATAATAAATTATTAATAGTTTGGTTTTGTTTTTCATTGAAATTAAAATATTGTATTATTTCGCTGAATTATGTTGAATAATTTTTTTTCGCTTAGATATGAATATTATTTGTCTTGAAAAGTTTTACATTTATCTAATAAAGAAGGTGATCACTGATCAGTAACAAGGAGTCGAATGATTGTAGATGTAGGCAACTCAAACAACGCACACTGATTGGATCGCCTTCGACTATTTTGGTGCACGTTCGTTGGGAAAAGCCTTTGGTTTTCGGCGTGCAGTGAAGTGTCCAAGTTTCATCTGCGGTCATACAGTGCCGCAGAAACTCACTCATATTGTGCATAAACATATCCAAATATTGCTTTAAAGTTTTTGAACAAGCGTCAACAGACGCGGCACCAATCTCGCCGATACATAATTTTTCGTCAAGGATGTTTTGCAAGCGTTCGATTAGAAATCTTTCTAATCCTCACCCGGCGGTCTGCTAATACAACATCATGAACCTTATTGATCATAATCGTCGGTAATCACCCCAACAGGACGACTTGGTCGCTCCTCATCAAAGATGGATGTTCAGCCACTCTTAAATTCATAAAACCAGTACCTGATGGTACTCATGGAAGGTGCAAACTGCGTCCAATTTATTTTTAATTTCTGGTCACCTTTTCCCTTCCAAAAAAGGATTCGAATTAAATGCATAAACTTGGTCACTTTATGAATCTCTCCGAAAAATTAACAGACGTCGACTAAAGAATAGCACTTGCAGTCGGTAATGCAGATTTTGATATTAAGCGCCGTCTGTCTCCAAATATCCCCCTTCAATTCCCCTTTCGAAAATTGTTCTCCTATTTATTCTCTTGGCTGATTCCTCCCAAAGTGCTCAATTGGATTAATATCCAGCGACTGGGCAGGGATTCGTGGCACATTTTGGCAATTATACAAGAATCAGAGACGTTTTTAACTTATTTAATAAACTTAATTTTTCGGTGCTTAAATGTTGTTTTAGTATATTTACGTATGTACCTTTCACAGTCCACTGTGCTCTATCCATAAAAACTAATTCATCCCACCCTATCTTCGCATTTTACAGTGCTGACAAGGTTTTGATTTTTAATTGTTAATTTCCAAAAACATTGAATATTTATCCTTATTTAAGTGGAGTTCAGTAAACTTTAGTCGATCTTTGCGATCCTTTTCACAGACATAAATTTTCTTCTTGCAGTTCCAATTGGCTGCTTTTAAGACTTTACGTACATTTTCAGGTTGTAGTTTTCCCTAGGATTCACTTTAATTTTCCAAATTGTCGCATTCCGTTAACATTGACTGGCGACCAAATCGTATTTTATTTCTTCCTCTGGTTTTTTTTTAATGTACCATGTTATATATTTTGGATGTATTTTTTAATTGCTCAACCTTTGCGTTGTAGCTGTTATTTAGGTTGCCTAGAGTTCATACAAGAAAATTATAAAATATACTTTGCGAGCAGCTCCATCTATTTTGAAAAGGCTTAGCTGAACTTTATATATATTTCATAGGTAACATTTCTCGAAACTATGTACATTACGACAACAAATGAAAGGTTGATTGACCACTTTAGCCGGAAATTAAATTAAATGCATCAAGCATTCGAAACACCTCCTTTTACCGTTATTGAAGAAAAAAAAATGTCGATGTAATATCCGTCAGAGCAATAATCATTTGCTTCAAGTAGTGCCGTAAGTAAGTCCGTGCTTGGAGAAGCCCCGAGCTTACATTAAAACAAAATTTAAACAGAAAACAAAAAGTAAAACAATTATTTTGGTGAACTTGCAAAGGATCATCGTTTAATAATCCTGAAAAATCATTTTAAACAAATTTATTTAAAACAACAATAGTTTCAATTAACTAATAGATATAAAGAAACGCGAAACATATTAAATAATTTTTCATTTTTGAATTTTGTATACAGCATGGTTGACTATCTTGCCTATGCCGTTGGCATACTTCCCAAAAATCTCGAAAACGATCGAGTTGTTTTTCCTAAACCCGACAAGAATCACATTTTTCCTTTGCAGAGGCAGTGGCACTAGGATATTTTAGAAAGCGATCAGATACTTCCGGAAAAACTCGGGTCTGCCCGCGAAGTTGCGCCTATTACAGTTCAGCAACTTTATCCGAACTTCGCTGGAGGACAAGGAGATTGTCCAGGCCATCTTCCTGGACCTTTATTTCCGTGCGGCACGGCGGTCTTATTTATACATTAGAGTAGCTTGATGTCAAAGCAACTTGGTGAGATTACTTCAAAATTTCCGACGGGGATGAACTCTCGGGGTAAAAATTAACAGCATTAGCTTAGGCCATTCGACCAATCTCTGCAGGCTCTTTGCTAGAATACGTGCTGTACGTATTGGTTATCAATAACATATTTAGGATGGCCATCGTCGAGATCGCAATTTATGCTGATAATAAGACTTACTTAAGTGGTTCGCTCGATGAGCCAGTTTACTTTACCCTGGATAATATCTGCGAAATATCTGAGATTGAACATAAGTAAATGACTTAAATGGCCGTAAAACGTTTAACATCGCGAAGTGTCTCATCATGCCTCCGTTAAGAAGAGGCGACGAACTTGATATAAAAACCATGTCACTGATTACTTCAACCGCAGTTGACGCACGCTACCGTAGCGTGGTCGACAGTTGCTATTGGAAAGATTAAAGCATCGGAGGTAAAACGCTTTAAATAGTCCATATTATACGAGGAATGATAGGATTAGAAATGATTTGCAAATACCTTCTATTGCCGAATTCCTATAACAACTCATGAGATTGAGCCGCCCAATTCAGTCACCCTTTAGTTCGTGTCATCTTAGAACCTCGGCACAGACCGCCGCCTTGGCTGAAGATCCGTCGACTGGTGACGAATTTTAAAATGGACAGAATTAGTGTAATTTTGAAAAGCGACTGTTTTGGGAGAAAAAGTTAGAATGAAACAAATAGGTAGACCGTAACCTTAACTAAATTGGAATAAATAACAAAAAGAGGAGGTGAAGATAGAACGTTCACACGACGCTCTTGCATGAAAATTTATAAAAAGATAAACGGTTATGTGGATGTGAGTTTTGTTATATTTTGTTTGTTATATTTGTTTATTATATTATATTATATTATATTATATTTGTTATATTGTTTTCTATGCTTTACAATACTGCGTCTGGAATTATTAGATTTTAGCTGGGGTAAAACTGGTGTAGAAAATAATTTAATCCCTAAAATAAAGAAACATGAAGAATGTCGCAATCTCATTAATGCTTGTATGGCATTTGCTTTATCTAGAAACAAACAAACTGTATGTTACTAAAATTGTTTTTGAAACCTTCACTTGCACAGCTATTTTGGCCGAGTTATAAATTTTTATGTTTGGTTATTTACCTTACCAACTTTAAAAAAATAATACGACCAATTAAAATTATGTAAATCGACCGCAAGCAAACATTTTAGAACCTATCGTCGTGTAATATAAATCGAACCATTAACAATAGCTTGCGCGGAAGGCTTTATTAAATTCTATTTCGGATAAAATTCATTTACTTTACGAGCGATTAAAAATTTAATCAACGCCGCCTGAACAAGCGAAAAACAATTCGAAAGCTATGTATGTACGTATGTACGTACATAGTGGTATATTGAAAAAAATTATTCGTAAAACGCTCGTCGCGCGTTTTTAAACCCAACGAACGCACGCGTCAAAAAAATAATTAAAATAATACTTGCCGGACGCGTATTGGTCTTCTCTTTCACGTTAAAATATGCCGAAATGTAAATAAAATGTTTGTGTATTGATTATCCCGGTATTCCTTTGTTTTTTCGATTTCTATATGCGCGGAAAATTGACTATGCAGCTTTTGAAATTTGAAAAGCGACCATATGTCGTCCCTTCTTTCTCTTCTTCATTTAAAAGCTCTATTTTATGTATCTTCCTCTTTGTCGCAATTCTCAAAACAATTATACTCGGAACGAAATACAAAAATTAGTGCAGCGTGTAATAGCACAGATGCGGCTGGAGAATTAATTTTGTTGAATAGGCCAGAAATATTCCGAATGTCGTTCGATACGGATGTATTCAATCGTTTTGCAACCATTCAAAACGGCAAATACATATGTTACGGATTAATTCGGTTCATGCATCAAAGGAACTTGCGGAAAATTCAATTTGAGGTATATGTAAAGTCAAAATTCAATTCCTTTCATGATTGATACTCGGTTTACTTCTATAATTGTTCCAGATGAATTATAGTCTAAAGTTATGGTTATACTTTTCGTCAGTATTTAAGTTGATTAATCTTTTTCTTCTTGGGTTATCAGACATACCAATGTTACCAATTTCTGCAGGTTAAAAGATCTTGTAGGTCATTCGTAGGTATCTATTTATAAATATTTTAATTTTTAATAACTGCTTCAGTTTCTTTTCCAGGCTTCCATTCCACAAATGAAACACTACGCAAGGATGTATAATCTTCTTCTTCTTTCTCAAGACCCTGTCCTTAAGGGTATCGGATTTGCTGATGTCTTCAGTCGTCTTTCGCCCATTTCTTCAATTCTTTCGTATCTCTGGCCAGTTCTTTCATGTCTTATACAACGGTACCTCCACAATTATTCTTGTTGCTTTTCTTATTTTGCTGTTTACACCTACTTCCATTTTTTTCATCTTCTATTAGAATATTTTTAAGTATTCAAAACATAACACTCGTTTTACCTCTTTTCCACTTATTTCTATTTTTTTCTAACAGAAGACATTGTTCGTTTTGGGCAATTCTTTAACATTTGAAAATTATTATTTTATATTAATAAAATAATAATTTTTAAATTTATGATGGAATGTTTAAAATATGATAAGCGATACGCAAACGGAATTTTTCTAATTGACTACCGCCAAAAAGGGAAAAAACCATTACCAGAGAACGCTATGCATCACTTTTGGAACCGATTAAAGGCGGCAATAACAAAGATACACCCGAGAATGGCCAATAAAAAGGTGCTTACGTGCATTCAAACCGAGTCGGTCAGCAAAAATTGGCTACGATTTAAACTGCTTCCGCATCATATGTATTTGTCAGATCTACCTTCTTCGGGATACCATCTATTTAGAAACTAAAAGCTTTCCTGTCAGGACTAATATTTGATTTGGTCAAATGAAGAGGTCATGCAGGAAGTAAACTCGTATTTTGAGAGGATCGAAAAAACCCATTTCCGCGAAGGAATCGCGAAGCTAGAGAAACGCTGTTGCAAGTGCGTTGAACTTCGAGGGGACTACGTCGGTTTTTTGCCGTATTTCTTTCGTTTGTGGGTTTCGCTATTGACACCTCACACGAGATTCCTTCTAGATATTTTGAAATAAATTTTCGAACATTATTCGCCACACAATAAATTATTTCTTCACTCATATCACTAAATCGCGGTAACGATGAACGAACCGACATGATATCGGCAGACTGATATTCTCTACGCGATTGTTAAGTATGTAAATTATTTTATTTGTACAGCGCAAGGTATCATCCGCTTTTCTACACTCCTATCGTCGCGGGCTTTGCAAACCTTACTAGTGACTAATTGAAGTCAACACCAACTACATCTCATCAAAAGTTCTGAAATTATCACCAAAATAAAACAGTAAAATTAGTGCAAACTTAAAAATTCTTTCGTCTTCGATATTGGTTGATAAAATATTTAAAAAACACGTCAACAAATTATCTTTGTTACATCTCGCTAAGGATATGCAAAGCACCGGTTTGTAACACGATTAATGTGTAACCGCCATGTATGTACAGATATCTTATTATTGTCAGTATCATTGTGCGCGTGGTATGTTAGTGCATGAATATGCGTACATGTATACATACATCATCATTGTTATTATTAAATCGTTTTCGCTGAATGAAAACCCCGGCACGAAACGGGTTCCTTTCGTGATCGGTGCTGACCGCCGCCGCAGCAGTAAACGCGACATCACGTCGGTGTAGTTTCGTAGACACACGCTCGCTAACCAAACCGCTGCTTGACTTGTACAAACGAGGCTAAAAATTACCGAAGAGCAAGTAAATAGAATTATTTCTTTTATGGACGATGTGGAATTGTGGAATTGTATTTTATTCAAAATTACTTTTGCGGAAACGCCAGAAGTTTAGGGTAGAATTCTATATTAAGCATTTGCTCCTCTTTGTTCCGTACACAGTTCGGAAAAAATATGAAATTACAAAAAAAAAAATCCAATATTGCTGTTAGTTTCCGCTTCGTTTTATATTTGTTAAAAAGCATTTTAAAATATTTTAATGATTATCTTTATATTAGTCAAATAAAAACTAACTTGGAATAAATAAATGTCACGCTATATTGTTAATACAATTTATTGGCTCCACTTAACCGCTTCCTAAATTCGCGGGTTTTTCAATACGGTTTCTCCCCAAATTCTCCAAAAGCTGCATGTAGATGTTCTCTAAGAATTGATCGAACTGCGTGCGTTACTCTGTTTTTTAATATTTCGATATCATTTGGAATATGTTCTCGGTAAGCTAGTTCTTGTGAAAAATACTTAATTTAAAAATAAAATTTTTCTTATAAATATCATGTTACAAAACTCTAGCGCAGAACTCACGAAAGAGTTGCGCTCATGATTGTACATCGGCGATAGGTAGACCGCTCAGGTAGAGTGTCTAGCAAGCAATGAGCATGCGCATCCGATCCGTTCATATTCTCCGGCACTCGAAGCCGGCGAACCGAGCGCGTCACATCTGCAGTCCGCCGGAATGAGATGCGCTGTTTAGAGCACATTCAACGAGCGCGTCGCATCGAGCAGCAACAAGAACGCTAGGCAAGAAACGCGTGCGTGCAATCGCAGAGACGATCACCGTGAGATGCATACGATGTCGATCGTCGCCACTTACTTCGATCATACGATTACCGATCTCCATTAAGTGTAGATGTAGCCGTCGCCGGGTGGTGATCACCATCATATCACGATTACGAGACTAGTGGTGCGTCGTATTTCGCGAAATCGAACGAAAAGGGTTGACTGTTGGAAAGAAGAAAAGGGAAGAATTCACGCAGGAGAAGCGATTTAAATCCGCGATGGCTTGGATCCCACCGCTTGGATTCGCGCTTTTGCTGCTGCTAATGTTGAAAACTGGCGCCGCTTCTTCGCCATCGTCGTCATCCGCTTCTACTTCTTCTTCTTCTTCGTCTTCTTCCACCTCGAGTTCTTCGGCAAGTATCCCGCCGGCGAGCTGTACGACCGTGGCGGAACAATTCCAAGCTCTTGGATACACGAAGTTGGTCGGTGAACAAATCGCGAAAGGTAAGTGGTGGTTTGCGTGTTACTCGATCGTAATTATTAAGCAGGCGGTCCCCTTATCTTCGGCGAAGCGACAAGCCATCCATCAGATGTTGCGATAGGGGAAAGAGAGCTAAGTACCGCGATGGGTTCCGTGCGCTTGCGACCGGCGCGAAATTCCGGGCATTACCACTCAGTAATGACGGAAAAGATATTATAAAATATTTGCTAAGGGATATGTACTTTGGACGTATTGTAGAAATATTCATTAAATCGCACGAACTTCATATTGAAAGCGCAAATTCTGTTTTTTTTTTTTATCCAGATTATTTCTGTTTCTTTCATCATCATCTTTGGTTAATTCTTAACGACCATATACTGCTTCTGACCATATACTACTTTAAATAATTGAAAGCTGTTTCCGTGTTCGGGTGTAAAGACTATCGCACTACCTTGTTTCAGCAATGCTTACAAAAATTGTTTCATATTACGCAAGTCTTCGGAAAAATATTTTTGGGGAAATTTTCTTTAAAAAATGGAGACAATTGGGCTATACCTCCATTTGGTGCAGGAATTTTACTCTAGAAGTGCTTTTTTTATAATTAAGATAACATTGCCTACAGGAAGTTAAAGTTACTACCAAACTTGCTTCTTTACTTTTCCTGTAGCAACATTTCTCGCAATCAGTTTTGAGAGCATGTTATCGAAGTTCTTTTCATTGATGAAATTCATATTGTTTTGCTGTAAAACAAATAACTAATGACAAATATTTGAGTTCCACAGAGCATAAATATGGGCAACTGGACGGGGAAATATGTTTCCATACCGCAACCCCCATATTACATAATTTGCATGAAAATATTTTTCTGTAATATAGAAAATGTTTTCTGTTGTTCTGTCGTTTTTCTTTATTTTCCAAACGGGAAGATGTCTTAATAAAAGTGTTGATTGTTCCTCCGAATGTGTAAAATTAAGGTGTTTTCAGCAAAGATTACCTTTATATTTGTGGAGATGTCCATTTTAGCCTAAAATTAGTTCATAAAACTTAGCAAAAAGTCATGTTCCTTTTGAAAAGTCCTGTAGGATAATCATAATTTGGGGGAAAATAACCTGTTAATATAATCAGGTCTATCATCTAACAGAAGGAATAACGTATAAATGTTATATCTGAATTTCTAGTCACACAAAGTAGTCTGGAGCTCCTAGCAATAATATTCTTTCAATTTTGATAATATTAACCACAATATCTGTTTTCTGGATGAATGGAAAGATATAAGACCAATCAATTAATTGCTTTATATGCTGCTTATAGCATCTTTGATTGAAAATTATCATTTACCAAACTTCTTCTCGTGAATGTATCACCTACAAAGATGTTCTTCAAGGATCTGTATTATAACCTTTTCTTGTAATGTTTTTAATGATCTGTCTTATATTTTGAATATCGATGTTTAGTAACCAAAATAATCTCTTTCATGTTTCCAATACAGTATGTTCTCAACTTCTTTGGTTATAATTTATTAACTTGTTAATTAATAATGATAAAATAAAATATATTGGTTTTGATAAGTTCAACTAAAGCCATGATTTGTAAAAAAGTGCTTTAAGGTATCACAACTGAAAGCAGATTGTCAAACCTTTACATATTTTAGGATGTAATCCACAGATTTTCATTAAATTTTGTACATCTCGCAGATACCAGGAAAGATACTTAAAATACGTTAGAAAACAATCAGTGTAAACGTGAATGAAGAAGACCGATTCAAGCTGTTCACAAAGATCCAGCTTGAGAGCGATATCTCAATTTTTTGTATTCATAATTCCCCCTTGAATAATAATATGCACCATTTTGCTATTATTAACAAATCGTTGTCTGTTTAATAATTTTATGAATTATTTATTTTACAAATTCTAGTCTTCTTGGCCTTTGTGGTTGAAACCGGCACCCTAATTTTTCAAATAAATTTCTGTCCACTCTTTTATTTTTCTTGGCAATTTAATAAAATATGAACTTACATCGAGATATCGACGTTAAGTTTTCAGGTTTTATTCTCGAGGCCGAACAATTCGAAAAGATGCAAAGTTTTATTCTTCAACACCTATCGTAATTTTCCGCTAACACATCACATACTCATTTTGCTATAAATAGTAATTATCTTGTACCTTTATTTTCCAAAACCATTTGTTTTTAAATAGTTCTTGAGAACTTAATTGTAGTTATTAATAAGTATTTCGATGATATTTAATGCTTTGTTGTGACGCGTAAATTAATGACAGTTATCGCTATTTTTAAGTTATTTTAAACAACTCATATTTATTGCGGTTGAGGCGACAATATTCAACACCTTCGCTATTCCCTGTTATCAGCATGAGTCATTTTTATATGGTTAAATAAATCTAACAAATTTCCAATTTGTATTATTCGAATCAACTTTTGGTGTTGTTTCGGAAGTGAGGAACATTTCTGTGTTGCATCCACAGCGGATTTAAATGGTTTACTCTGCAGTATACAGAAACAAATTTCTTAAGCACAACATAACTTTGCAATAAGAACGCTTGCTGCTTCGATAATGCTTCGAAAAGCATCATCCATTTTCATTATTCCAACAATAGTTAACACTACACAAGATAGTGTTAACTATTTAGGAAAAAAAAATAAAAAAGAATAAATCGAATCCTAACCTAACTATGGTTCTTATCTCCTTCCCACTATCGTACCTCGGCCCTTTTCATCTTTCCATCCCCCCAATTCCATCTTTCCTTACCGGTAACTGCGTCACGCGATTGTCTTCGGTTTTTTCTTGGATTTTCCGCCGAGATCGTAACGATATTAAAATCGCTAGGAATAAAAGTCATTCCGACATGACATTTACCGTTTTACCGAGATCGTTTCGTGACGATAACAACCCCGGTGCGGGACGATTGAAAGGCTGGAAAAAGGCTTCCTGAGCGCGCTCCAACCGACATCGCAGAAAACGACTAAATTTTCATTCGGTTAGGCAAACAAACGCCCCGCGACGGGCTAGCTCTGCAGCAGAAAGAGGGAGTTCTACTGTGACAGCGGAAGGAATTGTTATACACGTCGGATTGATCAGGAAAAACTTTGCGGTTTCTTTTTTCTTATTACGGCGCCGTTCGATGGGGATGAGTACCGGCGGGAGAAATGCGTTAGAAAGAGAGAGAAAGAAAGATAGAAGAAAGAAACTAATCAACTTCTGTTACTATCAACTGTTCTTTTATGGGTATATCATTTTATTTGTTGTATGAAAGAAATTATTAAAAGCTGAGCTTTGAAATAGGTATTATTAAAGTTGTATCGTAATCGTCAACGCATGAAAAAGAACGTAAATTTTGAGGAAAAACATGTTCGTAAGTATTTTGTTACAAACTAATTAATTAATATTGTCTACTGGTCTATATGCCAAGGGTAAAAAACAATTAAACAAGGTTAATATTTGTAAGAAGAGATACTCTGATATCTCAGCGCAATTAAAAAATCAACTATCCACCTACTTACGCTGCTTTATCTTCATCATCGCAGCTGAATATTTGTGACGTTGCTTATGGTCCTTGTATTAATGTTGTAACGCAGGATCCAATGCAAAGACTGCAAAATTCTGATCTTTGGCTAATTCTCGAAATCAAGAAATATGGTCAAGCCAAGTTTAAAGATGTTAAATGGCTTAATCTAGAGCAGCGTAGATCTCTGCATAGTGTTTACTAAGACTAATTTTAGATTCAGAGATTCGCTAATGCCTATTTCATCAAATTAATTCTAAAATTCCTTCGAAATCTCCTCCAAACCTTTTGGCAAATTACACAAAAGTAAGTTCAGTATCAATTCACCACAGAATCATCAGAGTGACCTTCAACAAGAGTTTCTTCGCGAAGTATCTGAGATCCAACTTTGCCGTCTAAACATCTTAAGAACCTTGAAATGAAGCTTCATAATTACCGAAATCTTGAACTATTTTATTACAAAATTGTCCTCTTTTTTACCCCTCCACCCACTGTATGAAAATTAATTTTCAACCGGTCTGCGAAACTGAAACCTGAAACCAATATCATTTCCTTTACAGCTTGCTTCTCCTACATCTCCGGCTCGAAGCAGCTTCCTTTCCCCATTCCAGAGTTACCTTTTGCCCGTTTCCTTCGGTTCCCCCTTTTTCCCGACGTGTTTATAATGAATTTTTTAACAAGTCCTCGCGCTTTGAAGAGTGGAAGTGGAGCGTAGCATAAAAATTCATTAAACATCTGCCTTTGCAATAATGTAATTATCGGAGAGCAGTTAATAGAACATGCTTTTAGAAATCGTATCTAAAAGATGCTTAATTTAATTAAAGTAAACAAATCGAAAGTGAATGTTTGAGTAGCGCCGCTTAGGCAGAAATTTTATCGGTATGTAATTCAATAATATCACGAGCTACCGGCATTGGACCCTATTCCAATAAGTGTCAATATTTAGAGGTTGATAACGATCTTTACTTATGAAAACAGGATATGGCAATATCTTTAATTTATTCTTGAAAGTAATTATGTCAAATATGTTCTTACAAAGTGATGAATTTGTAAAGATAAAAGTTTACAAGATATGTGTTTCTAAGCAATATACGTAGATAATAATCGATTAATTTCTGTTAAACAACAATTACGTTTCAAAAACAAGCGTGTCGTTTTTTTCGTGACATCTTTGGAGCTTGTCGTGCTTATAAAAAAAAAGTATTAAACGTTACACAGCAGCATTTTGAAGCGAACCATCAATAAATGGTTACAATTGTCGAAAAACGATTAATGTAACCGCAACATATCAGCAACGCGGAATCTGGAAATATCAAACTTTTTGTAAATTGGTTCCGAGATCTAAGGATAGTAGAGAGAAAAATAATGAGAATAATACTGGGCGGGGCACAATGAGAAGAAAACCTCATTGGTGATAAATAAAGTTCGCCACTTTCCGTGCGCTCCACGAAATTAGCAGAAACTGGACAGACTCGTGCTTATTCGTCTCATGAGAATGGGTTCGTGTTCCCTACTGGTTTCTTCAAGAGTCGACAAAACTCGAGTCTCTCTAGTCTCTAGTTCTCCCGAGTTGAAGTGGAAAATTAATATATGTGTCTGTCCAATAGTTTTTAAATAAAGCAAGAATTTTTATGCGAAGATTCCGGATCCAGACAGAATAAAAGAATACGTAATATAACAACACTCTTGCATTATTAAATCAATCATCCACTCCAAAACCGTTTTGGTAAGGCCGGTTCCGATCCCTTCCCAAACACAAACAGTCTGATGAGTTTCACTTCTACGTAGCGGTGCTCCGCGTCATCCCCTCAAGATGACTAATAGTGATTTAATGCATTCGGAAAGAATCTCGTCGCGGTGAGCTTGTATTTTCTTTTTTATCTGTTACGTTCCTTTTACATTCTTTTCCGTTATAAATATATACGTCGTACCTATATTTACGAATCAACTGTACGTTAAGGGAAAAAGCTTCTTGAATTATTCCTAGACGGGAGATCTTTATGCAAGTTCTCTTTCTTAGCTGCTATTTTTTAGCTATTTTTTTTAGCTATTTTAGCTATTTATTTAGCTATTTTTTAGCTGCAGAAGACGATATCGTGCATTTTGAATAATAACATGTTTTCAAAATAATACGTAAATGGAACGAATTATATCCAATATTGACTTTAAATGATGAAAGTATGATTGATTTAGAAGTTGCTAGGTAAAGGTATATTTATCGTAAAAATTATAGGAACTTTTATTTTGAACTTGATTATAGTTTGTATTTAGACATAAAGAACATAAAATAAAAACGTGGGCTTCCACGGCCAAAGTCAGTTGAAACTAAACGTGTTCCGGGTTTGAACCGTGTCATGTCGTTGGTTAAAATAAAACTCGACGTTTCGCCCACAATCGTATGGGGCTTCTTCAGGAGAGTGATGGCAACAGTTAGCACGGTAACTCAACGTGTGAAC
>LR736864.1:6454102-6549919 GCA_902654985.2 Oryctes borbonicus | reverse complement strand
CCAGAGGCGAAACTAACTGAGCGGGAAGCAGTTGATCACGGTAACTCAGCATGTGAAACATGCCAGAGGCGAAAACCAACTGCGAAGAACGCGGGAAGCAGCACGCTTTTTAAAGAACATTTACAATTAATTTTACATTTAAAAAGACAGCTTTGAAGGATCTAGGCGGATTTAGAAAGATACGAGAATATTAAGCATTGATTTTGATTAAAAGAATGTTTGCAAATCGTAAAATTTGTGAGAAGAAGGTCCCTTCTTAATAAATAGATCGTATTGGAAACAATCAGTTACTAAAACAAGTTTTAACAACATCCTCGCAAACATTTTCCGGAACTCAATCGTAGTTTTCCCAATTTATTGGACTCTAATTCCATCCACGAATCCCCACGTCGATTTACTTCGATACTTTTCAACACAGTCCGTAGACGGACGGCGTGGAATTCCGCCGGGAGTTTAGAGACCCTGATTCGATAGACGGACGAATTTCGAAAATAAATTTCGTGAGATTACACTGCCAACGATTATTTAATTTGGCCAGGATACGGGAGAATGAGGATTTATGGACCGGATATGGTGAAATCGTGTAAATATTGGAAAAAATGGAGGATGCCACCACATTCGTGCAACGAGAAGCAAACAGGGAACCGAATTGAACGGCTAGGATTGTTAGAGTTGATGGAGATTTGTGGCCATGTCGAAAATACAGGAAATGGAGATATTAATAGGTCGTGAATGTTTTCGAACAATGCAGATGAAGTGTTTTTTTACTACTTAATAGTAAAAAGGATTAGCTGAAATTAGTATTTTGATCTTCATGATCTCAATAATTCGTAATTGATCGACGTTCTTAAAGAATTATTAGAGATAACGTATTGTGTCAATTTTCTATGAACCAACAAAAACCATTTTTTGAGAAAACACCAAATATAAAACGAATAATTTGATTCATTTCCAGCCATCAAAATAAGCAACTACAGTGATTCTACGCCGGAATTAACATTAATAAATAAATACATTTATCCATGTCCATGTATACTACGAACGCTAAGTGTTTATTAATACACATCGACGAGTAGATCTTTTTTCCTTTGAACTATATACACAAATATTGCCCGAAATGCTGTCGTCACCTACAGGTACATTCAGAGTGCCATTGTATTCGTCTTGCCAGCCCACTAATCGCTTTTGTACACCTCATTTGCTATTTATGACTCTGTTAATGCGGATTATCTTTTATTTAGCAGGTAAAGGTACGGTTATTCTGGGCGGAAATCAAACAGAAAGTAAACAGGACGAAATTAGACGTAGCCGTAGCTAGATACGGTATTGAGAGATTGGTCCTTTCACAGAATCTATTTTAGAGTCCAGGTAACTTGTTTGGAGGTGACCAATTGTGAAAATATGTACCTCTTTGAATATTATTGTTAATTATTTATATGTTTATCGTTAAAAGGACCTATGATTTAGTGAAAATAATTTTCTAGTTATTTAGTTAGATCAATATCTCTGGGTTATTCTGATGATATGAACGCTCTGATAACTTCGAATTCGTTTTTACTGAAATTTTGTTTATTTGTAAGTACTTCCAACTCGATGAATTAATACTGCTCAGCTCATAAGCACCAATCTGGTGGTTGTCCCAGATGATGTACGCATTCTTTACTTGTGTAAGCGCTCTTGCTACGAAGACGTTAAATAAGCTTGACAATTGCTTCGAAAACACGCAGAGCAATGACTTTTTATTGCAACGTTAAGAACACCACATTTAAAATCTCTGTTCTTAGCGCTAAGACAAATATCGTTTTACCACGAACGCTTCGGCAACATCTATCAGAATGACGCACTCTCGACCTCTTTTCTTGGAGCTTGTTCTCAGCTCCGCGAAGGTTTGTATTAGCTTATTTTAGGGCGGTCACAACGGTGTTGGTTAAATCCACTCTATCTGCGGTCCGCAGATTTTGGATTTTCGAGTTGGCGGCTCTTACCCAAGTGACTCTGGGAGTCGAACAGATTCTTATGCCCTTTTTGACTCTGGAGCCGCTTATATAGCCGAAACCTCTCTCTATCGCCGGGGTTTTAGTGGGTAAATAATACAACCAACGATAATTTTAAGAAAACAACATAACACATCTTCGTTCTACATTTTGCAGGACCTTATTTCTCATATTTTAACTTTTTTCGAGAATAAGTTTATTTGGTTTTAAAATCAGTTTCTCAAACCATTTTTTTTTTATGATTTACGCTACTCATTAATATTGGTTCTTTAGACGCTAGATTGAGCAACACAAATTTAGATATTTTCATTTTATATGCTTCCTACGAACGTTAGGAGCAGAAATATCACCACCCAGCGGTATATCCCGCGTCTCTTAATCTACCAGCCGACACGTTCGATACCCTCTACATGCCCTATTCTCTCTCGATAGAAGAGGTGTCGTTCGAGTGGCTGTTTTGTTAGGGGTGAAGCACGAGCTATTGCCGACGGTGGTCTCCAGCGCGCACGCACACAATACAAGGGTAAAATCCGTGGGGGCGACGACTAGAATATAAATGCATCAGTAATCGTCCCTAGGTGAACGGAAGAGCCGTTCAGCAATTTCGGAAGAGGAGAAATTTCTTCGCTAGAACATATTATGTACCCTTAAAGAAGTAGCCGAGTACAGTGCCTTACGCTTGCGCTAGCTTGTGGATGATACTGAGAAAGTGATTTTGCTACAAGATAATATCTATAGTTCTATGAATTCTGGAATATTCAATGTTTTGAGGTAGCTCCACTGTTATCAGATACGATTTTCTCAGAGCTGCTCTAAAGAAGCTCTTGGGGAAATTTAGATTTTACAGACTGTTAGAGCAACACAAATTTTCAGTCATGGGAACAACAAGCAACAAAAAATCTGCGTTACATGTTTTAGTGCATCTACAAGGTCAAGTTCTAGAATTTCAGAAGGTCTATATATTTCCTAGGCCTCATATGTAATAGAAAAATATTACTTTTTGTGAGCATTTCCAAATTTTCATCCCGGTTTTCTAAAACGAAAGGAATGAATAAAAATCAAAATAATGTCAATAATGAACAAAATGTGAAATTCGTGCAAAACAGACAGTTTTCCTTACTTACTTAGGGCTGTGTCGTTGGGTCTTAGCTCCTCGGTGTGTCCTTCCACTACCTTCTATAGTTTGCGAATCGGAGTACACTAGTCTGTCTTATGTATTTTACCTCTTTTCACCATGTTTTCCTTGGTCTTCCCCTACTTCTCCTTCCTACTTCCCAGGCTTGAATTGTTTTAAGGTGAGCATACGTAAAAAGTTTGTTCCACCAAGACAATGTCCTACACTTCAATGGTCGTTATGGTAAAAATTCACAAACTGGGATTCGAATTAATAAATGATCCAACCTATTCACCAAATCTGGTCCTCAACAATTTTTTCTCTGTTTCCTATGCCCAAAGATTCGCTCGGATGGCTGATGCTCTCATAGATTGAGGAGGTCATTACATTCGTAGAGGTCTATTTTGCAGAATAAAAAATTCCAGCTACTGTTTAGACTTATTAAAGGGATGGGAGCACCTCTGGGAAAAGTATGCAGACTTGCAAGCAGAAACTTTTCAAACTTTCACTAATTATCTTTATTAACATTAATTCCACAGGACGTTAAGAGAACTTTTAGAACTTTGATACTGAAGCATTTATAGTGGTTATTCTCAATAGCGTTTTCTCTGAATATAGAACACCGATAAGCTGTATTGAATATCGGCAGGTCTCCTAACACCATCAGCTGTTAGGTACGTCACTTCTGTAATCCAAAGCCGTACTAATATGCTGAACTTTTTGGCGGTCACTATATTTACATGTAGGCATTGGTTGGAAGCTATAGTAGCAGCATGTTACACCATAATACTACCCACAGAAACCCCATATATTTTACAGCATCCATCCTCTTGCCTTCTCTCCTAGTTTTTCAATCGTGCGAAAGACGACCGACCCACACGCACATACGCAGATTTTTCATAGAGATATAAGGGAAACCTTGAAAGCGGGAGAAAGCCTCTCCTTGCTTTTCGTCCCCGTTACCGGAGCTAGTCGCTCCTGTCGCTGCCGCCTTCGCTTTCTCACCCTAACAAAGGATGTGTTGTGTAATCGTACGATCATCGATTAGTTTTTCCAACGTCAAAACGTCGGTTCGACGTGCCACTGCGTTTTCGAGGTTTCCGATCCTTTTCACGTCTTTCGCCTCGAACAACCGAAGAATATAAAGCGCCGAACACAATGATGCGACAAAAGAACAGTATTCTTTCGAACAAAACGCATCGGAATCGTTTCGAATGTTATCTGTGGAATGTCAGTCATTTTGCAAGCTAGAATATAAAAGGCGTGAAGACGATTTCTCTATTTGGCGGTGATGGTTAAGAATCGATATCATCATTTTGGTTCCTTTTTAAAAGCTAATTAAAGTGCTTGTCGTGATATGGGAATCTTTCTTTGAAGATAAAGGCTGATTATCTTGGCTAATTGAAAGCTTTCGGCAAGATTTCAAGATACTGAAAGCTACTGTATGTATTCAATTTTTTAAAAAAGCTCTCTTTTACATTGTATCAGTAATTCCATAATTGTGGCGTTTTTCAAAAAATTACTTAGTAACAAAATTCAATCAATAGGGTGCGTTACTAAACCATTGGCTCATCCTGTATAGTACTGGCTAAATATAACCTCGTAGTGCCATATAATCCAATTTGTTTGCAAACACGTTATACAAACAACCGCTCTTGACACTATTTTAACTCACCAATAACCAAAACAATCCACCTACAGAACGGCATCGCTTCTAGGTACAGTTTATTATCATCTCCCTAACGCGCATGCATCGATTACGGATTATAGCATCTATATCCGGATCTAAAACGCTGCTCAAATCAAGACATCCTATGAAAATAACGACCGTGTTTACCAGTTTATAAACAGAACATAAACTTAACGCTCGACTCCATATCGTCCTATGCATGTTATATATCGCATAATGTATTTTATGGCAGTTTTATTAATTTTACGGCTAGGCGTATATAACCCCATAACCTGCCTCCCCTATCTCGTCGCTGCTATAGTGTTAGGGGTGTATGACAAGCACACGCTCTACAAGCTGTATTTCAGGGTCCCCTTTCAGTTCAGCAACGCTCGAACGTTGAAATTTCAACCCCTAACGGCGGACGAGCCTCCGTCCGTATAAAGGGGTGACACCTCGCGCATTAAACTGTCCGAACTGCGGACGAGGGTACCCAGTCGGATTTTTTTTAATATGAGAACGGGTCTCCGCGACTATGTCGAATGCGCCACTTAGCCCCGCAATAATGCGGGCACGTCGGAAACGTTTTAGATCGGGCGGATTTTTTAGATTTTTTCCGGAAGGGTCCGAATGGAAGAGTGTATCAAGCGTTTAGGGAGAGTAGGTTTGTATTACAATGAGGCCGAGATGATGTAAATATTTTGGAATTATTCAAACGTCAAGGTGTCCTTTCGGCATCAAATTGGATTATTAACAACGTGGAACGCGATACGCAATGTGGTTTGTTATAATGGCGGATTCCTTTGATTGCAATGTACAAGATGTTTAAAGAAAAACGGTTGTTTTTCTCTCCTTTATTTGTAAGCTTATACTCTGGTTGATGCATTTAAGCTGGAGTTTTTACCAAAGACTTGATTATATTTGAATGTAAAAATGGAACATCTTTAGACATTTTGTACCTACTATTTCCTTTAGTACCAATGTCTTTCGGATGATGTCGTGTAGTTAATATTTTACTTGACGTTTCGCTGACCATCCTGTCAGCTTCTTCAGTCTTTAGAAGTCTTCTGAAGAAGTTGACAGGATGGTCAGCGAAACGTCAAGTAAAATATTAACTACACGACATCACCCGAAAAACATTTCTACTATGGATTATGGTCGTGAAAGCCTACACTCAACTACTATTTCCTTTATTAAAAAAATCAAACAAGTCCCTTTTCCAACCATTTTGGTGTTTTATATGTACTTTCTTCAATGATTCAAGAATTAAAACATGGTCTACGAGCTTGGTTGACGATGAGCTTTTTGGAAGGCCAAATACTACATTAAAGGGTGCTAGACGACCGCCAAATTAAGGTTAAAGAGAGAGCAGAAACAGTGGGCATTTCGAAAGAACAAGTTTATCATATATTGACTGAAAATTTGGGCGTGAAGAAGCTGACCGTGATTGGCTGCCTGCTTGCTCTTTCTGTGGATTCTTTTGGCCAGACTTATTTCAGTGATGATAGCACCTTCTCCAATTTGCTATAACTCCTGTATACAGCATCTTAATCAGTGGCGTTTCAGAAATTTTTGATTTGTTTTTGTAGGATTTGAAATAGACTGCTTAGTGAGTAGCTAAACCCTTTCAGTATTCTAGACGAACTGCATCTTCTTCTGATCCACAGATTCATTGATTATTACGTTTCGTTTGTCCAAAATCTCTTCGTAATTCATCTTAAAATTGCTCTTTTCTTTTTAGATCAATATAAAGTTCAGCATCTTTCCCCTTTCTGAAATCCCAAAGCGGCATGTTAAAAATAACAAGATAATCATTACGCATTTACAAAACATAACATTCCAAACAGCAAATTATCAAGCAGTGCAACGTCATTACGTATCAAATTACACAACTTTGTAATCTAATATCTAGCATCGGGAAGTCGCTAAGCGTTTACAATCAATTTGAATCGAATGCTTATGTTTTACCGCGCAGTAATACCAACCTACGCATCCGCCGGTACAAAATAACGACTTGGAATTACCTTAAATTATCGATAATGAAGCTGGCAGCATTGATACGGGAGATGTAAAATCAATGTTAACCAACACCATTAGTAATTGACAATCTACTGTTGATATTTGTCTTGTCAATAGTCTTGTCTTACAAGGAGTTTAATGAGTATTTATTATAACTACTTAAATAAATAAATTTAAAAGTTATCAACCTGTTCACGTAAGAGAGGATTTATTTCTCATTTTATTCTCGGAATCTCAATTACAAGAAACAATTAACTCCCCACTTCATAGACAACGATCAACGATGGATCTCCATCAAGGAACAAAGCTATCGCTTTTCACACTCCAAATCCTTCACAAATTGTCCGGAAAGATTGCATTCACTTAGCCTCGAAGCCATCCGAGAGACAAATTACCGCCGATATGGCTTTTTTACGCTCTTCCATAGTATTTCCAGCGTTTCGGTTAAATACGACGTAGCAACTACTCCGGTGGTCGTCAAGCGTTCGAGAACGTCGCGCTAGCGGACTCCTCTTCGTACGTTGTTATTACAGCCTACAGGAATCTGACTTTATGGAGGCGACACATTACGGGTCTAATTGGATGGACAAATATATGATTCCTTTTCGAAAATGTACGTGGAATGAAACGACCGTCATCGGTCGAGACGATGCGCTCTTCGTAAATATTTCTCGGTTCTTAGATTGATTGGAACGCTTATTGTTGGGAATTTGAAGGTGTTAAGTCAAATTTACGCGTAGTTAACTGAAGATCTCGTAAGTTTTATTATCATGCTTACATTGTACTTGGTCAGTACTTGGCGAAGGTAATAACTACGAGCTATAGCAAGTGCGTAGTTCAAACAAGAGAAAAATAACATTTACTTTGTACTTTTTCAGTTGGCTATGGCAAATAAATCAGATTCTTTCTGGAATTGTACGACGGAAGTCTCAAAAGCTTCCATCCTAACACATAAACAAGTATTTTTTTTTCAAACTCAGTTCTTTTTCTCAATTTAGTCTCCATCTAAGTCTATACACTTTTTTCAAGATTTCTCACTTTATTCGATGAAAAACTCCGAACGAAATTTGGAGCTTAGAATACAGTAATGGTTGTTGGAGGCCAGATCTAGTGAACAGGGTGCGTGAGAATTCCCAATGAACACTTTAGTGGCCACGCCACTAAGTGTGACACAGTGGTTGTTTTGGTAGAACAAAACTTTCCTTTTCTTCGCCGTTTTACCGCGATTTGTGTAACAAATTCATGATTATCTGATGGAAGAGCCTTCGCCTTTTCCGGACTCCTTCGCAATCCACGGCGTATCGGAGTTTCATCTACGTTGTTAGCTGACGCAAAAACTCCGACCTATTTCGTTTAAATTGCTTCAACAGGACCTTGAAAATGTTTATTGGAATGCGTTTTTGGTCGTGAGTGAGCAAGCGCGGCACTCAACGCGCAGTTAGCTTTAACATATGATAAACATGTTCTTCGAAGATGCCCATACCCTTTACTGTTAGGTCGACGGTCGTCTAGCGCCATTTACTGAACTTTTCCCGTGTTGTCGGTAGTGATTGCAGTTTTTGGCTGTCTCAACATTTAAATTCAACTGCCCAACATTTCACTATGGCAAATGCTAGTGCAAGGCCGGGTGCCACTCACTTCAGAATATTTTTAACGAGTAGCATCATCATCATGCCGAGGCTTGAAACTTCTCAGATTACTTTTCATTTTTGTTTGAGAAAACCGTAGTGACATGCTTCCAATAACAATCAAAAGCCACACTGAATTGTTTTACTCGAATCGTCCAAACCAATTATAACATTCAATTGCAACAACGTTTTGACCCAATCAGTCTTTACATACTGTTAAACGGACAACACTTTACAAACATCAATCTCATTTTAACGCTAAATAAAGACAGCAATGTAATAGATATATTGTGTTTTCCTTGAACCCAAAAGCAAAAGACAAGACGTAAATTGGTGTCAGTAGAGCGTTAACGCAATAGATTTCTTAACAAACACCTTGGGTAATTGCTCATATTTTGAATACGTTTAATTGCAAACATATTTACCTAACATTTACATAATTGTTATTGTTATATACTTACCTTACGAAGGGTCGCTTTTATATTCCGGTCGAGGCATGAAAAATAAAATTAGAACCGAAATAAAAATGTTTTTCGAAATAGGCCCCTTGCTTTTGGATGCAAGTGTTTCAATAACATCTCTAATCCATCATAAAAAAATTCTTCTGGTTTGTTTGCAAAATACCTTTCGTTATTGTCCGTAAATTTTGTTCCTCTTAATGTTTTTTTTTTTTGAGATTTCGAAACGAAAAATAATCAGAGGGCGTCAGATATGAGAAGATGTAGGTGGTCAATTTCTATGAAACAAAATTCACCAACGGCAGCTTTTGAAAGTCTTGATTTGTGGACTGGTACATTATCGTGAAGCAATAGAACAGAATAAAATATTTGGTTCAAAAATCCAAAATGATAAGTACAAATGTACAATCTCAGGATACAGCCAATTTTTGGGGGCACTTCACTAGGTGGAGTCTATATCGTGTCTTATTTTTATAACCTTGGGTCACGCCGCAGTCGACAGGGTATTATATTAGAATTAATACTGCTGTAAATTGTCAAACACGTCATCAAGGCATATGTGGCAGAAAACAATATAATGAAAAATTACATTAAAATTGAAAACTGTCTAATCTGAGAACATAAAAGCGATCCCTCGTATGTTATAAATTTTGGAAATGAAAGAAAATAAGGCGGGAATTTGTTAGAGAAGAAAACACGATTGCAAAAAATTCTACACTATTCTTTTTTGTTACATTAAAAGACACCTATGGGTGTTTAACAATGATTGCTACTAGATATTTGTACTAATTTTGAATTAATGTTGCATCTCATTTTAACTTTTTTCGCTTTAAGTATTTACATATCTTACATTTTAAAACCACAAATTCAGAATCTCATTTTCTTCGCTCAAAACGAATTTCAAACGCTGCTTCTTATAAAGGAAGCTACACACGCGAAAAACGTGTTATTGGGGAAACAGGTACGAATTTGTTTAATATATTTTACATCCGTATAAAAATATTTTGCCTGTTTCAATCTCAATTTTCGCAAATGGAAACGTATACGGGCACGTTCTTCAGAAAAAAAAAGAAGAAAGCGGCGAGGACGCGCAAAACATGAATTTTACACGCGAGTTATTCTATATGTGCGTAACAAAGAAGGAAAATCGATTCTCATTCGTGACAGAAAGGTAAACAGTTTTCGTATTGGAAACGTAATAAGATATACGCACCCGTATATCCGTAAAGTTTGATATTTTAGGGTCAAGTTGTTATGAAACTGCAAAAAACGTGCGCGGCAGCGAATACAAAGTTACCCCATATCCTCGTTTTGGCCACCCTTTTCGCCTTTGGCTCCTCGGAAAAAACGAATTTCTTGTAAAAAAAATTGATAGGTACTTGATCTAGATTCGGTTTAGGAGTTCACCATTTGTTGCGAACAAACGAAATGGGCGATTCAAAGAACATTTAGCTCAATTACCGCTACGGAAAGCCGGGCATGATAGTAAATTAGAAAACCTCAAATTAATTATGAACATAACTTCGAGAATTAAATGTTTGCGAAGTCATTTATATGAAAAAGAATGCAAATCTGTCCATTTAGACAACCAGGAAATTTTCCGTTTAATTTCGTACATTTCTGATGTTTTAAGGTATTTGGGCGATAAAAGTAGATACTTTGGGAATAAGGATAAAAGAAGGCATGTTAGAGTTAAAACCATTTTCTCATATTATTCGGTCGTACATTGACAATGCGAATGTAGAAATTCCCGAAACAATTGTTCTAAATTTAGGTTGAGCAGGAATGCGGCTGTACAACGTTAGGAACAATCGAAGGGGTAAATATTATTGGGCATAACAGCCAAGCGAGGTACGAAGAAAAAAAAAGGACTCGATTTTAAGTCGCGAAGCTTTCGTAATTTAATTAATGCTTCATCACAGTGACATATGTAATACGACGAGTGTTGGTAACATTTCAAATTAACCGAAACTTCGTACCATCTATAGATATAGCCAAATATGAGCCTGATAGCCCTCGCCCGTTCGCTCGTGTTACTTTGAAACCGCCCATCCACTGAAGGGTTGAAAATGATGCGTCACGTCATTATCATCGATATTTAGGAATACATTAAATAATAAAATGTTGCGTGTTACAACGATCATTTGCGTGCGAAAAAATATTTCCCATGTCGACACTTTACTTGTTCAATCGAACACTGAAAAGACCAATTTCCTTTCACAAGTCAAAAATCACATTGACCAGTGTTATATGTTCGAATATCTATTTTTTTTTTATTAATTCTAAGACTCCGAGACAATCTATTATAATCGTTATCGGAGACACATCTAATAATGAAGGAATGTGCTATTATATCATTCATTTCATTAGCATCTATGATTAAGTCATAACATTTATTTCCATCCGATCGATCATCCGTCATTAATCATATCAGCCTTTTTATATCTAACATAAATGCGATGAAAAAATACTCTGCACTTAATGTAAATTTAATTACGCGCCATTATCGTTAAGTTGCAATCAAATGCGAAACGCAACATTGAATGTTCCCATAACAACCGATCACGGCAAAAAAGCCGCGACCTCATTCCACCGCATTTACGATGATAAGAAATCTTCGCCGTCGCGTTATAACGCCGCCTAGGACATAACTATAACAAAACATTAGCCTCTTTATTTTTTCGATGCTATAAACATCGACTGAAGCAAGTTCAAAAGAGAGGCTATTGAACTCGATCTCGATCACAATAATAAAACGGAATGAGAATAATATATAATACACCTACTTCAGTATATAATACGTATATATTTACGTATATGATCGCGATTGCCAAAGAATAAAATGGGTTTCCACTTGTTCAAATAATAGTAGCTACACCTACGGCATGATTTTGATATTAACTGCCTCGAAACATGCCCACTATGTATATACGAGAATTGGCTGGAAAGTTTGTGCGATGATGCATGGATGGCGCGATTTTAACTATTTTTCTTCATATGATTTGCCAGCCTTCCCAGCATTATTATTATTATTATTATCGACGGGCTTCCGATGGCACGGATGCCATTGGTCACTGCGATCTAAATAGACGCAAGGAATGGCCTGCTGAAATATTAGTATCGAGTCAACACGTTTGCATAGAATGTGTACTGCCGTGTCCAGATCTTCTTAGCATAGACGCCAGATTTGGCCATCAGCTTTTCCTAATTTGAATAAATTTAGGGTTACATGACCTATCAGAAATTCTGCCAGCAGTCTCAGGTCCTCCGTGCTGAACGATAGCGCAATATATAAAAAAAGCGTCGAAATGTTGGTATGTTTCTGTAGGTGGTCCAAAAAAAAAAATGAAAGTGCGAAGCCAAGCATTCACATTGGTTGTCCATTCGATTTTTCTAGAATTCTGATTTCAACCATAAAGTACCTAGATACTTAGAAGAAAGTAGCTCTCTGTAATGGATAACCAAAACCTGCCACTAGAAATTGTTGAGAGAGTAGCCAAGAAGATCACTTTCCTGCGCATGAAAAAATTTAGAAGATTAGACATTTTCAATAAACAATGGTGTAAATGCCCATTCCAAAGAATTATCTGGTATTACTCGCCTATTTTTTATTTTCCTCCCATGAACTTTTTGGCTAATCCTCGTACCCACTCGATCCCACTTTGAATAGCTCCAACAACGTAACGGTGACAAGCAGTGAATGGCTTTGCCGAAGAAAAAAAGGCGAAGAGACGAAAGCCAGACGGAAGTGCCATTTCGAAATACATAAAATATTGCCCTACCCCGGCAATTTGAGCAGTCGGGCGACGAAGGTCCCACATGCGACACTAGCGCCGTCTATGAGGGTCGTAGGTTTCGCTCGGCTTTTGTCTCCGAACGAATGTATTCATCACCGCTGTCACAACTTTCCGCTAAAGGGCGAATTTCGTACGATTGTCTGCCGCTCGGATGTGGGTGTAGTGCTTGGGATAGGCTTGTGATAAGTTATCGTGAGCGTTGTTTAAACTTGTTACGTACAAATGCTCGTATTCGCTTGTACAAAAACGAGTTGATCATTTATTTTCTTTGAACTTTGTAGATTTGTTAGACGATCTTAGTTGTATCGTAAATCAACTTCTCCAGGGTGTAAAGCAATAAGAAGTATTAACTGACATGTTTTTACATTAGTGCATTGTTCACTTACCAAAATGGATAAAATCTCCGCATTCGATTTTGCTGTTAACTGTTTTACAAAAATAGCTACATAACCTGGAAATAAATAGGGCTACATGTATGGACATGATAGTCTTATTATTTATTTTCGAAAGATTCGAAGATTTTCGAAAATAAGACAATTTCTATATCAATGTTCTCTTATATACTTCTGATAGCGTATAACAAACCACCGTAGAGCTACTCACGTACTTCATTCAATGAAAGATCTTAAAGATTTAGACGCACCGATGATGGCGCGTCTGTCAACGACCATTTCATATTGTTATTCCCACATCATCGAATTTCTTTTGTACCCTTCGGTGTCAAGAACAAGCAACTCCTTACGCGGCGAATACAAATTACCTGCGGCCGAGATTTACCTGTTCTTTACGCCAGTGTATAGGTAGTAAGGTGTTGGCCTGGTTGTACTCGAAAAGCTCTGCTATTCGGGTAACTACACAGCGTAGTGAGAGCCTCCCGAATTCCAACGTGCAACACGTTCAGACACGTAACTGGATGACGTGTTCTGCTATCGTACTTGGAGCCGTACGGAAGAACCTAGAATTATAAGAGGTATAATAGCGACGAAAAGGAGAACGGGCGAAGAAAAAGGAAAGTAAACGTCGTCGAAGGTATCGGTTTTCACGGGCCTATGCTCCGTTGTAATATAAGGTGATACTCGGGCTTTATGGTTCTCACAAGTAATTACGTTGGAAGGAATGCGCTCACCTAGAAGGTTTATCTGAATATTTTAGAATGTACCGTCGCGGGGATATCTTCTATTTTTTAAATTATCCGTGAGAAGATCGAATACAAGCAGTACTTTGTAAATATTGATCTTTAGCAAGGTACACCAAAACCGGTAATATTTGACATTCTTCGATAATTCTGGCCCTTTTAGAGGCATTGAAATTGAATGTTGAAAGAAGAACATTGTAAAAAAAAACAGAATTTGTCATGATAAACGATAATAGTGATACACAAGCTATTTTACCTTTTGCCTATAGTTAATATTATCTGCTTTGCAAATCAACGCAATTTGATGTTTTTGATTGTTGAAATATAAGAAGGTGGTACAAAATTTGAATCCGAAGGTGATTGATCCTTTGATCACCAAATGCTTTTCCGTTTCTTAACATCTTTGACTTATTATTTCTGATGGAAAAACATTTGAAACTCCAAATTCTGAGATTTTTTTTGTAGACTTGCCAATAAGCTATTATAATCTGTAACGGCAATAATCTAGAAGAACAAGATAAAATTATTAGCTACAAACATTAAAAATGTATTGATTATGTTAATAACGCTTTTCCCGGATCATTCAATTGTAGTTATGTATGCGTATCTCACATACCAACAGATGTTAATATCGAAACGAACTGAAAACAAAATCATTGATTATTAAAACCAGTTCCTCCTCTACATGCTCGCTTTGACCTGGCCTTCGTCCTCCATTGGAATTCGGCGTTTCATTAGCTCTCTATATCATACCTTCGTATGGGTTCAAATTACATCCATGTACGAGCAACGTACTCGTACGTGGGTAAATATTATTTCACTGAAGTTGCAAAGAAAGTGTCTTAAATCAATTCATCCACAAAATCAAATAATCTAAAGTAAATTAATAAATTTATCCAAAGGATGGCGTTGTTCAAAATCAAGTTTATTTGTCTGTATTTTGCCGTCGTACCTTGGATAGATATATTTATTTGCTTTGGTATCTCGTGTTTATTTTATCCGTTCGTGAGTGCGTCCAGTTTTCGCTTGACAGGACGGGAGGAAATTGTAGAAACGATTATTATCACATCGCCGATAACGAACTTTAACTTTCGAGATAAATACGATAAAATCTCGGCTTGTTCGGCAGGACGGAAATTAAGATTGATGTCTGTAGTCAATGATTATTGGAATTTCGTCTGTTACATTGCGATATACACCGATATTGAAAACTATTTGTGCACGATCTTTAATACAGAACAAGGGATACCACTCGAAATTTTTCTTCTAATTTCTTAACACGCTTACAACTCACCAACCGTAAACGTTGAACGGTTAAATGAGGGTTTGCTTGAAGATCTCGACAAGCTACATCGATGTAATCTTCATCTTCTATTTGATACGGTTTAGCCGTTACAGCTCGTAGAAATTTTGCAAACGCATTTCTCAGCTTTTCGAGAGTAACTCAGAAACTGAAAGAGATTGCGTGATGAAAGCTTGGGAAATCGATTCTACGAGTTCGTTTTCATAAGTGCGCACTCTACTGATGGTTCTGTTGAGCGTTGAAAAGCCTAGAGGCGATCCTCAAAGTGAAAACTAGGAAAATCGAGTCTTGGGCAAAATTTTCCAATGTCGTATTTTCTGACGAAAACCTGCAATAGATTGTTATACTCAATCTGTTTTCCATTTGTTTGTAATTTGAGAGAATTTTCCAATGTAACTCTCTTAAAAATTACTTTACTCTGTATGTTTCCTACGTTTTTTTTGTAAGTGTGTATTTTCTGCTTGATTTTTCGATACTTATTCAATTTAAATGCATTAGATCAATAGCTAAAACACACCCAACATTGCGATGTAAATGAAATTGTTGCCAAACCGCCTTTTGTAACATTGTACAGTCTTCATTTCACATTCTATTCAAACACTCTCGAGCGTGGCGTCATCCTCTTTGATTGCAAATCATTATTGCACATCAATCCACACTTATTCACGCGCTAAAAGCGAAATACGCTTCTGGGTCAATAGATGCTAACGAGAAAAGCTAATAGCAGCTTATATTACGGCCCTCTTCCCAATAATCAACAAATTACGAGAATTACAACGTGGCACTGCTCGTGGCATGCACTCAATTGACGTGATGCATCTGCCAAGCATAACCACGGCAAGCAATTAATTCCGATTACGAGTCGAAATGTACGTATCTAATTAAGACATTAATTTGTTTGAATAAAAACAAATCGCTTCGCCTGGGCTCCAAAAAGCGGATCGGATAAACCGAAGAGGACGAGCGGTGACGGAATCTCGTGCCATTTATTAGGTATACTTAACGCGCAAAGTTAATCGTCGGCAGTTACAACTGGGGCATCGGTTAATTACATTGCCGCGGCCCGATCTGGAGATGGAGATGTCGAGAAGAGTTAACGCTTGTTAAATTTAGCGACAAATCGGAATATCTTTCTAGGACGAAAGCATCTCGGGAGAGACCGTAAAAAACGCATTACGAAATTAAAACGAGTCGGTTTTCGAATTGGTTATGTTTGTTGAGAGATGGTTGCAGTGATTTACGGGTGTTACTTTGGAGCGCACAAATTTGCTTATTCTACCAGACATTGAAGTGGTAGATTTATTGGCTCTCCGTTGATTTCCGTGGAAAAATAATGTTTTAAGGCTTTAACCGAACGGTTCAAGTTTCAATCCTACTGAAGCTATTGCATACAGAGTTGATAACAAAAAATGTTGGAACTAATTGATTCTTAACTTGCTTTTGAAGGGTTATTAACAACGTCCAGTTGTCCAAGTCTATGCACTTCTGCATGCGCTCGAACCAGTTCTCGAAACATTTTTTCCATTTTGAAGTTGGTATCTCCAAAACATGGTTTCTACAGCATGCATTTTTTCTTGAACATTCGGAAACAAAAAAAACGCCGTTAGGCGATAAATGAGATGAATACGAGCAATGAGACATTCTCCAAACAATGCTTTGCGACATGTCCAATCCTACGAGAGAAACAAGCAATAATTTTCTTGGAACAATTTTTATTGGATTCGATTCACCCAAACAATTGATTGTTTCCGGGTCGCAGGAACATATTCAAGCAATTGATACAAGCGTTTTTTGTACTTGGGTCAAATTATGCGGAACCCGTCGGGAACAGATCTTTTCCACACCCAAATGTTCATGGAAAATCGAATGTATTGCAGCTTGCGATATGCCTAGGGATACCTCTATCTCATGGTTAATCACGTGCTGATGCTCTTTAATCATGCTGCGCCTAGCATTGATGTTTTTTGAAACAACAACCGATTTTGGTTAACCTTTACGAAACTTATCATTGACGAAATTCTACCAACCAGTCGTAAACAGTATTTTTTAATGGTGCTCCACTATCAAAGATTCTCGAAGTATTGTATACATACATACTAAAATCGTAGAAAATCATCCAATGAAAACTTTCACAAAATTGCTGTTTTTAAACGCTCATTCTAAACAATTTGGGTCGATTTCTGTGGTGTCAGTGCTTCGACAATAATAAATGTAAAATTTTACGAAAATAGTATTGTAAAATCTCAATATCCCTCTCTGGTGGCCGTCTCTAAACAATTGAGATTCTACCCTCGTATAATTGTTTGAACTGAAGCTGCTCATGTTGGTTTGAACTAAAGAAGAGTCGATTTTTTAGAGCAAGCTAACCTAAATGTATTTTTCAAATTCATCAAGTCGTTACCTTTTTTTATGGTATAAAAAGATTATAAACTGTATATAATTTTTCTGGCCATTTTCTTTTATTACTTCTCTCTCACAGCTCTACTTGATCCTATAAATCTCCCGATTCTCTCAGATAAAGCGAAATATAAAATAAATAAAGCAAAATAAAGAGAAACTACGTCGGAGCGGAGCATCTGCCAAAGCACCTGCCGCTGCTTCTCTGATGCAGTCGTCCGTTCTTTTTCTTCTTTCGAAACGAAATTCGTTTATTCTCGGAGATACGTCCGCGCCGCAGAACGGCTTGTTTGCATGACTCTTGCGTATAAATTTCATGTTCGGAATTAAGGCCTCGGCTATGGTAATTGGATGCCGTCGTTTCGAAATCGACTCTCTCTCTGTGATGGGGTACCGGGGTGACGACGACTCCTCGCTTGGTACACCTGCGAGGAATGTCTCCTTTTTTACGATATAGATACCGTCGTATATAAATAAATTCCTGACAATTTGCGCAGGTAGCCTCGTGAGTCGCCACTTTACGACGGGTGTGGATATTTCGGAGCCCCATATATTCGTACAGATCGGTATCTCGCTTTTTTCGCTCTTTGTTTCTTCGGTTCTTTTTTTTGTTTTAGTTTTAGAAGCTCATCGCATATTTTAGTTGTATAACTTACGCGGTTGGGCAATAAAATGATCCCATAACTAATATCTCAGCAAAATTGCGAACAGGTTAACAGTAGTAAAGGAATTGTTACTTTATCCTCTTATTCTATTTATTAAAAACTCACGGAAACAGGTAGATTTAGTTCCCCTAGCACCTCCCATTTCTAATTATAGAGAAGGCGTCCAAAAACCACACGTTCACTATGTTGTCGGGAATTACTATTATACTGCCGTGAAAGAATACAGCAAACAAACAGGTCATTAGACGAGGTGGATACGGGTTGTTTCGCATGTTACCCTTGTTTCAGACGCAATTCACAATGACAACAGTAACGGTTAAGGACTTGGCCGAGGTGGCTTCCAGGAAAGGCAAGGGATATACTGGGAAGGCATAGAATTGATACTACAGCGTATGTCATGGTGAATTTCTTTAAAGTATTTTGTTGTGTTTTTTTTGTTAAATTCAAAAGAAATTCGCTACGACGGAACAGTTATTTACGATACGAGTGTTAAAAGTGCGGTTTTATTACTTTTTTTTTTTAGCAAAATAAAAGCATTCTTTTCTACAAACACAGTTTGTTTACGTTTAAAAGCTGCGAGGTTTCGATAATTCCAACTGATTCCGTTATGACGTAAATAGTTTTGACCGCTAATAAATGGACTTAATCGTACTGGTTCCTTCACTTCACTTCACATGACCAGACTATTGAACTATGTCCTCCCGTTCCTCTACTTCTCTTGCTTAATTCTTCTTCGGCCAAGGTATTGCTTATGATTCTTCTCTCAAATTCTTCTAACTTTTCTCCTTCCGCCTTTGTCATAGCTAGAGCCTGTATTGAATAAGTCTGGTCTGATTATGGTTTAAATATTTTAGTGCCCTTCTTTAACTGCCCGCTTTTTAATAATTTTTCGTGCTTATTAAATAATTTTTTTCATTCAGTATTTTTCCCTAAATCTGGAACGTCTAATTTGTCGTCATACCAAGAAACTTTCCAAAATATGGGCAATTTTCTAAAGTATTACGGTAATAATTTTAACTGCATAACATTCATGAGCACAAACTCAAGGACAGATATTGAAGAAAGAAAAACAAAAATGAAACTGGCGCGAATCTAGGTCCTCAAACTGGATCGCACATCCCACATGCGATCTAAATATTTTCGACCGTTCCAGATTCCCCACGAGTTCTGCGAAGCTCTCCAAAAACTCATCGCAAACTAAATGCACGCGAACAGCAGACGATAGACGGCCGAAATGACGCTTGGCATTGATTTTGAATTAATCTTGCCGAGCGCCGGAGGCTAGCTTCGTCCCGTATTTGCTACATAGGGTTAAACCTCCGCATGGAGGTCGAGGTGATTAATATGTCGACGGGCGCCGCTGTACTTCGATGAAATGGAGATTTTTTGGTCGGGATTTCGGAGCTTGCCAACACAGCAAATTACGTCACCATCGATGCGGATACTGAACAAAAGACGCCAGACAACTCGGCGTCTACTACTGGAAAGTGAGATGATGTCATTGTGGAGGGAGGAGATTTTGGATTGAGGATATGAAGGGTAACCTAAATTGAGAAGTTTACTGTAAATCATAAAAGAGCATTCGGAAGGAATGAATAATCCTGCTAATATTGTTGCCAACTTTGTATTTTTTGGATGGCACAAGTACTTACAAGAATGTAACACGACGAGTCTTACAATTAGCTGCAAACTCCAAATATTCATGCAATTTACACCGTCCAAACAAATTGCTGGCCAATTTCTCATATTGTGGATTTTTCCAATGGAATTAATGAGCTATCTAGAATATTCAACGGCACTTGAGCTCAAATAGTTTCTTCGAAAATTACCAAACCACTTATAGACTATTTTAATAGAAGGCAAAGGACTCACCACAATATTTATCAAGCTTTGCCTTGATTACCTGAGGTGTTAACTTTTGACATATTAAGCAGTGGATAGACATGGCAAACTTGAATTGTTCATTCTGTTGTGGCCTAGAGTGCATCTGTATTTTTATTTACAGTGAAGCCAGAAACTTTCCCAACAACAAGTATAAAATTTTATAACTTTTTCCTGTAAGTTTTTCATTTATTTCGGGAAACCATTAACCGATTTAATATAATATACCCTAAATTAGAAGGTAACACCAGCACTTTACGTTATATCAAAATAATCTTGTTAATAGATATTACAGAGTTCTGCCAGCTCCTTAAGTTGTTACTTAGAGAGTCTTGGAAATAAATGGAGAAAATGGTATCGAAATTAATTGCCATCACCAGATACAGGAACAAATTGCGAAGTACTCTTGGATGCAATATAAAATTTAAGTTAATACCTCCTTTAGCTGAAGATATATTGTAGCATCTGCGATTTTCTCACTTTCCAAGTCCGAAACATTTAATTCCATCATGAAACTCCCATAGCAACGCCGAATCCAATATTTAAAACGCCCGTGATGTACCAGTATTAAAGGTAACAGAGCGAGGAGAAAACCCCCCGACGGAATGCGACGGGGCGCTCCAAAACGAATCAAAAGGCCGACAAGTCTACATTCTGCACATTCCACGAGTTCGTCGCTCGTTCCCAACGCATACGGCCGATTCTTTTAGCCGAGAACACGCGGCATCGCGTCCAGGTAAGAAAACGGAAGAAGAGAGAAACGAAGGAGAAATAGGAAGGGGGTTAGAGCGAGGAGAACCGGGAGATCTAGCGAGGAGCGGGGAAGAGAGCGAAGGCAAAGTGAGAAGAAGAAAGAACGCCCGTCGAAGAAGCTCTTTTTTTATCGCAGTGTCACGAGAATTTCGAGAGATGATGGACCGATCTCCCTCTGTTTTGACCACCCAAGTCAGTCGATCTTTGCCGGGGCTCTCGAGCGCTGAGTTTCTCACGGAGAATGGTCGGAGTGCTCTTTGATATGAATGAAACGCGGGAAAAAAAGATGGAATTCGATGGTGGAATTTCAGAATTAATTGATTAAATTCGGAAGACTATTTATGACAGACGTCTGAGGTAACTTCATGATATATGTACAAGATAACGTAGTAAATATATGAAATGAATTACATATACCACGTGCATGGAAAAAAGCAGAATGTTAAAAACGAATTTATTTGCAAAAAAAAAAGAAACATTCTAAACAGCTATGCATAAGAAATGAACAAAAAATAGTCGTTTTGCAACGAACATTATAACTCTTAGCTTTAGAGCACGGTATCTTAGGACCAGCAAGAAAATTGCTACAAATTGGCGCTGTTTACCTTTGGGGTATCCATCATGCCTAGTTTGCAGAACACTAATTAATGAATGGTACAATTGGTTTTAAAGCAATGGATTATATCAGGTTATTCCGTATATTTTGATATGTGTGTAGAAGCAAGTAAAGCTTCGTAATTAAAATGACTAATTGAAACTTCTATATTTTTTTTTTCTTTAAACTTCCTCCTGATTTATCATCAAACCAATATTTGTCTCATCCAAAATTGTTTGTGGAGCAAGGAAGATGGGAATAATGGTACTGATTTGTTCGGTATAAAAAGATTTCATTGATTTGCCATCCTTTTATCGCAATGAAATAACATCCATTTTTAATTAAAAAAAAAAATTTAATGAAAACTCAAATTTAACTCAAACTATTTAATTTGGTTGTGTACAAGCTTTCATGTCTGCTACATTATTATCATGAAGAAGAATCTCTTTCAAAGGTTTTCCAAAGGCTCAGTTTTTAGAAAAAAACTATGATTTGATACAAACTTGTGGATGACAAACTTGTAACTAAATCCAGAATTAAAGATCAATAAAGTAATTATTTCATTATGGTACCTATGAAGGTATCTCGTTCAGAGCTGCTTTGGCTTTCCAGAAATACACAACTTTCAAAATCTTCCATCCTGCATTAGGTAAGTCATTGTGCCTTTATTGAGCTCCAAGACAAGAGCACGTTGTACCTTACAACATCTGGGAGTGGGATGAAGCTAGTGCTGCTTAGTTAGGCTGATGGTAGGGCCTTAAGACTTCTCACCGCCTAATGTCCGGGTGCCTTGAATCCAGAAGTGGCTACAGTGAAAGACTAGTGCTTTGGCAATCCCTACTTGAAGACTGAATGAAATCGGCTACACATCCTTAGGGATGAGTCCAAGGACCTTCAACCAACCCTAGCAGTATCTGATCCTTTATTGTTACATGCAATATTTAGAACGATGAAGTTTAGTATTTTATTGTTTAACATTCGAAAGCGCAAATAAACGCATTTCAACTTAAAAAAAAATATGAGAAGCTAATAAATACTAATTTCTTAGTTCTTTTTCGAGTATGGCACGCATTATTGAAAGAAGAAACATCAATAATACAACATTCTAACCAAAAAAGAGTTAAAAGAACACCTCTCCATTCACCATCTTCCTTTTCCCGTTCCTCTTGTCCATTTTCATCTATGGACATATAAACTAAGACGGTAATAATACGCTCTGGTTCTCTATATTTAGAAAAGTCGAGAAACGAGAAAAAAACAGCGGAACGCGAATGCACGAGACCTCTTCTCCGCACCTCATTTCTTCCTTTTCTCTCTAGCGAACGCATATCATCCGGTTGACAAGGGTGACGAGTTTTTACCTTCGGCAAAAAAAACGATCTAGCGGAACGTGTACGCTGTGTCACATTGCCGGCGCTCATTGCGTATTTCAGCGTCGGAAACGGGGGCGACGCGTAGGGAACGCCGCTGAGGCATTAATTTCGTAGCCGTAGTGGATGCGACATGCCACGTTTATTGGTCGTAAATTTAATAAGACTTAATTAAGACTTTCTGGAAAAATAAACGGTGATACATGGATATTGTGAACGCTTCGTCCGGCGTTAATGGGAGTTATGACGCGCGATAGGTTGATATCGATAAAATATTACGCGAATACGTAAATCATATAAACGGTGGCGCTGGCATTCCCTGAGTGGGAAATATTCCTTCCTTTGTACCTTAAACGCCTTATACACTAGAGTGGGGATTCCAATTTTATTCAATTTCATTTTACCACACTTCGAAAAACAAAGAAGAAACTAAACCATTCCGCCTTCCATATCCAACTTGATTTATGCACGGAATGCATTAATGCGAATTTTCGAACCCCCATCAATTCCCCAAACATTCTCTTTTAACGGACGCTTTTGCTTCTTCTTTTAAATTAACTCAACGCTGAGGAATTCCAGCTCTGTCATCCCGTGCACACATAGCGTCTCGGCCGCGGCCGCAGCCGCGTGTGAACCGGTCCGAATGCGCTCGTAAAATCTACTTCGCTGTAGGCTGTATCGCATTCCCCGCTCCGCTAGGTCGATTCATAAAGTAAAGGTGGCGATCGTAAATCGGCGGCCGCTGCAGCAGATCGTTGCCGGAGATTGCGCGTCTACCGAGGAATTGTTTGTTGCGGTTTTAAAACGGGCATTAAGTGGGGATTATTTGTTTTCTTATTTTGCGAGCAACATTTCGGAATGCGCACACAAGCGAGGCTCGTTTGATATTACTCATGTTTCTCGACTTTGCGAACTGATAGTGGTAAGCTTGTATGAAGGTACACATTCATGCGCGTATGTTTTTTTTTTACAATGTTTTACTCGGATTCGCGGAAGTTAGTAATTCCACATGGGTGTGTGTGAGATTGGCATTGATTAAGTTAACAAAATTTAATCACTGCACGTCCAATGTTAAAATTTGAGAAAAAGAAGAAAATTAAGCAGAAGAATGCAGAAAAGAGTAAACCTGCAAGAATTTGGAAGAATTATTTTAGGAACTCTGTAAAGGTTGGGGCTCAACTGATGTGTCCAAATCAATGTAATTGCTTTCTTGCCAAAACGAGATATTGTTGTTATTCGAGCAAAGGTATTAGTGTTTTATTTAGTGATTTTTCTTTTTTTTTTTGCTGCCATATTGAATTCTATCTTTTGAATTTCCTGTTCATTAGCTTCTGATTTCGATGCCCGGAGAAGTTCCAAAATCTTAGGGTAGTGCTTAGTTCTTTTATTCGACATTTTAAAGTAAACTTGAATTTGTTCATCCGTTTCGTAGCTAGTCGCTAATCCTAATTCTTATATTTTGCACCATAAACACTGACTGAAGTGAAGATGGCCTCCGCGGATTTGAGCTTTTGGAAAATATATTTTGGGGGACTTGAATGAGTGGCAGTTCAAAATGAAGCTTTATATAAAGTGGATTCTAGGATAGAAGGAGTTCGTTAACGTATTGAACTAACTTTCGATATATTTCTTTCTTCTTATTTGGTAAAAAAGTGAATAAAACTGGGGAAACATTTGGCACTCCCTATATCTACGTAAAAGACGTACATTTGTTTTAAAAGGTTGCTTAAAGACCTGCTTTGAAAGTTCCATCAAGAAATATAGTTTTTACCGTTTTTTTACCGTCCCGAAAATAAGAATTCTTTCAGTAATTTATTCATCGATTATTAGAAAGTTGGATCTATCACCAAACTTTAACAAGTTTTCCAGTAAGATTCGTCTCTTCTCTGTTCTGAGGTTTCTTTGGAAAACCAATAGCTTGTTTGCTCAGTTTACTTAATCCAGACTTCATAAATGAATATGTAGAAGTTTGAATCCCTTTTGTAAAAATATCTGAAAATTCTTCTTGGAAAATTTTTTTAATCGGCGTATCTCTGGTGTGTGGGATGTATCTCTTCTCTCGCTCTTTTTGAACATTTTTCTTTTTAGGCACTCTCCGTCTCTTACAACACATTTCTTTTCATTGACACAAGCCCAAAGAAGAAGTTGAAGAAAATTTGCTTAACTTGATGTAAATATGATACTAAATGAAAATGAAGAATATTCCTTCTTATATATCATAAATACAAAAAATAAGTTCCTCCTCAACGCATTTTTGAAAAATTTTGAGACTATTTACATGCATTCAGTATTTATTTCAATAACTCATTCTTAATATGTACGTATAGCGATTCCCTTCGTTTATGGAATGTGAAGAAAAGAAGGTACTTCCCTATTTACCCTTAACTTCTATACTTGTAATTAAATCTAATGACTCCAAAGTTCCCCATTGTAAAACAATTACATCTAAAAAAAATAATGATACCGTTTCAATTAATTCTCACAAATTTGTTTACTTATTCATACAAAGCGTATTTATTTTCATTTCCAAAGTTATTGTTCCTCTAACCAGATTACTTCAAAGCTACTCTACACAGAATAATTAGTATAAAAGCCACAGATCGTTTACGGGCTTGAATTCCTCCGCAATTCCAAACAAACTCCGACAAATAAATTTCAGGGCACCACATACAATACAGCTCTCAAATGAGTTTACGTTAATCCCGCTCTTAATACCGTAATTAAATCGTAAGCCAGTGATTCTTTTTTTTTTTGTAAAGTTGAGATACCGCTTGTGTAAACTCTAAGCGATGTACGCATTAACCAGGCAGTTGTCCATTAAGCGGAAGGTACAACAAATTACGAACATCAAATACACCGCGTCGGTTAGTAGGTGAGAATATTTTACAATGTTGAATGTAGAATCAAGAAAGAACGACAAGAGATGTTTGTTTTATATTTTGCAACGTATTTACGGCAACATTTAGAAAAGTAGCAGACAGAGGTTGTAATTATACGTTGCTAAAATCTCGTGTACACGCTTTAACAGTATGTCAACATCTTTCTGTTTGTCGGAAGATTACCTAGTCACTTTTACGTTTTATTCTGTGTAAAATTCGCGGTTTTTATTAATGTGATAAAAGCGGGACCGTCTGTATAAGAATAAAGTGCCGGTCAACGTGCTACGCTATAAAACTTGAAACTTCTTATCGTTGTATGTTTCATATGAGTTGGCTGTGTAATAGTGTAAACAAAGCACACATTTTTCCATATTATTTACTTTTATGATGACAGGATGGATGTCTGGAATAATGGTAAAGAAATGCTGTTGTTACATTCATTTTATACAGAAAAAGTATTGTTGTTTTGTTATTTTGCTAGGAACTGTTTTGTTTTCCATCAAGATTCAGGCGTTTTTTTGCTGCATTGCCCAAACGCTTATATGTAAACGAGCAACTCCTGCATATTCGGCTGCAAACGCGTTTGTGAAAGAACATTATGCAATGCATGGAAAACGATTGTCAGCTGCCGCAGCGCCGCTATAAATCGCTTGTATGAAATTAGTTTTAATCATTAATTCTCCGTTCGTTGAACAATTATTAATTTCTTTTAAAGAATTTAGATTTTCGGGTTGAAACCCCGTCGTAATTGCATGAGTCTGCCAACGTTTCGCTCTCAGTTTCCAAGTCTGTGGTTTGCGCTGAGGTGTTCCTTGTTCTACATCCAATCAGGCAAGCTTAAGCATATGCAAATATGAACTGATAGGCAAAAAAACCGCTCATCTAATTTTTTTTTACATAACCGATTCTACCATCAATAAGGTGTTATCGAGTTTGTATTCGAGAATTATTTATTGTTTATTCAAGATATCCGATTCTTTTAAAAAAAAACGGGGCAAAGTAGGACAGGAGTTAGTTTAATGGCAAAGTTACAACCATTACAATTTTAATACAAGAATTTGCGACTAGATTCTTCAGAGCAGCAAACGAGATCTGCAAAAAGGAAAAGAACCACGCCACGCGATGCGACTAGACGTTGAAGTTATCCTTAGCGGATTTGCTTTAACAGATAATATTTTGTGGCGTCGATTAAGCCGGTCGTTGTCCAGGTCTCTGGCGTATTTGCCTTCGGCTAACGTTTACGTATCGCGTGTATATTATCCTCAAACCGCGCGCACACCATTCTCTCTCTCGGCGGAGCCCGAACAATAACATCCCAGCATCGAGATTGGGCAAATAGAGGAGGTCGTCCGCTACGAGATTACCGAACCACCGCACACGGTCGGCGAGTTTGATCTTTCAGTCGTCTTCGTCCGCTATTTATGTTTATATGAGTGTGTGCGTCTGTATGTTATGGAAACGTAGCTCTCCACGTTACGTATACAAAACAAACGTAATCGGATGTTCGTTTAGGAATGAGTCAGTAAAAGATTATGGCATTTTACGATTTACACGTGATTTTGGCAAAAACGTTGATCACGCGTTATAACAAGACTAGACCGGTGATTAAAATGTTATGGCTATATAAACATATACAACATCGAGATGGCAATAACCTCTACTGCATGCTTTTATTCTAATTTTGCCTTCTTTTTGGTCCAGAATATCTTTGAGTGGTCGTTAATTTCGACGTAATCGAAATTTTACTGATGATTTTGATGTTTCTAAATGCCGTCTTCCGAGAACGAAACTTTTCTATTATATCTGAATCGTACCTTTTGCAACTGAAGCGTTAAAACCTCAAACGACTTCAATGGCAACAACAGCAAAGTAGATCATTAACGAAATGTATATTTTTGAACATTCTTAGAAAAAGGTATACGCTACTATATTTCTAAATAACTAACAATATACAAAAAAAAATTTTTTTTTGAAGAGGCAAAGTCGTTAATTCGATTGTATACCACAAGTATAACAATCTCCAGTGGTTGAATCACCTCACCAAACAAAAAAATAATAACCTTTTTCATAGCCTTGCCTATCAGCACACGTTGCGTGTCGTTTAGTTACTTGAGCTTGATCTTTACAAATAAGTCCTCTGCAGACATCACATGGCGTATTGTCCTTCTGTTGACTTCTTGAATAAGAACCAAATTGACACCTCTGAATACTGGTTTTGCTCTTGATATCTTGAACCTGGTTAGTTAATAAAGGCGTTGCGTTTGGAACATTAGTAACTCTATTGCAACTCTATTGTAACTGCATGTTGCGTGCAGCAGTCCAGAAGAAGCTCCATCCAACTGAGAGCGAAACATCAGCAGACTCATGTGACGCGGTTTCAATTTGGAAACCTAATTTGTTTAAAAGAAACTAATAGAAGACGTTTGTCTGGTTATTTCCACTAACCTTTCGCTCATAGAAGAAATAAAGAGCAAAATGAAAAAATTCCTGCCTTCTGTAGATCGAAGTAAAACGGATAGTTAAGATATGAATCTGTTTAATTCTGTATATGGGACATTCTATAGCATCAAAGACACGTAATAACTCTTCTACTATTTAATAATTTATACTAATTAATCTATTATCAAAGAATTGCAGTAAGTGTTCCAGATTTTGCAAAGCAGCGTGGAGCTGTTGGAAAAAGTCGTGTTGCAATTCATTGTCATCCAATTGTTCTTGTAAACACATTTATACCATTCTTAGTGTATAAAGAAGGAAAGGAAATAAGGCAGATGATAAAAGGGCATAGTTGACATAAACCAAAAAATCCGACCTCTCAACTATTCCTTTCAATATAAATAAAAATATTTCTTAATATCTACAATTTATATTGCCAGAACCATTTCCGCAACAAAACCTCGCTGCCATTTCATCCACTTACAATACGCGTAAATTCGCAACGGAACGGCGATTTCAGCCTGGAATGTTGTTAGCTTGTTAGGCGCTGGCTGCACGCGGTAACCTGATACCCGTCTCCCGCTACCGCTTTCGCATCAAACACATCTGCATCTACGTTGTCTACGTTTGCTCTCGTTTCGTCCTCGTTTTTCTCTCGTTTCTTTAATTGAACGCGTTTAATAAACTTAGACGGGAATTTAATTAAGAAATGGAATGCTGCAGTTTGTGTTTTCCTTCTTCGACTTCGTTTATTTTTCTCCGCGCGCTCGTCTCCTCCATGATTGCGTTCGTTTTCACGACACGGCTCGCGGACCCCACGAACGTGTTCGAGATCTTCAAATCGATTCCTTTGATGTGCGAAATACGGTGGTACAGCTAATTAATGAAATTAATTAATAGCTATCGATGCGATAACTATTATTTAAAGAAGATGAATAGCAAGAGAATTGAAATGGGCGATGGAATTTTGCCGCTGGAATGATGAAGAAATAAAAATAATTTGCTATGTTTATAATTTATCGGGAAGCAGCTTTCTTCTTTGGTTATTGCAATGGGCAATGTAACAATAAAAAACATCTTTAAACTTTAATTTATTATTTATTTTAGGTACATATGTTATATAAACATTAGCTTAGTTCTACAGTACTTCATTTAACAATTTTATTTCAATTATGGCTTTCAGTTAGCCTGAGGATGAGCTGTATTCTTTCAATAACCTGGAATATTTGATGCAAATGTTATCGGTGTGTTTTCATATTCCAATCTGTCACCACAATATAATAATTCTCAATAGGAGAATGATAAATAGACGTTAATTCAAGACATGCGGGATTTTTTTTTACTTATATGGTTTATAATGTACGGCTTTAACTCCTAAAAATGCCAGGAACATATTCAGTTAACACAATATACCTGTGGTAACAGCGAGTCCATTTTTATGAATGAACTTCATAAATTCCATTAACACCCCAGCGCTCCCTAAAAACCATAGCACACATTCCAAAAGCGTTCCACAACAGGTGTTTATCATAATTATTATCATCAACAGTTCTCTTCATCGTACTGGTTTCTAGTTCGAGAAAAAAAGAGCTAACCTTTTGACGTCCCTTTTAAAAATACAATATCGGTGACCGACGTCACCCAACGTGAGGTGTCCGGTCTAGATTAGGAGCGGCAATTTTTCCCCTTTAAAATATATCCTCACGTATCGCGTTCGGTAACCTTTTTGTTTCTACCGGCGACGTGGCGTAGCCAGGCCGGATCGTCCCTCTTTTGTGTCACGGACCGGTGTCGCAACGGGGTGGTTCGACGACGTGCGGGGGCTGTGTGAAGGGTGGCAGTGCGTCGGAACTTTAAGGGTGGGCGGGACGGAGGGATTGTCACCCGTAAACAGCACGCGTTCGTGCCCGAAAGTCTGCAACGGCAGCGACGGTGGCAGCAATACAGTTACGTGGCAGTAAAATCAATTGACGCACTGGGGTTGGGTCGTTTGCCTGTGACATGGAAGGTAGACGCTTTTACGACGCCCGGTATTTGTTTGAGGCCGATTTATTATATCGAGATAATTCCGTTTACGGCCGTTATGAATGATAAACAGGGCTATATACCTGTGATTCTAATTATATATCGGTTGAGGGATCAGCAGCTTGGTGGAAATAACAATTATGAAACGTAGAATTGTAAAGCTGGACAACTTAGTAGCCGTAATCTAGTTTTTGGGTTGGATCCGCGATATCGTCGTAGCTTCTGCCGACGTTCCGTCCACACTTTTATGAGTCACCTTCAGAGGTAGAATCCTAGATGTTGATGTAGAGCACATGTAAAGCAGCAACGGTAATTTCAAGTTGTTAGGCAAATTATTGTATGTCTTGTTGCCGATATGTAGATAAAACGGTACGCTGTGGCGCTCAACCTGCCAACTACCACAAAATTGGGATTCCTTGTATTGTAGGAATGAACTTCAGTGTTTGTTAAAAAGCTTTTATTCCCTTGAATATAGTTTTCTGTAGCCCATGCGTACAACTTATGTCCTAATTTATAAAATATTTTATCAACATTTAAAATAAGTTGATTGCCGTTAAACCAATAAATTAGTTTATCAACAGCACCTCTGCAATATTGCCCGTCACAACCATATTTGTATAACACAAATTGAGGTAAACCGTTTAGAAAAATGACAAACAATAGCGGCCCCAATATGGAGCCCTGCAGTACACCGGATGCAATATCGACAAGACCGGAAACGTGGCGAACTACTGAACCTCCACCATCAATATTCCTCACCTCTGTGTAATTCAATACTTACGCGACGTGAGGCTCTAGCCATGAATCTTTGCTTGAAGAATTTCATGTTTAATCCTTGAATCTTCGCCGAAAGCAAACAGAGTCTATATATTTTTTTTTTATTTACTTAATACTTGATGCATTTGAGTTGTTAGCACATACTAACGTCCTTGTTATGTTTATTAAGCTAGCGTAGCCACTTCATGAGCCCATCAGCAAACCAGTTGCATATTTTATTGCTAAATTAGTATTTAAGATTTGATTTTGTTGCTCTAGGTTGTAACTTCTAAACAGGGCCGCGCCGCCCATAAGGGGAGCGATTTAAAGAATTTCTTGTCACACACTGGATGGTATAGGTAGACGCATAGAAAGGCGCTTCTAAATTTGGCAAAAATTTTCCTTACAACAACGATATTTATGGTAATTTCCAGATGTTCTATTATTAACAGCAAAAGCACCATCACCATCGCTATTTCAACTTTAAAATATGCCCCTCCTGATGAATTTTTAATGCGTACCTTTCGTCGGTTTAACACCATTAAAGACCCTACAGCAATGACAGATTTATACACACGCGTACAGGTCTATGTCTCTAATAAACAGCACCGTTTAGACCTACCACCCTACCGCTAGAAACCTTATACGGATACGACCGAACAGTGTTTCCAATTCGAAATAAAACAATTCGTCTGGACCACGAGCGGCATACTTTCCCGATACGCCAGATATGATATTTTACGATCTGTTTATGGGGTAGCGAGTTCCTATCGCGTCTCCTGGCTTATTTTCATTGACATTTTATGGGACGTTACGCGTCGTCTAATGGTCTCGGTTATTATACGTGTAAAAAGTTTTATTGGCACGGCTGCATGGCAGCCAGGACCTACTAGACCGGCCGGGGCACGGTTACGGTGCAGACATGCCACGTTCACACGTAGAAAAATGACGTCGTATTTCGACGATGTTCTACTACCAATAAAAAGAGGAAGAATGCCGTCGTCTATACCGGTCGTCCTAGATTTTTTATTACGAACGACGTCTTCGTTATTTGTAATTAAAAAAACTTGTGTCGGAGGTTACTTCCTCAAGATATTTTTATCTTTTATGTAGCTATCCTTATTTTTTTTTTAAATCTTTTTGAACACAGGTATTATACAGTCATTGATCCAACGTAAAAGGTATTCTCTTTCATAAAAAAAAAAAATAGAAATGTGGTGGTGGTAATTTCTCGGCACCACTTCAGGGTGCAGCCTGGTTTTTTTGAATGAAAAAACCGCGTGAGTCCATGTTTCTGAACAGGGTGTTCTCTGTGGTGTTCTCTCTTGGTAATGGCGAAATCACGCCTTCTGGGCTTACAGTTGAGGATAAATTAGACAAAACCAATAGCAACGAACTACTCAGTAGAATTAACTGAAGAACGGTAAAGCCTCTGGTTCCAATCGAATAACGTACTTAAAAAAACTTATTAATAAAAATAATGAAGATATCATCCTTAACAGAAAATCCACGACACCCAGTATATGTAGTTGTAAGTTCGTACAACAGCGATAACATTTTTACTACATCGTCAATTATATATGCTGCCTATAAAAGGAGATACCTTAGTCTGCATGTATGTAGATATTTTAAGAGTTTTAAAAGGTCAGCTAGCTACGAAGCTGCAACAACTCGTCGTTTTGGTTTTAAACGTTGTTCGGAGCTTTTTACGGCAAGTAAATTTAATGCGCATTTTTTATATCCCCTGTAATAGTAAGATATAAACGAATGTCGTTTGAAAATCGGTTCATTGGATTGACATAGCATAGCATTGGTTAGAAAATTTTATTGAAGTTGGGAAAACATCAAATAGATATCACATGGCAAGTTGTAAATTGGAAGCGTTTCTGTGAAATACAGCAGTATTGGCTGTACTGGAATACTAACAGTTCTACTTAGCTGTAGGTAAGGAAAACACGCCAAAAACTACTCCTGTTACATGTTCTGGCACGATAGCAGCCTATAAAGCAAAGAAACCGAGCAAACCCAATAAGCTAATATAATTAGTTGATTATTCTGATTCAGAAGGTGATGATAACATTGCAATTAATTATGACCACGCAGAACGTTTTGCTTATGGAGCACGTCTAAAAGGATTATATTAAACAGGTACGTACAAAGAAATTTCTGCTTTGCAAAAAAGCGTGTTCGAGCAAGAGGGACTTTGCATGAATTTTCAATCATTGGTAGATGAATGAGGGCAGCACAAAAATCGCCCGGGACCCTTACCAGTGGAGTTAGAATGCTTAATTTGCAGACATTGAATCATTCAAATCTAGACAGTCTCACTATTATTTGAAGCGAAATCACCATCGATACTACTTTCCAGAGACTCTGTTAGTCCGCAAATTGAACAAAGATTTCTTCTTCTTCTTTAAAAGCTCAACATAAGCGTAGGGTAAATCAGGGGAAGTTATGGTAATTTGTTTTGATTACATGCAAAATTTGCCCTGGTCGCATGTTAAAGATACTACAAGATCTTCACAGCCCAATCGAAAAAACTGCAAATTTTATGAGAATCTGGCTCAAAATGTACAATTTTATTATAGCAAGACAATTAATAACATCATTAAAACACCAAAGTACTTTTCCACATTAAAACTCTTAATTTTACCAACATTACTGCATTATTACAGCCTAGACACCACGCGAATTCTTTTACACTTATCTATACTTGCGAAATACAAACTTATCCCTTGGGACTCCTATCATTATCTATAACCTCGCCGATTTTGAATTCCTGGAGCGTGTTCCGCGCTTTCTTGCTATGTTGTACCGTTTCAAACATTTCAGTACAATCGGTACCGGCATTTTCCACCAGGATTTCGCTGCCTCCAGGATGCTTCAGCAAGTAGGGAGTGACATCGTAAACATTGTTGTGGATGACCACCCAAGCACTCTGCTCGTTGTTGTGCGTCATAATTTCCTTCCAATAATACTTTTTTACCATACTGCGAGTATATCGATAAAGATTGAGACGAAGAATTTCGTTGCATGTCAAAATAATGTCAAACTGTCAAATAATTTTGTAATAATAATTAGGGTTGTTTGCTAAATGCATTTTTTGGCGAAATAACCTTTCCAATGAACGCTCGAAAACAACTTGCCAAAATTTTAAACCTACGTACAATCTTCAATAAACAATAGAAGTAATAATAAATAAAGAACTACGAAGAAGAATAAAAAAATAGTTCTTTCAAAGTACAGCCGAATTTCCATGATTTAAACTTCTATAACTCGAACTTCCTCTAAGTCGAGCAAATCCAGCGCCTAGGTATAGACAGTAAGGTAATGTGTAAACAATTTGCTTCTAACGCAAGTATAAACCAGTATCGCCAATTAATTGCATTAGGACGGACCTCAATTGCGCCTTCGGAACGTGCGCTAAAGTCCCTGCCATTAGCAGCGAAATTTAAAATAACCAAAGAAATTGAAGCTGAGACTAAAAGCAAAGATGCAGCCACTAAATGTATCAACTTTGACAACAATTTTAAAATATTGTTCAACGCTAACGAAATGGATTTTTTTTTATTAACATATACGAATCACTAAAGCTGAAGATCTTGTTGGATTGAGTTGAGCTAAATGGTTACCTCTTAACCATGAGGCAACTAAAGAAGCTTGGATAACGACTGAAACTTTCGAAATGTTGAACGATCAAGCTGGATCGAAAGTCCTCCTCTTATGATTCTTGATAATTGCTCCGCTCACCCACAAAATTAGTGCCGATTTAATTCAAATTTTTGCCTTCTGAACATGACTTCAAAATTATAGAATTTTATCAAAAGCCATCAAGGAATAGGAAGAGAACGGAAACATTTTCAAATTGTTTTTGGTCGATGCAAAAATTGGTTTTGGAGAGTATTTAGTGTGGGAAGATAAACATAATCATCCCCTTGCATTCATAAGAGAATAATGATATTGTTAATGATGTTGATGCTGCAATATGAAGCATGGATACGCCTCAACCATGAGATCGAATTTGAATGATTTTATTCATACAGATACTGAAGCCTCCACACCAGATTTTCCTATCGACGATAAAAATTTAAAAAAGATTCAGCTGCCTTTGGAAGAAACTGAATGTGATGAAGACGATGATTACCTTGGCGCTGGTATTGTACGACTCTTAAGACAAAGATCCATTGGAACTTTATGTATGGTAAATGGGAGTTCGAGTTGTGGAAGTTCGTCTGTATATTATATTAGAGGAAAGCAGACATGAGCAAGATACTGCTATTAAATTTCGGGATAGGAACTAATAAGCAAAGATAATACCAAAGTATAGCGTGCAGCAAAACACGTTAAGATGATAAGTTAAATTATTTATCTTAGGACGCCATTGTTTTAAAACTTTCAAATTTGTATTATTTGACTGCCAATGGAAAGTATGTGTGGGAAAGAAAACTCATTAAAGCCAATGAATCGAAATACTAAAGTTAAAGTATCATGTGATGCAATAGCATTTGAAAGATGTTCGCCAAAGAGCCACGTATGCTTCTACTTCATTCAATAATTGGCAAAAGTTGTATTTTCTGGAAACTCCCAATTCACAGACGATTAACAGTGATTTTAAGAATTACATAAAAGATCTATTTTAATTTTTTTTTAGCATTTGGTAACTTTTGCATTAGCACTAGCGAACACTAAAATATGGACAGCGACAACAATTGTTCCGAATTTAATCAAATAATTTTTGTGATGCGGAGTGTACCTTAGTGTTTGTCATGCTACCTCAGAGTACTTGGTATCATTTTTAACACAACCAAAGTAAAAGGTCGTTGTAATAGCCATATTTTATGGAAAGAAAAGAAACTTGAATGTTTAGTTACCGACTAAAAAAAAACACGTTTTATGCTTTTTACTTTAAATGCAAATTAGTATTCCGCAAGAGAACAATCTTTAATCCATTACACTATAATGCTTGTAGGAAATTGCTTTACCATTACTTCAGAAGTCGAAAGCATAATTACTATACATTCACTAACCCAAGAAAGGAGCAGAATAATATTTCAATATAAAGCTAAAGCTACTAAGATGCGAGATTTCTTCTCTTCGTTTTGTTTTGCTTATGCACTTCGCAAGTACAAGACGAAAAAGAACTATTCATCTATCCATAGTAGTGTACGTCTAATAGAGGATACGACAGAATGCTGCTAACGACCTTAGTCGGATTTACAGTTGACACAAATGAACCCTCGGCAGTATTTATGCCTCAGTTTTGCATATCCGAGTTATTACTTCAAGTAAATCCTCTTTCTATAAGCGCATAGACTAGTGCGATTCGCGCTCGTAACTTCGGAGGAGTGCCGTAAACCAGTTTAGAAATTGACGCTAATACCTTTCGCGGATCGTTGGAGAACTGTTAAAGGAGTAAAACCGATTCTATGTACCAGCTTTGTTGCTAGAAGATGGCGTACTTAACGAAAAATTAAAATGAAGAACGGAAATGGATGTTATATTGGAAAATCTGTAAATCGTTAAATAAATAGAAATGTTAAGAAAAACAAATTCACATTTTAGTATTGACAAATTGTCCGATACAAACGGAAGTTGTTTATTTCAGTGTTAACAAACGCGAGATGTGCATCCATCATTTGTTTTTACAGTTTGCTACGCGAATAGTTCGCAAAATTGAAAGTAGAAAATGGTCGTAATTTATTTATTTCTGTTACGAACACTATTCATCGACTTCGTGTTGCTTTTTTTCGAATCATATGCCTAGCGATGCAGCGATTAGGTTGATTTCAAGAGACCATGACGAGAACGTAATCTTCGTTCAGCTCAAAACTGCAGAAAACAAATTTTGTAAGCGAATCATCTTCAGCGACGAAACTCGTTTTCACATCGCTGGTTACGACAATAAACCAAACTCTCGCTTTTAGGGACGTAAAAATCCTCGAGAGATTGTGGAGATATTATCAGATGTTGACAAACTTTTTATGGTATTTTCTGGAAGATATGGAACTCGATAACCTTTTCTTTACACAAGACAGCGCTACTTTCCACACTGCAAGGGAAACTGTAAATTTATTGCACGAACAATTTGCTGGCTGTGTAATTTCCAGAAATGGTGACATTGGGTGGCACTCGAGATCGTACAATTTAAGACTTTTCCCTTATGGGTTTTCTTAAGGATCAAGTTAATAAATCGATGAGTCTCCAAAAACTAAGAATTTTATTCACAATTCACATCAGAGTACTCACAAATACCATAGCATTTTCAATAATTTTATTTTTTTTAACCAGCGCCTCCACCAAAAAGGCTCTAAATACTTTCAATAAGAACAAAACCGTACATACCACACCCAATTTAATCGCCTTCTCAACACCCAAAAAAAAAGTTATCCTCTGATACGTCAGCAAAATACGACGGTTTAACGAAGAGCCACGCGGTTGCGCCCGCGGCAAGGTCCGGCGAAGAAGAGCACGCAATTAGTTAAATGCCGAATTATAACGCGAATACCCATCCCACTCTGAATTTAAGTCGAGATTACGCTTCTAGCCCGGAGCGGCACGTCGTTGGTAAATTATTAAAGGAAGAGTATCGCTTCAGCATCTAAACGCAAATTTTCCAACTACTAAAAACTCGCTTGCGGGACGATGTTCCTTTCGCTCTCGAGGTAAACAAGCTTCAAGTGTACGTACGAGCGCGAGCTGCCGTTTCGGTTTAAAAGTGAAATTAATTTTGCGCGCCTCTTGTCGTTTTTTCGGCGCTTTGCTAGATGGGATTTTAATTGAAAATAATGAGTTTATGGATACGGCAAGGTAGAGATAATAGAATGTATGCTGTCATGTTATGTGATGCTAATATTAGAAAAGGCGTCAAACATCTTTGTTCTCCAACAGTCTTGCATACGAAGTGTTTTTCGTCTAGAAAGAAATGCTTCTTGTAAGGATACTTTTAACAACTTTAACATATTCGCCTTACCAAGTATTTTTGTGTATGAATGCGCTTGTTTCGTTAAAGAGAACTTTGAGCTTTTAAAGAAATCGACCGTAACGATATGCGCGGTTGCAAAAACTGTCAGCTTGTGTTACCTCAAATTACGAAAGCCATAATTTCAAAGGGTTCAATTTCGTAAACAATGAAAGTGTCCAATCATCTGCCATTGTGTATGTTTAATATATTAATTGCAAACCGTACTTCTTGCTCTACAATTAGCCTAAAATAAAATGAATCACAAACACTTACCGACATTGTTTGCCGCTGAAACTTTTGTCTATTAGGTCGCTAGCTGCTGTTGCCGCATCTTTAATTAACTACATATTACATTTATTTGCACTGATTTATATTACGTTCTCGTATTCTGATTCTTGGCATCATTAACCATCTTACCATAATCCTGTTTTGGTTCATTCTAAGCCTTCAAACGACCATCGTCAGCGGATTCTCTAAATCTATGATAAACATCAGCACATAGCCTAATTGCATTATCAGAGTATTTTGACGAATTTCAACATTATAGTTGCTATGCTAATCCGGCGGAGATCAGCGAATCAAACAGTTGGAAAATCACCGCTCTAAAGAAATGATACGATCTAAACCCCGCCTCCCTAACACAAAGCGTCGTGTAATTAGACTCCGATAAACACGTCAGAATCGGTATAACAATTCCATCTAACTTGAGAGACGTGATTTCGCCAACCTCAACTATACGCAGCAAGGTTGGGAAATTTGAACTATGTCGCTGTTCCATCGGCGTAGCTTTGTAATTGTGTGTGTGTAGTATCGTCAAACGATCAGGCATCGCACTGAAACAAAGGCGGTAAAGCCCCCTTGACGACGCTCCCTAATGGAAATAGTTAAAATTTGTTCGTTGGGAAAAGTGTTAACGTTACACGCTGGATGGATATTGTATATTAAAGGAACCGGTCGATGTGACTTAATAATGTTGTTAGCTGTTATTATATCGATGGCGGAAAGTTTGTCACCTACGTAAAGCGTGCGTATAGGACGGCATTCGTCGTACGCTTTTGACGTATAAAGACGTAGCGAGCAACTTCCTGAATGTCTTTGAAAATGGAAATATTTGAAGGATCATCTTCAGAGGAACGAGATATAATTAATAATTATGATGTGCTTTGTTTCGTGACATGCTCACGTTTTCAAGGGTTTAATAAAGTAAAAGCAGAGAACTGCTAACCTTTTCTTTTAGTAATTTAAATGAAAAGTTTTATAGCCAGAAATTTAAATCAAGAATATTGTTCTTCGAATGCCAAACCTTTTCACTTTTGCGGTTCAAGTTGCAAGAAATTTCTTTTCAATCATACTTGGTCGATTGAGGGCGTTACTCCGCTGTCGAAGGCGCCTTCTAGGTTTAAGAACGTTGTTTTTTTTATGTTCATGTCTCTTTCAAACTTGTTACTCTAAGCCACTTACATTATATATTCTTTTCCTCCTAAATTTGTGTAATTTAATAAACTTGATATTTATTTTATCCTATTTTCGGCGGTTCCACTCTCAGCAATAAATCATATTTTTGTGTATTTTATATTTGTTGTCATTGAGTCTAACATCCTTCATATTTACCATTTTTGCATTAAAATTTGTTATTTTTGAAATGAATTCTTTTATTGGTGCTTTACTGCTCTTTACGCGTCCTGAAAAAGCTATGCGCTACGAAATTGAACGTTTCGTAGCGCGTAGCTTTTTAATATTTAAAATAAAAATTTCAAAAGTAAGCAGTCACTTTTTTACAATTTCATTTAGATTGCAATCAACACCATTGCAACAACAGGCCAATGGTATACCAAACGCCATCGTTGCAATAATTGTTGTATCATCTTGATGTGTGATAATTCGGCCGAAACTATGATGCTCGACCAAACAAATGTAGAACCTACAATGACGAATAAGCCGAATAACGTTCCTACGTGAATTTTACAAAATACAATAAAATCAGCGCTGTTGCTTCGCCAACAAATATCAATCGGAACTTAGCTGTTACAAATGAACTAGTATCGTTTCGTTAGTAATTATACTATTCAACAACGACAGTAAATTGTTATTACTGCTTATTGTTAGCACAGAAAGCTTTTCTTACTAGTGGATCTATCGCTGGTTTAATAATTACAAATTTAACAGAGTTTAATTGGTGTAAGACTAAGTATCTGGTCGACTTTATTAAAAATAGTTACCATTGACATTGACATATTTTATGCGTAAGTAGCTGGCTTAGCGCCAAACCGCATATAACGCATTAAATGCACCTAGCCATTACTCTTGCAACAGAGTATTTGTTTTTAGTCGTTTTCCGTACGTCAATTCTCATTCCGCTTAATCAGGCGTTAGGCCATTAACAGCCGTCACAGCGAACATTTTCAACGTTTTATCGGTTTCGTTTCTTGCTTCTCTTTCATTCCTTATTTTTGTTGTTTTTTTTTTTAATGGAAATGATGCCGTTTACGAGAATTCATAAATTTTAGTTTGGTTTTTTTGTTTAATACGTAAACAACAACTAAAAAGCTTCGATTGTCTTGGCGTCTCTTGAGAAACTAGTTTAATTTATCTGCGATAGCGATTAATTCTTTTAATTAAATCTTTGAAAATCACAAAGATTCACGCTGTATAAAGAACATCTCCCTATTGCTTTTTCTACTAAAGATGAGAATGACGCAAATGACTGCTTATCAGTAGAGAATCGTGGAATCGACTCATCAGCAACTTTGTGATAACTGTGCTGATGCTCAATAATTGTAATTTCTGAGAGCTCAGCTGATACTGATGCAACATGAGTCTTTACTCAGTTTGACTATGAATATAAATATCAACAAAAGAATATGTGCGACTTATCGAGATGATGGGTGCGGTATACTGGAAACCAGTTCTATTATATGAAAATAAATAAATATTAATTAAAATAATATTTAAAATTGCCCCCCCCCCCTCCTCTTCCCCCCATTATAAATTAAATAGAATTCAATACATTACGAGCGCTGTCTACCAGAGTATTTCGCTAGAAATACATATTAAACTGCGCTCACGCGTTACTTCTTTGGGCGCACCCTTTTCATTTAACCTCTTTGTGCGCGAAGTGAATAGAAAAATTCAACTCCGCGTGCATCGTGTTTGCAAATACGAGCCAGCAAACGAGAATAAATGACTCTCCGAACATGATTCCTGGTCTCGGAAAGGAAGCGTCTGAAAGATATATGAACCGCGCCTAATGAAAATTAATCACCCGCCAATAAATGCATAAATAAAGAAAGAGGTAGTGGCATAAGAATTGTCGTGTAATATAACATTGTCGGATGCGCATCTTTTCTATTTTTTGACGTTGGCATCCTCTTTCTCATAATATATTATTAACATGGGTTGCGTGAGGTACACATGGAAAATTAATATGGAGTAATTTAAGTCTTGCAGTTACTTGTTGGATAACAAATTAAAGAAACAATTGTTACCTACTCACACCCTACCGTCCGTCCAGATTAATTGCTTAAATGGTGTCAGCATTGATGAGTGCTCCAACCATCCCCCATAACTTTTTACACTTCACACATCAATTTATCTCTCGCTACTAAAGCATTTAATAAAAAGTTGTATATTACGAAACTGATGGTTACAAAGAAAGAAGAGAAGTTAGAAAGACTTTTTTACTTGGATTTACTTTGGATTTACTTGGATGAAGGTATTGTACCAACTGATGTTGATAAACATTATATTTCCCTGTACGCCCTCACATGCGAGTTGCGTTTAGAACATTTCCCCCTCTTCGAAATGTATTGTTGAACATTATAGATAGGGTGGATGGAGGCATATTAATCCTTCTCAACAGCATAAACACTCCACATGGGAAGGTTGAAAAGTGTTCTCAAAATCCCCAACGCTCCAAGCTTAAACGCGCCAAAAAAAAAATATGGCTACAACGTAAAAATATTTCTGTAGAGGAAGAGATATTTTGAATACTACCAATACGTTGCTGGTATATTTGTATTCAACAAATTGTACAAGAACGAAGGCACCTACTCAACAACGACTTCAGAAATTCCTCACGTACATGGCATAGAAACCTCAAAATAATTTCTTTGTTAACATACATTTCTGTACAAAGTACATAAATACATACGTAGGTCCCCATTCAAACACGACTTCCTTCTAATTCGGTATACAAGGCGTTGTACGTGTAAGGATAGTGTATCCTACAAGAATTCCTCCGCCTGAACGGACCAAACACACCCAAAGTTAATGATCTATCTAGCCGTGGCAGTCGGAGCGACTGTGGGAGCGCTATCGATTAGCACTTAACTTCGTGATGATGGTTTCTCAATATGTTGAGCTAATATATGTCGTTCTACGCGTCCGGGACTAAATTGTACGGCCGCTGGAAACAACATGTTCGCTCCATTCAAGAGACTTCCTTCGCTAATGGCTTGGGCAAACCGCGGTCGAAGTCCGGTCTTCAAATAAGAAGGTTTGCTGGCTGGGACCGTGTCGTAGGTAATCGTACACTGCACCTCTACCTAACCTGTTTATTCTTCCAGATAGGTTATTTGTACAATTAGGGGAAATGTTTGCGTTTCGCGGAAAAGATAAATATAAGATATGGTTCAGTTTGGTTTGGTTTGGTTTAGTTTAGTGGGCGCGTAAAAGGCGACAACCATATCGGCGCATCGGAATAAGATCTTCGTTAAGATAAAAAAAGTCCTTTCTTTAAAAAAAGGTAATTGGGAAGCGATGGACCTCAAGCAGTAATTGTAGGTATTGTGACTTCGCGTACAATACAAAAGAAAGTCCAACGTGAGCGCAAGAGCTTGGTGACACATCTATAGGAGAGATATTAATCAAGATCAAAATGATCAAACTTCAATAAAATAGAGCAATATTCTAAGACTATGCAACCTGATAAATCTTTTAAAGAAAAACACCCCTTTTTAATTGAAAATCGACGCAATCATACATAAACTCCATATTCAACCCTGAGTATTAACTCCATTCAGTAAAAACAAAAACAAAAAAAAAACAAATTGCAGATGAAAGAAACAACGTAACAACAACAGCAACCAATTAATTCAGAAGCGCAAAGAAAATAAGTAGGCGGTTCGAGATGATCAAGGCGAAGAATTACCTCATACCATACGCTACCACTACTACAAATCACTAACAAAACACTACGTTAAAGCTCACGTTGCGACATCGTTAATCCTTCCAATCTACCTCTAAAATCGAATAACAATTCGAAAAAACACGCTTTCATTCATAAACGCGACACATCAATACCGATCGGTCCTATACGCCTTTAAACAGCGACACACCTTTTATAGAAACGAGTGTAGGCAAGCAATGTGCTTTGCGTAGGTGACATGCAACTACATACGAACTCCTGAAGCGCGCGAAATAAAAGGAGCAGATGGCGTGAAACGCGTTGGAGAGCGTTTTGTTGCAGGTGGAGAGCGTTTTTAACGACTTCAAAAGGAAAATGCGTTCGCGAAGACGTCCTAGAATAAAAAAAAAAATGTATTTCGCGGGAGATATTATCGTACCTGCACCAGCGTAGATGAACGTGTAATTTGCAAAAAGGATATCCGTCGGGTGAAACGTTTCTATAACGAGAAAAATTGTAATTAAGAGAATGGGCGTCAGAATAGTTTTTCATTGAGTGAAGGAGCTTTGTTGCTAAGTTGTGATGTTGAAATTATATGCTACTTAGCTTTAAAATTAGTATTTAGCGTCAAAGGTTAAATTAAACTTACAAGGAAGGATTCCAAACCAGGAAATTCAAAAAATTATGAAACATTAGGAACATGTGGATCACATATAGGTTGTGCAATTTATTTCGCTACAGGGGGGATTGCCTTTTAAAATGTTACAAAAATAATGAAAAGAAAAGGAAAACTTTTGGTATAAATCGTTTCATTATTTTTCAAAATATTCTCGAAACATTTCTTCCGCTCTGAAGGTGGTATGCCCAAAACGTGGTTTTTGAAGACTTCAACAGCCTCCTGAAATGATTTCTCCGTCCAAGCAGATTTTGGTCAACCTTCACGAAATTCATCATTGACGGTACGTAAACGGTCTTTTCTGATATAGCTTCATCAATCGTAAAAAATCATCCAACGAAAACCTTTACGTGAAATTCCATTCCTCCATAAAATTGCTTTTTTAAACGCAAATTTTTGTGCTGTCACTACTTCAACAATAACAAATATCAATTTTTACGAAAGTAGCAATGTATCGCAGCTAATGGAAAGCATTTTGAATAGGTTTTGCTTATAATAAATAACTTTTTCCTCTTAAATTGTTCAGGATAGGATGCTTTATAGCATAGGGAAAAAACTAATCGAGTGCCGTATAAAACAGGCTTAAATAAATTCCTTTAATGCCAGCAATATTTTTCCTCCCGAATAGCTTGTTAGGTATGTATATATTTACGCAGCTGTAAATTTTAAATAAAATTCCATACAACGAGAAAACAAACACGAAGAGAAGAGGCATCAGAAGATAAAACAGCCCTAAACAGCATATACGTATACGTACGTTATGAGACGCGCCTCCTCCTTATATCGCTACATTTTCTTCATCCGCAGTTCATTTATTCTTTCAGAACTTCATGTATCTCTCTGTAAACTAACTGTAAAAGCATTTCCTTATAATCATCTCTCCTCCGACGCACGGACCTTAGAACGTTTCATCTCTTATCTCCTAGCCGTCATCTTTTTCTCCTCCTAGCTCTTCTTTTTTTTCCGATGCTGTTATTCTTCTAGCGTTACATATACTCGCGTGTAAACACACCTCGAAACATAGAGGGCGCATCAACTTAATGAAAAAATATTTACTCCGCGCTTTGCCCGAGATGACTTCCTTTTTTTTGTGCTTCTCATCTCCGCAGAGCTGCGCGCCTTTCCTACCTTACACCGGCGTTCCTCATGCATGCCGTTTGGTCCCCACAGTCCCTAGTCGTTAGTCACTCCCGTTCCTAAAAGGGAATCGCTGAATGATTTATGCCGGTGGCGCGATCTATACGCATGTTTTGGGAACATTAATGGCACCCATAAACACGCTACGTGAACAAATAAATACTTTATCATTTGTTCTCGGTACCCCCCATATCCTATGTGTCTATCGATAGCGTATCCCTAAAATTTTGACGGTTTATTTATTTTTTTTCATGGCTGTCTTTTCAAGCTCGACTTAAACTAACTAGAATGATGGATGATATTTGTTCTAATTTTGAACGTTTCATCGCTTGTAAATTATGTTTTTTAATGTTGGATTTTTTGTAATAACATGTTTGCAAACATAAAAAATAAGAACAAAATTAGCCTCGTGTAAAGACTTGTTTACGCAAGCTACTTTCTGATTTTAATTGCTTTTATTTTACAACTATTGGCGTTCTTGATAAGTTAACTAAATATACAGTGTGATGAAAAGAAGCGATTGGATTTTTGTTTGTGAGTTATTTCTGGTACGGCAGCGGTTGACAAATCACTTCGGAGAAAGACGGAAAGATTTGGTCCAATTAATTTTGCTGCTAGATCTCCTTGTACTGATGGAATTTCTGTTGTGGGGTGTTAAAACAAAAGGTTTATGCAGATGACCTAGCGCATGATCAAGAGATATTGGAAGCACGAATACAAGACGTGATGAATTAAATGTACAAGCAACGCTTCGTAGAGTCTCTGGTGTGTTTATTAGTAGGATGTGGAAATGTGTAGAAGTTGGAGGGAGCTATGCAATAATTTTCAAAAACATGATTATTATGTTCATTTGTTCGTTATCATTGATAATCCAAAGCACCAAATGTAGCGCACCGTCTATACTCTCATGATCTATTGTCAATTCTTGTATTTAAATTTAATTTTTTTCTGCAAAAATTGGTAACAACTGAATTGGCAGAGTTGAGCCAATGAAATGGGCGCCTCGGTCTCTGTACCTTTCACTTCTCCACATTTTCGATGGAGATATGTTAAGAACTTCCACTTCTGGAAAACATCTCTAAACTAAAACGCAGTATTCGAAGTATTATTGAAAATATTCCCGTGGAAATGTCTCATTGCTTAACGACTTCTTTTTGCTCCCGAATTTCAAAGAAAACATGCGTGCACACTAATTTTTATTATTTCAAGAAGCCATGGAAGTGTGGAAAATTGTTTCAAACACATGAATATTTTCAAAAACAATAAAACGATTTTCTTTCATTGCTTTTGTAAAAATTTAAAAGGTATCCCCGGTACTAACATAGTTACCAAACCACCAAAATTCTTCTTGCAAGGGTGGATATTCTGGAATGCAAAATAACGGATATTCTATAGTCATTTGTCTACGCACGCTGACTTCACTAATGGCGCCATTCGACATTACTGAACGTTTTTTTTACTTTAATTTTTTTTCGATGCTCGATTTTCACTTATAACATTGACAACATCTACTTATTGTTAGTTTCGAAGAAGCTAGAATAGGTACCAATATTTATACAACAAACTAAACTTGCGCGCGGCAGCTCTTTGTGAATGCTTTCACACATTTTATACAGCCCCCTTTTTTGTTATTTCCTCAATTCTAGCGATGATTGCGCAATTCTTAGAAATCTAAAAACATCCAGAAGCTCTAAACGTTTCCTAACCAAAACAATTCGGAACAAAACCTCGCGCAATTCCCTATTCTAGCTGTTTACAATGCGCGCGTGCAAATTTAAATAATACGTCAACCGTTCCTTTAATACGCTTTTACGTTAACATCGGCGATCCTTTGATATTTAATAAATTCGGCTGGATGCCTACACATACATAGGAATAATATTTAATAGCCGCTAGACGTTGATTCAACTAACCTAGTTCTTTGATCTATTTTCAATTAAGTTAAAGAATTGCGTCAGCGGTCCGCAATCCGGAAAAAATAAGACAACAACTTGCGCGTGTTATTAGTGGCATTTGTATGCAAATGCGTAGTTCGTATCACGTAAGTTTGGTCTCTTCAGTTCTAGAATTTTAGGACATTTTTTAAGTTGCTTCTATAACTTAAGAAATATAAAAAAGTAAAAAAGGAGAAATAGTGTAGAAAGCTCGTCTAAAAGCATTTTGCCGCACGCGCAAAGACGAACTTTTCAAACTGACTGCTTGTTTTGCAATATATGAGGGGAGTTCGATAATTTTCTGATGTCGGCAACAGATGACGGTACTAGATTTTGTGAACGACATTAGACAAAATCGAATGTGGAGAATAAATGCGGCCCTACGAGCATTTTTGATGAAGAACATTCAGGTCATTTAAATAAGGTCACGACATGAGAAATGATGTGACCTTATTTGATGAAAAATTCACGCCTGTGGACATCTCAAATGACCGCATGCATATCATTTTAACAACTCATTTGAACGTAAGGAAGCTTCCCACAAGATGGGCATCGCCTTTGCTCACAATTGATCGTAAACACGTACATTGCCGTTCAGAGAAGTTCGGTCGGTTGGTAAAAAACATGAAAAGGTTACAGAAACGAACGAAACTAAAAACAAAATGCAATTTTATTGTATGTACAGGTAAAAAAGACAAAAATAAATAAATAAAAAGTTATTCTGGCCTAATATAACATACCGAACGTTATATTTTTTTTTCATCGAAAAAACCTCCTTTGCTGTTAATCACCGCTCCAACTATTCTAGGCATTCTTTCGATAAGTTTTGTTAAAACGGATTGTGAAATATTAATCCATTCATGTTGCAGAATATTCTTGTGAAGTTGGCGATATTTTTCGGATCCTCCTGTCCAGTTCGTCCCACAACAACTCTATAGGGTTCAAATCTGGGCTTTGTGGGGGCCATGTCATTACTTTCAGGGTGTGCTGTTCTTCTTGCTTCTTTAGATAGTTCTTACACACTAACGCAGTATGTTTTGGGTCGTTGTCATGCATGAATGTAAAGTTACGGCCTATTATACGCAATCCTGATGGCACAGCATGATTCTGGAGTATTGCAAAATAATTTTCCTTCCTCATTACACCCCGCACTCTGCATAAATCTGCCGTCCCAGCGAAGGAGAAACATCCCCACACTAACACAGAACTACGCCTTTGCTTCACTGTTGGCACAATGCAGTCCGGGATCACTTTTCGGTTTTAGATCTTCGGACATAAACTCGTCGATTTTTCCCAAAAACCTCAAACTTTAACTCGTCACTCCAAAGTACGTGTTTCCAATCATCTAACGACCAATCTAGATGAGAACGGGCCCACTGTAGCCGTTTTTCTCTGTTGCCCCGACGTAATAAGGGTTTTCGAATGGCAATGCGTCCATGAAGGTCCGCTTGTTGAAGTCGACGTTTTACCGTACTCGCCAAAACTTGTTCTTCACGGCTGCAATTGACTTCGGCTGCTATTTGTGGCGCTGTTAATTTTCTATTGCGTTTGCTTAATAATACAATTCTTGAATCTTCAGCTTTTGTTGTTTTCCTAGATGCTCCTGGACGAACATGATTTTCTATAGTTCCAGTTGTCCGATATCGCTTTATGATGTCATTTACTGTTGAACTTCTCATATTTATTTTTTCAGCAATTTGTCGCCCCGAATAAACTTCTTCAAACAGCGTAATAATGCGTGAACGTTCTTCTACACTGATAGGCTTGCCACGTGCCATTTTGAAGTAAATTTTCTTAAAACTTTCGCGCAAAAACGACAGATGCACACCAACACACGTTTAACAGTAAAATGAAGCAAATTTATATCCTTACGCTTGTGATAAATAAGCAAGAATGATACTGCGGTATATTTCCTAAATGTATTGTTCGTTAATAATCCCCAAACGACCCGTTTCAAAAGATCGGCACTTCCGAGAAATTCTTGGAATGATAATAAAAAGGACTTATAATATTTCTACTTTACATAATAATTTATGGCTTTAATCCCTTAGAAAAGAGTGTATGCTTAATATTTTTCTAATTTTATGTATTAATAATTGTATACAGTGTGATATAATAGATTTTTATTGTATGACCGAACTTCACTAAACGGCAGTGTACGCGGCATAATCCACGTTGATTACCTCTAAAACGGCAAAACAATACGCACGTGCAAATTCCACGAGTTAGGATTTGAATTGCTTCCGCCACCCATCATATCCGCCAGATTTAGCCCCCGTTATTAGCGATTATTTCCTCTTTCAGATGGGATACAAAAGATTGGACGAAGACACGTTGGACGAAGTGTATAGGAGGCTCTATTTAAAAATAAAATTAATTCTACACATAAAAATGTTTTTTTCGAATTCCCCTCGCACTCTCAATGGTAGATGTAGTATGTATTTTTAATATTTCCATTTCGACTAAGAATTTTATTCTACAACACCTACGTGATTACAAATTAAACTTTCTTTGTTCACCGGGTGTTATAAGAGATGTTATTTTAATCATTCCAAACAGTAGTATGTACGTATAAAATTTACATTCTTCGACACGCATCGATTCGGAGAAAAGAATGCGATAATAAAGAAGCTGCTAGATACGTTAAGCGTTGAATGTATATCCTCGCTTTCGCATTACCTGCTCATAAATATTCAATCACCTTTCCTGACAGCCCGATAATAAGTTAATTAAACATTAAACGTGTCTGCTGTACGCGTCTAGAAAGCTAGATGTATGCATACGTAGTGTAATAAAATCTAATTATTCGAATATATTTCATATTATGAACTATTGCTCATAAATGTTTGCATATCTTTTCCAACACTTTTGTGATTTAGTGCAGGTGTTATTAGCAATATTAACTCTTCAAGGTTTATGGGTATTTAGATTATTTTGCAATGCTGTAAAGACAACAAAGTTAAACAAAAGTAAACAGATCAAACAAGCGAGGGTCCTGATGCCTTGCGCTATCCTAAAAGATAATTAAAAATTAACTTGTGGGTTGGATTATCATTGCAAAGAATAGAATCCGCAACAGCGTCTTCACCAAAGTCTGTGATTTACGTAACACGTCATCATCTGAGGAATCTTCCACTTCTGCTCTACTTTGGTTCCCTTCTTTAATCTCTGTACCATCCCAAGATTAAATTAGATCTTTTCCTAGCATCCTTCCTGGTCCAAATTTTCCCTTCTTTCCATCTTTTCTTCCTGTACATAAAACTTGTTTAATTAGTCATCATGGTTTGCCCGATATATTTCTCTTTTTAACAAGCTTTTGAGATAGTTGTATTCCAACCCCTTATTTTTTTCTATCATTGGCTTCCCATTTGCTTTAACCTTCAACCTTTTCACTTCCAAATGGTTTCTTGTGCATCCTCTGTCAACCTTTAGATTACATTCCTCAAATTATCTAGCTTTTCTTATTACGATAGTGACACCATCAGTCATAAGACTGGATTAAACAAGATCGATGTCAAAGTGTTCAGCGTATCAAAATCTAAACCGTAACATGTTTAAATGAATCTTTCATCACCGATATTGATTTTCATTATAGGACCATCGAGATCAGTATGCTTGTTTGAACGATTTTGAGTTCAGCATTTCCATTAGCTTTGGAAAAAAAGGTAACAACAGCAGTCCCCCTTTTATTTTTCCCTAAAAAAACCGACTTTCCCTTAGATTCTGATATTCCTCCACTGTCGATTGCATCGTTATTCATCCGTTACTAGTTATTGGAGCAATCGGCCTCCGCGTCGCGTTCAAATCGAATTTTTTCTCCGATTGTCGACAATCGATAATTCCCCAACAACGAACCCGAACTTACCCGTGTCGCTACTGTTGTACGGGGCGATTCGCTTCGCGTAATATAGGTACGTGCCGCTGAAATAATCCGCTAGATTTTCTCCAGTCGCGCGCGAATCATACGCAAACACACCGCACCTCCTTCCGTTTCCCCCCTGATCCTCCTCACGCCTAGTACGTACTTTTTGCGTGTACCCTCTCTGCCGATGGCGCTGCGGATCTCGGTGCTTTTTCTAACTTCCATATTTAATGGCCGTACTGGTTCGAGGGCAACAGAGCCAATCGATTTCTATCGACAAACGTTTCGCGAAGTTATTAAGTACTTTAGTTTCATGGGTTTATTATTATGGTCGGTGGAAGGTAGGTACGTACACGAAGTTAACCTATGGAATGGTTAGTCCTGGTGGGGTGGTGGATGAAAGTTTTATTATGGGAATGAGGTATACAGTCCGCGGCAAAATGATGCGCATAAGTTTACGTAAAGTACAGGAGGAGGACGATTTGCCCCTGCAATCTGTTTTACGTTCTTTCGTTTCATATGCAATTGGTCCAGTTAACAGAATTGAAAGTTATGCTGGGAAAGCTGAAGAAAAGGTCCCGCATTTTCCCACAAATTTCTTTATTCCAAGTTAGGCCTAATTTCCATTAAAAGAATTTATGAAATGAAAAACATATTCGTTACTACTTCGGCCAGCTTAAACAGGTCGTTACCATCTGATTGCAGCCGCCCCCTTTTGTCTTCGTTTATTAGAAACCAACTAATCGATACCCACGTCACATTGTGTTTCTGCACGTGTATTTCCTCCATATATAAACTTAGACTAAGTTTCATCATATCACGAATTTAATTAATTACGTCATTTCATCTTGTTAGGACTCACTGCTTCATAGCGAGTACGCTACACAATAACAATTACGGGCGCTACCGCTTTCCCAAGTTTATATCGTCTAATTTATCGCTGTTTACTTATTGTATTCTCCTCGCTGGCGTACAGGGGAAAAAACGAATAATTTCTAAACAAGAAAAACAGAGTCGACGCGTTGACAAACATATGATTGTTTATACGACAGTTAAATTTAAACCGAGTTTATTTCTTTTTTTCACGGATGTGTACTTAACGTCTGTCTTTGTTTCTCGTTTCTTCCGTTCTTTTTAATACGCTGCGTTCTGTTGTTTTTCTTTTGTTTCTAATTATTTCTTGTACTTTGCAATTCAGTTAGGTTTGAGCTTTGACAAAAAAATATTTAAAGGATTCTTGCGGAGAAGTCTCTTAATTGAGTTTTTATTGAATAATATTTGCATTGCAATTCTTCTCTTGTAAAACAACACTACATACAGCAAGTTACTAACAACAAGAAAAGAATAGATAGCGAATTCGGTAATTTAATAAATCGTATGAAAGAAAGAGAACGTTGAAATTTAGCTTTAGTCGCAAATGTACAAAGTAAAGTAAAAGTCAACCAGTCAAATGGGCCAAATCATTTTCAACGATTAAGAAAGTGGCGTCTACAATATTTGCAAAAAAAGGATCTTTACGAAGAGTAAACCTATTAACGGTATCCCCTGAACTCCTCAGACTTGAGTTGTACACCTTCGACACACTTAAAGAAAGATTGACTTTGGCAAAGCACCTAACTTCTATTTGAATAAATATGAAGTTCGCTTTGTTTATCACAATCTTCCAACATTTTATTGAATTTCTGATAAACCGAACTTGACAGAAACTCGGGACCCACTAAATCCATCCATCACCATCAGCATATACTTCCATCATCGCCTTATTTTTATTTAGTCGGTGCCTATTGATTTTCTATCGCTTCCGGTTCCGCAATTCCGTCGAACTCTCGAAACTTTCGAAGTGAACGCTTCATTAGGACGGAAACTCGAAATACGGAAGGAAAAATCCTAATAATACCGCCACTGTGCTTCCTTTCTTGCCCTCAGAAAAAGGAAAAATTCGCTCAAAATATGGACGCAAAGCTAATCGAACACACGTGAATTATATCAAGGCGACTAGGTTCCTTTCTTCAGTTTCTCTTTTTCCGTACTTCCAGGATTATGGCGAACAAGCGGTAAGCCAAGCGAAAATACCAGATGCGAGCGGAAAAGAAAACCTGTAGAAATCTGTTTTGTACTTGTAGATGGGAGAATGAGAATCTATTGAAATTGTGTCCAGTAGGGTGGATTATGATGTAATTATTCAGAATGTTGTTGAGACTTTTAGAAATTAATAATAAATACCTCGAGATCAGGGACGGTAAATCCCATATGTGAACCTATAAAACAAAATTTCACCGCAGAGAATCCTTCTGCATATATATGTTATTAAGGAGCTTATAGCCTTGTGTCTAGCTCTAGTGTGAGGAGGTTGACCACTGCACTCTAGTACTACCATAAGTGTACCGCTGTAAGAGGAAATTTAACGACTACTGGGAATAAACTATGCAACAAACTACCTTGTGGAATAAGAGTTAGTACCAGACATAGACTGTCTGCTAAAAGGTATTTAAGTAAAGAAGGTAGGTTTAAACCACCCCATTGTTACGTTTTGTCTCGGCACATGTTAAACGTCTTCCAACTAAAAAGAAGACTCAGCGCTAAATGATCCAAAGCAAACGAAGCTCTAAATCGATGGAGGATAAAGAGATGGCATTGACTTGCCTTTCTAAATATTGAAGAGGCGTTTAAGGCGCCATCACAAATTTCCTAGTAGAGGCAATCACATAAAAAAGAGCCTTTTCGCGACTCTGTCACTGGGTAAAGGCCACCCTGAAGGAACGCATAACGGTAGCGTCTCTGGAGGGGGCTAATATCAAAGTAAGGGCAGAAGGAAGGTATCACCCCTTCTATGGCCGTTGACGACCTAATAACAAAACTGTCCAAAGCCTCCATTATCTGGGCTATGCTGGTAATCTAGCAATAGTAGTTTGCCAACATGATATCGGAAAGAATGCAAAGTGCCCTAAATACAGTAAATAAAGGGAAGGCTTACAGTCAATGGCCAAAAAACGTAAATTATGGTAGAAAGAGTGAAGATTCTATTTGCCAAAGAAACGGAAGACCTTGAGGTATGGTTCGATCAAAGACTCGCGTGGAATTCCCACATCAATAAAACCATTAACAAAAAACAGGTAGATACAATAAGGCGGCTACGTGACATACAAAGACTAGCACCTTTTCTAGCTTTTTTATTCCTTTGAATGTTATTTTACCATAATTATATTTTGACCATTGATTTTATTATCGCCTTGCATAGTTCCAATCAACAAAGTATTGTTATTATTATTATTATTCCTACATAAACAAAGAAAAACCTACAACGAGGCCCAATTAAAAATGTAGTATGCTTATATCTTTCCTTATACCTGATATTATAAAATTCCTCAATAGTAAGTTAATTTTGGTAAAAAAATCAAAATTGATGGCAAATTTGATTGGATTGCTTTCAACTACCGAAAAAACAACATTTCTACAATATTTACTCCTAATAATAACATATCCCAACTTCTGCGAGCAGCAGCGCATCTATCATCACAATACACGAAGAATGCGTATTCCGATATACTTAAAATCGAACGCAAGAACCAAGAACAACATCCACTTCGCGTACGTCCAATTCGAATGAATGAATTTTCGCTTTCACGCGCTCGACGGAAACGTGCTCCACCGGAAATGTCGTAAGAATTGGTTTATTGTACATAGCGTCCTGAGTTTACACAGATGCAATCCTATTGTTAGAAACACGAAACAAACGATCTGAAAACCGCCAGTTTTCTGATTAATGGCTTGTGGGAGATGAACTGTGGCTTGCGGCGATGTCGGTGTCTTACGGATATTGGTATAATTTGCGTTTACTTTGCACTTTTTAAAAGATTTTAAAATTAAGCGAAAATCACGAAGGAGCTTTTATTCATCTCAACTTTTTCAAGTATTAAACAATAAATATAATTTAACACTCGCTATTAACTTTCTTATGAAGAATACACGAACTGAGAGTGCTTCTCGGTTTTAAGGATTTCCTGTAGCTAAATCACCTGCTGTATCTTGATGTTCGCATTTTATTGGGTTATCTTGTAATACAAGCTGCTACTCATCGCTGAAATTAACAATAATTTATTTGAAGCTTGCTATTACCGTCACAGCTTTTTATTATAAAGTAGACTTTACACAAACTAAAAGCGCTTAAAATGTAACCTTTCAACGTTACGTAAATTTTTCAAACTGTTCCCTTATTCCTCTACTGAACAGGCTGTGTATCCAATCGTTTAAGGCTACTTAATGAAATTTATGTTTAATTTCCGTAATACGAGTTCTGTTTAATAGTAAACATTTCATCTAATTAATTTGAGAGTTGCTGTTTCCGCCTTCCATTTTTATTCAATCAAACAGCGGCTCACGCCAATTCACCATTTATACATGTAGAATTTCACATCTGGCAATCGCAAAGTGTCTGTGCATTTCTGCGGTAATGCAATTTGCGTCATTTCACGTTCGGGCGATCCTCAATTCGCATTTGTATGTTGTAAGTGCGTACTAGTTCCCTTTTAGGCGCCCATCAAAACAATTTAGATTGCGGCCACTTATGCGTCCAAACGCCATTAAATATTCTGCGTCGCCGCATCGGATACACATTAATAATATTACGGCTGTCCCGCACTTCGATTAGTCCGTACAATCAAAGCCACCTCGTCTGGAAAGCGTTCCAGCGCTCAAATGCGTTTGTAGCGAGCGGTGCATCCCGGGCAATGCAGAGTCGAGGACGCAATAAATTTCGTAGCTGACGAGCCTAAAGAAGTGGAAAGTCGATGTTGTACACTATCGTTTTCGTGCCTTTCATGTTCAATCAATCTATTTTGAGGTTTTCTTCCACCGAACATAATATGTATGTTTCCTTACCTAAAATAGATTTCTCTACGACTATTAATGGTATCCTCTGCCAGGTTGCGGTATTGGGAATTATATGTAAACCTGCGCCACCCTAGGAGACGATTATCATTTTTTTTCCCTTAAAATACAATCTTTGAAACCTTATCTGCGATTGGGTCAGTAGTTTTTACAGGTTTATTAGAATTAAGCCTAAAAAATTAAGTAATTAATAGTCCTTTTAAATGGAAGGTAAAAAGCTGTTGATTTTAATTTTTGATGTAATTGAAAAGATGTATGCGCACGTAATGGTCAGTGTAATCGTAATGGTTTTGAAGTTACTCTGTTAACAGAGGCACGCATTTGCTTTCTTAAAGCAGTTGTATTGCATCAAAATTGAGGTCTGAGGCTATTTTCTGAGGTGTCTCAAGTGTATATATTGCAAATTGAATTACAGCGAGCGACGATACATTGTTCCTTCTGAACCCCGCTCAGCAATTTTGAAACCTATCTTGCGCTACCAAAATGCTAGACCAAGATGTTCACATGTTTTTGGAAGTCCCAGTTTATTTCCCCATCTCTTTAGCATCTAGCCTTCGATCAATTAATGCGACTTCCTCGACCGATTAATATTATGTCACTACAGTAACGGGCCTCTTTCGCATACATTACCTGCAAAAGATTCTCTGCCCCGGCGAAACAATTTTGACCAAAATTTAATCGTATCTTACGATGACGCAAAGTCTTTGTAAATTGTATCCGTTCACTCGTTGATTTTCGACGGTATCTTTCCTTCCAATGCGAGGAATCTCATCACTACGCGATGTTCAATTTTAGACATTTACCATACAACTTCTGTTTGTTTCACTTAATTGAGCGTTGCTCTTAGGTTAACTAAAGGTGGTAACGTCTGCTTTTGATTACTTTTGATGCCTCAAGCTTAAGATACGTGTACCGCACTTATATTGAAAATCAGTATGCCGAGATTTCGCTTGCTGATGGACTGAAGGTCCTGATTGTCAGCATGATTTCTAGGTTACGTAATCCGCTCGACGTGAACCTCATCATCAACTTTCAAACATCCAAACAACACGTACTAAAAAAATATGATTTCCCTCTCGTTATTATAATTTACAAGACGAACTCGGCGATCATTTTCGAGAGCTAAATTGGATATAGAAACACGGAACGTGAATGGAATGCAGACGTGATTACCATGCTAAATTGAATCGTACAAAGTGGGCAGTCCGCTTGTCTTACTGATGTGGTGAACCAGTTCGATGCACTGTTTCGATTCCAAATACGTAGACTCCGCAACGGAAACTTGTTAGAAATATAACTCAATTTTAGTTATTTCGAAATTTGATTACAAGGCCCGTTCCTATTCGCAGTCGGTTTTAAATATGCAGCACTACCCGAATGCATTATTTAAATTCGATTCGGATACGTTTGTCTACTAAAACAATTCTCCAAACAGACATTAGAAACGCCAGACAATAATCATTGTATTCAAATGATGCTTTAATCGGTTATTTGTGCCACTTAACTTGGTCGAGGATTTGTAAATCAACGTAAGAAAGATTTAATCTAACAAATGAGATTCTTACGATGAATAATATTAACTTGATCGGAATGCGAGATGTAAGTAAAATAAACCGGTCTATAAATAGCAAAGAGGGGCTTAATTTTCTTTGTCCGATTGGCGATGCGGTTACAAGTTTTCCGAATATTAGTCTTCTAATGATAATAATAGCAAATATAACAATAGCATTTACTTGTCCAACATGACCCAATTAGAAATCTACGAAACATAAACAGGATTAAATAAGGGTAAATAAATAAATAAGTGACATATGAAGTTCTTCAATAGTATAGTGTAGAATATACCATGCGCTAAAAACCCTTAACATTCTTGAGACCGGACTGCAAATGTAACTTACATGTACACTACCGTCCATATTAGTTCGGACACACAAATAAATGTTAAAAAAACGAGAAAATATTCAAACTCATTTTTCCAAAACTTTAAATTTTTATTGCGTTTTATTAATAGCGATTAAAATTAAAGTATAAAAGTAAAAAAAAAGTAATTCTAACGAAAAATAAATAAAAACTTCTTAAACATTCCGTTCATCAAAGAAACTCCCTTTTGCGCGAAGAACAGCTTTCACAATCCGAGGCATCCGCTCCACTAGTTTTTCAAAGACGCTATTTGGCATATTAGTCCATTCCTCTTGTAAAATGTTCCACAGGTGGCCTACGGAAGTAGGGCATACTTTTCGGGTCATCCTGTCCAGTTCATCCCATAACAGCTCGATGGGGTTTAGATCGGGGCTTTGCGGCGACCATGTCATTATTTGTAAAGTGCCGTTATCTTTTTCTTCATTTAAGAAATTTTTACATATCACTGCTGAGTGTTTGGGGTCGTTGTCCTGCATGAATACGAAATTTTCGCCGATTAGACGTTGCCCCGATGGTATTGCATTTTCTTGCAGTATTTCTAAATAACCTTCTTTTCGCAAAATACCTTCGATTCGCTTCAAGTTTTCTGTACCGGCGTAGGAAAAACAACCCCAAACAAGCACAGAATTTCTTCCTTGCTTGACAGTTGGCACTACACAATCCTGCAACATTCTTTCGCCTTTCGCTCTTCTTCTTCTCCATCCGAACACCTCAAAATTTGACTCATCAATCCATAGCACCCTTTTCCAATCATCCACTGTCCAATTTCTATGTGTTTCTGCCCACTGTAGCCGTTTTTGCCAGTTTCCCCGTCGATGTAGGGATTTTTTTTGTTGCAATGCGGCCGTGAAGATTTGCAGCTTTTAATCTTCTTTTCACTGTAGTAACAGAAATTTTTCTTGCACGGCCGCGATTCATTTCGGCGGCGATTTCTGGTGCTGTCAGTCTCCTATTTCGCTTGCTTAGCAATTTTATACGCTCATCGTCGGCGTGAGTTGTTATTCTCTTACGACCTGAACGCGGCCTATCTCTTAAACTGGCCGTGCGTTGATGTCTCCGAATGATATCACTAACAGTCGATTTATTAACATGTATTTTTTCGGAAATTTGACGCACTGAATAACCTTCTTGATGAAAAGCAACAACTACAGAGCGCTTTTCTAAACTTGTCGGTTTTCCTCTCGGAATTTTAATGACTTTAATACGCTATTAACACTGACGCACGAATGCGTGGGGGTTTATTTAGAAACTAAAGCATTTATTAATACACGAGAAACTTTCGGGTGGCCTGCTCCCACCCCAAAGAGTATTGTAAATTTATTACCTGCAGTATTGACCCAAAAATAATCCTATTTGTGCTGATGAGGATTATTCTGAAAATTACTATATTGGGTCATAAAATATAACAATAAAACATATACTGTTAATACAAATTCAAGCACCAGCCGTGAAAGCCTACAGTTATTAGGACTAAGACTGTTCTAGTTTGTTAATACTTGACATTAACGAATATCTCTTTAAATGAAGGATATTTTATCAACAGATTAAAAATTATTATTTTGGGTTACTCGTTAAGATTCGATGATGGCCTCGCATACCATTGCGTATAATCGATAGAGGGGTAATATTGTAAAACAGCGCGTAAAACACCCGGAATACATTTTAATCGCCTTTTCCCGACCCTTAAACACTTTAATAAATTGCCCGCCTCCGGCATCGGACCCGTGTAAGAGGGTGTTTTAATTAATTTTTGTACGATCAGTCGTAGTTGTTTGATTTGGTCTTATATTGGAGTTGCGTATCCTCTCTTAATAAATTAATTCTATCAGGGCTAATTCCAAAAGTAATTATTACAACGTAGAGTATTGTTTTTTTTTTCTAATTTGGTCAGATAAATTGGAAATATATTGAAAAAACGTGTGAAAGAGATCTGGAATTTTAACTTCAGCAACTTTACAGAAATTACACCGCTTTGCAATTGATCATCCTACCTTGCAAAAATCTTTTATTATTTGCTTTCCCAACGAGACTCAGTGATATGCGACGTTACGAAACGATTCACCGAACAATAGTTGACTTAGACCGTAATAAATTTGAAACGAGAAATTATAAAATTTCGCCTCGGTTTAAAAAGAAACAAGTAAAATTGCAACTAATGGGAAATAAATCTCATTAATGTGGGAGCCATTTTGTAGTTTGACAATATTGCGAACATGTGGAAAAAGTTTAAGACTGCAGGGTACTTAATTCGGTCAGCAGTTAAAAACCTCGCATCCTCGAAACAGCTGCCCGGATTAGTTATTTAAGCTTGTTTGTGTTGTGTGCCATACTACCCTGCAGTCCTTGCTATCATTATCTGCCCCAAAATGTAATGAAGGTCCAATTCATCTTTTGAATAAAAAAAAAAAAAAACTCCGTAAAGGATTAAAGAAGGAAACCATCCTGCATAGTACTAGTACGTTTTAAAGTAAAAACGCAGTGATTTTGTAACTACCGCCGATAAAACAAAAAACGACCGTCAGGAACTGCGCTAATTGTGTTCAAATAACCGCGTTATGCATGGGTACGAAGATAAGACCTACTAACAAGGCATAGATGCGTAACATACGTAACATATTATCCAAAAGCGGCCTCAATAACACGCCGTGCGTTGATGTTTAACCTGTCAACGTGAATTTGTTTATTCAGGTACCCAGTTCTATCGGCTAGATGGATGGATATCCGAGGCCTGACATAACATCGAATGTGTCATGTCATTGCTTACGGCGTAGATAACCAAAGCGCGCCCGTCGATATCAATCTTTTGACCGCGCATTGGTCCGTCCGTCCCCGGTTATCATCGTGCAGCAGTAGAATGTGTAGGCATTCCACATATGGAGGTCCCTTATCTTTCCTCGGGGAAGCAATTCGGTTAATACATATTTGCTGATGGCGTCGATATCAACTATTGGAAGGTCAAATGGAACCGTAAGAATCTCGGATGTCGTTCTTCGGGAAGATCGAGAAGCTTTTGAGATATACTGGCTACCCCGATCTTCTAGAATCGTAGAATCGTGTCTGCTGCATAAATGGTAGATCAAAATTTTCAGCTAATGTTATAGATACCATAAGTTATCTTTCAAGAATATTTCTGAATCCACAAGGTGATCGATAAGTAGCGAATCAAGGTTTTAAAGAGAACATTCTGTATTCTGTAACATGTTTAGTTTCTTCGTTTGTAAATAAACAAACGTTCTTCGTATTTTTATGTTGATTTCAGCAGCAGGAGTCAAGATATTTATGATTTTGTTTTCATGACTACAGATAGCGTTAAGCTTTAGTAGGTGATAATAAGTTTTAAAAGAGAGATAACACAGTGTTGTGTCATGACCTAACGCTTAGGAACACTACCTCTTACAGAAAATGATACTGCAAACACCTCAAATAGAGGTCAAGCGGTCCTAAAGTGAATTCTCATCTGTGAATTCGTAGATATATAATTCCTTTCATATGAAATTCAATGGGAGTTAATTTATTATATTGTAACGCTTTTCTGCCTTTGAAAACGTTGTCGGGGCTCAAAGACAAACAACTCAGGTGATATATTCAATATAAAAATGGATTTATTCTCCACTTAACGTCTGTCAACATTAAAAATAAAAAAAATCATTGTCAATCTTTTAAAAAAATAGCAAACTAGATAAATAAAATCCAACACTATTTACAAACTACCGTACGTAACAATATTATAGCTTACGGATTTTTCATCTAGATCCTGCACGTATGAAAGAAACGAACCTTAAAATTAAACTAGAAAACTCAAAAAATTCAAAAGTTGACGCCTACTTCCGGTGCAACCGGAAGCCTTAGGTTATTAAAAATATTTTAGTTCAATAATAGATCTAGGCTTTAGTATATTGCCAAGTTTCCCGAATTTTCCAATCTACACCCTCATATATCGATCGTTGGCAGTTCCTCGTGAGACAGCCTGTATACACGTACGTCACTAACGACACAAATATATCATGCAAATAAGATATATTTATTCACATATTCATGAATCGAGTAAATAAGGAAGGCGCGCAGTGCAGTTCCCCAAGAAACAACCAGCAGGCGAATAACAAAGCGAAAACCATATGCAGTGGCAGCCGACAACGCGATCGATATTTCATTTGATTCTCGTCTCGGAGAATGCAATTGCGACCGACTAGCTGCTGCTCCGACTTTCCTTTCTAACGCTGCGTTCGAGATTTATGATAATGTCGTTCCGTGACGCTCCAATATCGCTAATATAAATAAAAAGAGAAGTTGTTTTCGCGCCGATTTCGTACTTCCTGCCGTTTCGACGATGTTATCCGCTAGGAATTTATGTTCATTATTTCGTACGCGTCGCTTTATAAATATATAAGCTCTAAGTTCGTTGTAGAAATGTCGTTATTGTAAAACTCCATGCGTACGTGTCTACGTTACTAAAAAACAGAAAGAATGCGTTGCGGTCGGGTCGGGTCAGATCTCGCCGCATGTATTTATATACGAGACTTCTTTTATGTAACAAAGACAATCCAGGGTTGAGCACGTATTTATCAATTAGCATTTAATTTCGTGAAGTCGTTGAACGGAAAGCGCCCGCGCCATGAATGCTTGAAACGATGTAATTAAATCGTTTCAAGGCTTTTGTCGGATAATGCGATAAATTCGACCACAATAGTCAATGTACGATAATTGTTTTTTTGAATCGCAGCGTTTCCCAAACGTTTGCTAGGATTTCTTACGTTACCTGAATCTTTAATAAACTATTAAAGAATTAGATCGATTTCAAGATACATTTTTTTTACACTTTTGCATGAGTTCGAATCAATTTTCAAACCATTTCTTCCACTCTGATTATTTCCAAAACATGGCTTTTAAAAGTTTCCGCAGGTGGTAAAAATCGCTGTCCACTGTGAACAAAAGAAGCCGTTACGCGATAAATCAGGTGGATAGGGTCAATAAGAAATTCGATGTTTTTCTCTTTCTTGTTTGATGTTTCGTGAATTCTCTTCATTCATTTGTCATCAATAGCGTTTGCTAATAATTTATGAAACGATTTATTTTTAAAAATATTTACCGTTAAATAAATTATTTCACATCTAGCGTTAACCGTCTAGCGTCACCGCAAAGTGTCAGGTTTGGGAAGCACTGTTTTTCTCTTATATACGTAATAATTTTCTTAATTGAATGGGTATTTAATTAATTTCCAATCAATATATCCGCGCAACCACATCCATACGACTCCGCTCACCTCACTCTTTTTTTCCGCAATGAACGTAAACCGTTCGGAAGAAGCAATAGGAACGTTTTCTCCATCTAAATTCAAAGTTGTTTGTGTCTCGCCCAATCGCAACTGCGATGAAATTGGAAAGAAGCCCTTTTTCTATTCGTATTACCGACTCGTAAACTCGCAACAACGATCGACTTCGACGGTAGCCGGTGAATAATTCAGCGGATCGAAGGAAAAGAGAGACCAAGCCATGTTCGAATTAATTGCGCTGTTCATCTGCGGAAGCCTTCTGTGTTTCATGATCGATTTGCGGTTTCGTAATCGACATTTGAAAAGCATTTGCGTTCCGCTGTAAAAATTGAAATAAACGGATGTAATGAACGTTTCGTTTCTTTGGTTTTGTTTAGTATTTCAAAGTAGTATGTAGAGTATAAGCAATATTAATTAGATGTTGTTGTACACTGATTTCCAAGATGGTGTTTCGTTTGCAATTTCGGCACTGTCCCAGCCCAGAAACCAATCTATTGCAGGATTAATTCTTCTCAATGGTCTTTATTATTATCCTATTCATTTAAAATATTTTCGGCTACGAAACACATCCGGTTGAATCGAAAGTAGGTACCAAATTTCTTTTAAATAGAATGATACACTTTTTATTAGCTTAATCAATTGTAAACAGTCTATGTAAATATATTTGCACTGCTCTTGTTGAAATTAAATATTTGGGAATGTCATGAAGATTAAGGTATTTACTTTTCAGGAACGGAAATTCATGCATACCACACCTTATTGTTATCGTTACTACATTTTCTACAGGGTGTTCATGAACTGTTTCCAAATATAGATATTTTCAAACTAAAAAATAGGAAGAATATAATAGAAAGTGTTTCTTCAATTTAAAGATGTCTATATTTAGAAACAGTTTACGAACATCCTATATAAAGTTTAGTAACGACGTGGTACACATAACCTTCGAAAAGTGTTACTTAAACCTAATCTCTCATCAAACCAAAAAAAAAAAAACTGTATATTTGCAGTGCTACCCAATTAATTTAATTCACTTCATCTCAAAGTAACTATTCAGCCTCTCTTCCCTAAAACAAAATAGCTCCAAGGTTGACGACCTCCATTCAATAAATCGTCTCACTTCAGCATCTCAATACAGCCAACATAAAGAGAGAAAAGAAGAAATACTAAAACAAACGAAAGGCCAGCAAGGGTTAACGACGACGTGGATAAATTATTGGCACGATAAGATATACGCCAGTCAGTATACAGACAGAATAAAATCGCTTAATTCGTCTATTCGTCTATTCGTCAATTTCGTTCGTATATTCTTCACCCTATCATTGGCGAATACGTCGTAGATGATACCATGCAAATGCTTCATTTTCTTGTCTGTTGTTCTTATTATCTCCGCCATAATTGTCGCTGCTCGAAGCAATTACTTCGAGAGACCGCTTGAAGGAGACAATCGAATTGATCCATTCTTTTATTTGGTTTATCTCAAAGGAACGATTCTAGAAGTCGTCACGTGCAAAACCATATATCACTTCTTCTCCAGCGATGTCTGAATGGACATCGACAGAGAGGAGATTAAGATTAATTGGATGGATATAGTTGTATAGACGTACAAAAAGGGGGAATCCCCCACTTGATGAGACTCTATCAGCTCGAATGGAAGGCGGCGTTGCCGCATCTTCCTACCGGTCAGTAGCCTTCTTCTATGTATATACCGTCAGGTGCCGCAAAAAATCTCCAGAGGTGAGAAAACCAAAGCAAAAAATTTATTTATGATCACATATTAACGATTATACCGGGTGATCCAAATCAAGTAAACACTACTGCTTTCTCCGTTGTTTTTAATGCTACAAAGTAGGTTAAGGTATCGATATTTTAATATTGATTAATTAACAAACGGTTGAATACTTTAGTATTCAAAAAAAAAATTCAAATTTTATATTTTGGACATTTTGGAACGTAATTTGTGATATAAAAATAGCCTAACCTGCGTGATGTTCTTTCAGGCTAAAACTTCTCTAATAAATGTCCTGGGGACCAGAAAATCTTTTTTAAATTTGTTTAATAGTTGAAATGTCTTTCGGGTGTTGTCGCGTTGTTAATATTTTACTTGACGTTTCGCTGATCATGCTGGTGTTGTTGTCTCTTGCTCAGTTTGCAGAAGAACGGCTAAAGTACAAAAGATATAAGGAAGCCAACAGAAAAAAGACGACAACCGAGGACGAGGAGCAAGAGACAACAACATCAGTCTTTAGAAATCTTCCGAAGAAGCTGACAGCATGATCAGCGAAACGTCAAATAAAATATTATCAACGCGACAACACCCGAAAGACATTTCTACTATGGATTACGGCCGTGAAAGCCTACACTCAACTATTGTTTAATAGTTCTAAGCCCACATCTTAAATTTTGTTGCCTGTCTAGATTATAACAATTCACTAATATGGCAAGCAATTTACAAAAACTTTATAAAGCACATCTTCACTTCCTGCTTGTTCCAGAAAGTTTATGTACAGTGCAGTGCAAAAATTAATTTATTTGTAGTATACGGCCTGATGTAACAGCATTGCAATTGTTAATTAAAAAAAGCAATCTATTGTGTTTTAGTTATCGCGACAGTTGACATGTTGCAATAATAGGAAGCCTAACATGATTTCTGCAGGAAGAACTTATCTGAACTTACTTAACTTTCATATCATGAAATTAAATTTCCCAACTCGACTTTTACGAATAACGAATACTCATAAATCCACGTTATTATCGACAAATTATCCGTTTTCACTTAATTTTTCCATTCAAAAGGAATGTCCCGTTAACATTGACACATACATGTTATTATCTCGAATACTTTAGAAATCTCAAACCAGATAAGCTTCCAGTTATTCCGAGGTTTGCTCGTAAAATTGACTTATGTCCATGCGTGCTATTGCTTTGATAACTCTGGTAATTTTGTTCCTATACTATTTACGGCAGCTGTACAATTGATATCAGTTGAAAGGTATTATTTGTTTAGGTTTTATTTTTTTTTATCCGATATACAAGCAGCCCTTGCGATGTGCTTCCTATATTGAACTTGATTTTGTTGTTATCGGTAAACACAAGCTGTCAACTTTGACAAGAGGCTTAAGAAAGATTGGATGTTTGGTGTAAACAAATTGATTACACGCGTTATTAAATTATCTTATCCGGTTGTATGTGACGTAGAATTAACAGAAATCAAATAAGAATTTTATTTACAGTTGAGATTTATTAAAAACAAATACGGTTACAAATTGACGTATTAGTCAACATATGTCGTTGTTTTTAGATTTCTTATCTTTATTTTTATTAATAGTTAGATAAACTTTTTGAAAATCGGTATCAGCTATTACGGATAAAGGAAAACTGATTTTTACGATTTCAATTATTTTTTATGAATAGAATAGAATATAACAGAAAATGCCTAGAAACAATAACCAAAAAAATAATTTTAAAATGGCTTCCTCGTGGATTGATGGAATCATTCACGGCAAACGCAACGCAAAGGAGAGAGAAAATTACCTATCCACGGACATGTTTCTGCCTACCCGGCGTCATCACCGTGGTTCCGAGAGTATTTTAACTCTACCCTGTGTCGATGTTGCTTTCGCAGTTAATGGCACCACATTTCGAAACGACAAACCAGACATTTCTTGACGCCCTGTAGTACCGAGAAGCACATACCTGCCGTTTAGAAATCAGCGACATAAAACGGGTACTGTTCCTCAAACCATCCCTCAAGCAGCTCTCGGACTGCTTAACCACGAGATGGCGGTGCAAGGAGCGCTTTGGGATGATGTATATAACAAAACACATCAGAAAATGCCCAGAAACAATAACCAAAAAAAAATAATACTTAGGGAACAGTTCCCGTTTTATATCATTGATCTCTAAACGGCAGGCACTACTTCCGTATTTTATTTTAAATTTTAATGAATTATAAAAACAAAACAAAAGTTGCTGTACAACTAGCGTAGTATAATAAACGATTTATCCTCAAGTTTCGAACTCTCACGCCTTTCTATCATGCTAATACCGAGGATCAAACTGCAGCCTTGAGAGATTCGCCGGATCGTTGCATTTGTAAGCTCCCGCTAAGGTAACGCGCGCCAGTCAGCCGCCAAACCGGCAATTTTGCTCGAAAGCTCTCGCATCTCGACAGGTCTTTACCGCGGCCAGCAGAGTGGCCGACCGGTTCGGGTGATTTTCGCCGCCGATCGTGGGAGAGAATGCAGACCTAGGCATCCGTGGAATGCGAAAGTTTAACGCGTAACCGAAAGTGATTCCGGCGTGCAATGTATACAGTTTAATCGGAGCGGAATTATTTATATTTACTTTTAGGATCGATCGAAGTCTGTAAACTATGATGAGTTTATTTACGATATACAACGAAAAACAGAAAACACCGGTGATTGACGAGTTTGGTTGAATTTGTGTGTAAATTTGATAGTATTAGTAATTCCATTCACGTAAAATATATCTTGGAATTGAAGAAAGCGTAAATAAAAAAATAAATTTCTCAGTAGATGTGGGGGGTCGGATTAGTTACCGGGGCGTGGGCGTTTGCCAGAGAATTAAGAGCAAATTTAATTCTCAGAATTACATTTGTATTCTCGAAAATACGGCGCACGCAGCTAATGTCGTTGTAGATTGGTTTCAACACCTGAATATTGAAGTTCTGCCTTGGCCCTCCATTAGTCCAGATTTACAATAAACATCATTAAAAGTTTTGTATGAAAAACTTTCGTCAAGGAATATTTGAAGAGTAACTACGTTTTCTCAATGCTTAAAAAAAAACTACCGAACTTTTTTCAAATTCCAGCACTCCAATAAATTATTGGCCAATCTGTAGAACTACATTGGTTTTCCATAAAAATTTTTATATTAAAAAATAATCTTTGATATATGTTTTTACTGAAACCAAATAGTGTTTAATAGCGTTTTCGATTGGAAATCAATGGAAATGCTCCATCGTAGGCTGCTTCGCGATTGCTCGTGCAATAATTATTAACGTCATAGGTCTCATTGCAATCCATCTGTGATCTTTCACAAATTGATGACAAATAGCAACCGATCGTTCACTTGGTTCAGCTTAAGCATTAGTAAGATTATAAGCCATGACCAAGTTCTGCTGTGTTGATAAAATGAGTAACAAGGAAGCAGTTGCTGTTTACCGTAAGCTTATCTGTTTTTCTGTGAATTAATTTATTACTTCCGCAGAATTATTAATTTTTGTTGTGTGTTTAAATATTTAACAATAATTTCAATTTCTTCATCGTCAGAAGAATCAGATGATGTAAATTCTGCTATTGCCAAACAGTACCTTTCCCTCCTCATTTTACCATTTCACAGCAGTAATTTTTGGTATATTTCCAAACAGAAGGAAATTTCAGATAAAATGGATTGTAGGTTAAATTTCTTGTTTTGATCTAAATTGATCTGTCTCGCAAGTCAGATCAACTCGGAGCACTCTCAGAGTGAATTTCTTGTGGATTTAATTCTCGAAACTGGTGACGGTTCGCTTCTTTATCGATTTCTTAAACCTTAAAATGATTTTCGTTATTTATCGAAAAACGATGTTTCATGCTAGAAAGATCTTTGCAATTCACCAAGCATATGTTCTTCTCTCTTTCGTTATGTACAGTAATAGCAAACATTTAGGATTTAAGTATGTAAAAATTAGCTAGAATCGACACAACAGGCAGTATAGAATGAAAATCTTTTGGAATGGAAGATATCTACACGTGATCCATAATAGTAAGTTTTCTTGGAAATTGTCAAGACTCTCATTTTTAAAATGTCGAGATTATTTTCTACTGTTTTTGCAAAGCAGCTTCTTCGTTCGCACGTTCTGGTAACCCCACCATTGACTTTTGACTTTTTTGAGTTTCGGAAGAATTTGATCGAACTTCATCGTAACACATCATATCCCTGTATTTCTCAAAAGTCTAAAGAACCATTTTTTAAAGCAATTTAGAAGCGACAAACAACGGACTAACTTGAATAAATTTTTAAAAAAATTGATTTTTTAAGAAACGCCAATTTTTAAATAGATTATAATGCCATAAACAATGAATTCAGTTAGTTAAGTTAAGGTTTCAGCGTTGTTTTGTTGCAATAGTTTATGCATTTTTGTATCATGTAATGATGTTGGTGCTGTTTATAGACCTTCATCTTCTTGGTTATTACAAAAAGATATACGAAGCACTTTGACCAGTAATTGTTAGTGTTAGTACCAATTACAAATGCAATCGCTTTAATTTCCTTTATACTCAAGATTTTTATAACCTCCTACGATATTTTTTTGGTATTAAATGGACATAACATGCCTTAGGTCTAACTCGCATTGTATAAGGGTTGCGTGTGGTTCTGCGCTGCTTCAGCCGCAAGATTACCTGCCCGAAGTATTATCAATCCGCCACTAATTGCTGTAATTTACTTCGGCAACCTTGTTTGTAGTAGACGAAAATTTTTTGGCTTACAAACGACCACCCTCCATTATCATAATGAACCGTTATTTATATACCACTATCACGCCTTAGTAATTTAATTATCTATTATATGCAGAAATTACGTAGATATACGTGCCTTTTTAACGCGTAAATTTGTTTGTGGTAATAAATTTTTGTCAAACACGGTAAGATTAGAATGGTTTCAGGGTAAGATTATCGTGCAAGTATAAAAGAGAATTAGTTGAAAGGTGATGAGGCATTATTTTCTGACTAAATGAGCGCATAAGAATGTTTAATTTTAATGTTTAATGTAATTTAGTGTGAATTTTATTTGTGTGTAATAGTTGCAAGTTGCAAGAGTTTCTGGTTTTTGAGAGATTGAAAAACGGGAGTTACGTGAAGTTAGCTCCCGCACTTTCGCTTTTTCAAAATTCGACCAGGACCATCGTTTTGTGCTGAATTACGCCGTAAAAATCTTATTTTGTGCACATTTCCGTCCCGAAATATTCTAGAAACGAACTACACGGAAGTGAGGACTACTCAGATACTTATTTGGCAGTCATCACACTAATTTTTCGATTTTTAAAAATTGTTATTGGCAACATTTTGTACTTACCATGCGCCTATTTATGCCGCAAAAATTTCGTTTTGTGCTCAGCTCGTTTTCGAAATATTTAAGAATGAGGGCTGGGACGGATCAGATCGCTCTATTATCACAACCAATTCTAACGCTCAACTTTCATTGCAGGCTCAATATGTGGAGAGAATTCATGCTGCACAAAATCGTTGGAGGACAAACTAGCCGCCGACAGCATGCAAGAGCTGGATAACTATCTGAAAGAGGTAATCGAACGTACGTCAAACATCCTAGATACCCGCGCTAAACGCTTCGACGAATGCTTTCGCAACATGATGACCAAATCCAAGAAGGATTTCCACGAGATGTTTAAGAAAACCTACGGCGTCCTCTATCTGCAACACGCCTACGTTTTCAGCGATCTCTTCGGCGAATTGGAGGAGTATTACTCCAACGGACAAGTAGCCCTATCCGAAACGATGGAGAAGTTCTTCAGCATACTCTACCAACGCATATTCACCGTGATCAACGCTCAGTACCAATACGAAGAGGACTATCTGCTTTGCGTACAGAAGCACATGAATGATTTGAAACCTTTCGGAGATGTACCGCAGAAATTGAGCATACAATTGACGAGGTCGTTCGTCGCCACTAGAACGTTACATAAGACTTTAACGAAAGGTGCTGCTGCCGCCGAGAAAATGTTGGATATCAAGATGAATGAGGAATGCGGAAGGGAATTGGTCAAAATGCGATATTGCGGAACTTGTAAGAATTCCAGAGGCCCAGGTCCGTGTCCGTCCTATTGTACAAAGACGTTACAGAATTGTCTGGTACATTTTCTCACCATATCGGATTCATGGGATTATTATGTCGGTGAGTATTGAACGTAATACGTGGTTTCTTGCAACGAGTTAAGGAGCTAGTGGCAATAATATAAAATTTAATTACTAACATCTAACCACAAAAAAAAACAATCAACATCCGCAGATAAATTAATTTTTAGACCAATCTTTATGGTTAGACATAGATTTTGATGTTAGTGATCTGCAGTGGAATTTTAATTCACTTTTCATCGAGACGATGACCTCGAACGCTTCCCCAAAATTATATAAGAGTCGTTTGAATGTTAAAGAAGGAATAAGGAAACATTTTAATGAAAGGGATTTGGCTTAAAAACAAGTAAATTTCGCTTTAAAAACGCTCTGTATATAACCCATGCACAAGTCAAATGCCACATCATAGCTCCAAAAAATTGGATTAACTGATGTAAACATTACCTGCCGAAGGGGTTAATTGAATATGTATTTGTTTCCTGGTCAAAGTTCAACCTCTCCCTACTACTCTATTTCCTTTTTCTTCCTTCTCTTTTTTACTCATGTCTAGAGTATGCGGTTTCATCGAGACCCGGACGCAAAAATTCCCATTTCAACCTTATCATATGCTCCGTCTGCAGCGGGCTAATTAAATCACTTTATACGGAACAGGGACTTGAAACGGAAGCGCCGAAGCTCGTCTCTAACTCGATTAACTGTTGCTGGTTAACTGTCGGCAGCGGAACCAAGATGCGACGTTGATTTCCTAGATGTAGGTTATGCGAAAGGACCCACCGAACTGAAATGTAGTGGTGGTAATAGCGATATCTAATAATAGCAAGGCCTAGTCTTCCTATTACAAATTGCAAATTGCGATAGACCACGTTAATTAGGCATTCTGTGATTAAATTTGAGGAAATTTCATGAACTCGTGTTGTTTCACAACTTGATCAATTATTGAAATAAAATCGTAGGCTTCCCCGACCAGAGTCAGTAAAAACTAAACGTGTTCCGGATTGGGACCGTGTCATGTTGTTTTTTGTTAAACGAAAACTCCACGTTTCGCCCACAACCGGCGAACATTCAAATGTTTTTGCTCAGCAACATTAACCACTTCCATTTTTTGCCTTAAAAACAAACAAGTTTTTTGTAGAGGCCATGTTTTTGTTTCGCGCAGCTTCTACAACTTTCACACACCAACTAACGTTTAAAACAAATCAAGAGCACTGCATAACTGCAAAGGGGAATCCCAGGACCCGATCTTGAGCGAAATTTCGCTGCCAGCGTACAAGCTACATGTTTTTCGTATCCGCTCCTGGTATCGTTTTATGTCTGTCAGGGAAAATTACCCTGTCCGTGCCCATCCGATATTGCGCCCGCCTCATCAAGACGAGTTTTACATAGAAATATATAACCAAAAGATCGGTTCCGGCAATATTGTCCGATCATGAGGGCTCCCCTCTTATAAGCATTGTGCGCAAAAAGAACTTTCACTCTATACATTGATTGGCATAAAACGATAAATGACGCCAATATTGAATCTATTTCTTTACCTCATTTTCAGAATCAATCGATAAGATTGCCGATCGTCTATTGGGTCCCTTCAACATCGAAGCGGTAGTCGAACCTATCAACATCAAAATCTCCGAAGCCATCATGAATTTCCAGGAAAATGGCGAGGTAATATCCGAAAAAATTTTCTTCAATTGCGGCAAACCGACCCTTGAACGGAGAAAACGAAACCCTACACCAGAGAAAGCAAGGACGAGGGCTAAAGATGAACTCGCCACCTACCACGTGTTGAATTTCAATCAGAAGAAGAAGCATAAGAAAACTCAGAACCAGGCAAATGTTTCAACGTTGGAGAAACTCATTCGTGATATAAAACAGGTGCTTATCATTAATTCTCTTTTGTCTTCTAATGATTAATTGATTTTTTTTTTTATTTGAATATATAGAAAGTGAAGGAGACCAAGTTATTCTGGAAGCAGCTACCTTACCAGTATTGTAACGAAGACAATATGACAGCTAGTCCAATGCAAGAAGGTTCCTGCTGGAATGGAACGACTTTAGGCAATTTCAGTGCTGCCAATTTGCAATTCGAACCACCTCCTAGTCCGCAAATCCTCACAGAGCAACTAAATGTAATGCAGGTACTTTCGCAAACGCTTCAGACGGCCTTTCAAGGCCAGGAAGTAGATCTACCTGAAACTGACGATGAAGATGAGTACATAGCTAGTGGTTCTGGATCTGGAGAAAGAGGCCTTATAGATCAAGAAGATGGTGATGTAGATCCAGAAGGCGGCTTATTCGAACCGGAATTACCGGAAACAACCACCAGAAGACAAGAGACGCCGTTCCATCACGAATCAGATGCGCCGCCTAGGGCCGCCGTTCCGACAGATGGAACTGCACCTAAGTCTTTCAACTGTGCCATAATAAATTACGTGCTGCCGATACTGCTGATTTGGTTTGGCAGCGCTTTTTCGGACTTTCTGTGATATGTTGTGTGTAATTGTGTATAAATGTAATAAGTTGTAAATAGATTTGACATTTTTGAATTAGATGAAGACAAGCAAATCCAAAAAAAAAAAAAACAAAAAGAGACTGTTATTATTATTATTACTATTATTATTATTTTATTCGTCGAGATATATGTGAGAAAAAGTCAAAAGAAAAAAATATGTCGAGAACCCTGAACGTGAAGTGCCCTCTGACCCTTAATTAATTACTTAATTATAATCATTATTAATGTCGAAAACGATGTCAATATGTAAGGGAAAAATATTTAACTCTAACAAAGAGAAATGTTGAAGAAAACGAAAATCAAATGTGTACGATAAAAAAAATTAAAAAAAAAAGATCCAAAAATGAAACACTCAGTGTGCCTGTTGTGTGTGTCTTGTAATTTTATCACCACATCTCAAGTGTATTTTTTACAATTGAAATTAATACATTCTCTATTATAGATGTATATTATTTATTTCTTTATACATATGAAAAAAAATCAAATGTCTTAATTTAAATAAACTAGATTTTAATAAATTAATTCACCGCAATTCTGTTGCTTTCTTTCATTTCTAACATTTAGCTGAGGTGGGTGTGTGCATGTGGCCTTTGCAAAACTGGGGTGGGACTGTCGCATTCTACATATCGCTTTCTAAAGTTGCATTCTATATTAGCAGTCGACACTTTGAGATTAATTTACATTTCACTAATCTAGCCCCCCCTTATCCCTTAAAGCAATATGCAAGGGTGTCGATTGCTAACTAAACTATATATATACGACTGTCGCCGGTGATCATGTAAAAATCAAGCGATAAATAGAATTCCATTGTGCACAGTTTCACTTCAAAATTTCTTAAACATGATTACAAATTGCAAATAAACAAAATTAATTGAATATGCATAAATAAAATAAAATAAATTTTTCTGGTTAAAGTTCGTTTTAAAATTGAGTATGGCATGCCTGAATCACTTTAATAATCTGATAAATTTGCAATTTAGTAGTTGACGCAAAATTCAAAAATTGAGCAAAATATGATCATTAAAACAATTGCCTTAATAATAAATGATTATAAAAACTATTTCAGTTTCACCTGAAATAAATTCATGATTCTTCCGCTCGCGGCATCTGTAGTTAAAAAATAATACTATCAAGCAAGAGATATCAATTTAAAGCATTATCCGACAGAGGGCGCCACAGTAATAAATTATATTTTCTAATTTATAGTTCTGCTTATTTTATAATTTTTTTTTATGAGATTATATATAATTACTTTGGAATTAATGTCGATTCCCATTTTCTAATTTTTTTTAAATACCGTAAAATAATAAACTTGCGCTTATAGGCTGTGTTCGTAAGAAACATAACTTTATAATTAATAAATACACCTATAGATGCTACAAACGCTTCTTACTTATTTACATATTTTTTCTGGTTATTCAACAACTGTAAATACCGAGAATGTAAACTCAGTTTAAAATAGGTAATATTTAATTATATATTTTACATTCTTCATGCTTATAGATCAAAAAGGCTACGACGTATAAATTCGGGTATGATATAGAGAAAACGAGATAAATAATCTTAACTGAAATTCGTAATTTACATCGATACAAAACCACCAATTACAATGCTTCCTCATTTGCATAAACATGATAACTTCTTGTTTATTTTTATATTAAACATTATAACAATTTATTTAGAAAGTTTATTATAGAAAAAGTAACTTCCACACGTACCTTTCAAGATGACATATGGTTCACAATATAAAACTAGCCCGTAACAATTTAAAAACATTTTATTAACAAATAGACCATGTCAGACAGAAATATAGTTTTGTTGTCGAGTCTTGATGTAGATGAAAGCTGCGATGAATATTGCGATCCCGGCTATAGTCGGCAAAACTATGGTGAAGACTTTCCTCTGGACGTCTTCAAAATCCTTCTTCCTTTGACGTTTCTCTTTGCTCGTCTCTTTAGTCTTGCCTTTTGCCTGGCGCATTCTTATTCTTGATTAATAGAATGGTGTGGATAACACTCAGTAGCTTTGTTAAATTTACTGATAAATAATGCTTGAAAATTACACGCTGTCAATATTTATCTATGCTGGCAGCGATCGGTATGCTGACGTATCAAACAGGTCGAGTTGGGTTATGTTTTTCCCCACTTTCAAATAGGCTGACGTGCCCCGATGCGGATAAGGTAGGTATCTGTAGCTGATAAATTTAAATCCATTCCTAAAATAACTTGGCGAGAACATTTGGATGTGAACAAATTTTTATTTACTACAGAAAGTAACAATATATTACACAAGCAGATTATATACGATTAAATTTAATCACGGTTGATTTTTCATTTATCTCCCTTATCTATCAAATTGATTCACAATGCAAATTATAAACTGTTGTGGTGAAAAAGTTACTTCCTTAAGAAGATACTTAGATACTGGAACTGTGATTTAATCACAAGTTCTACGTCAACGCTACATGGCAATTTTTAAGTTGTTTAATGAAATTTCTGTGATAATATAAAGAAGATACTTTGATTTTTATTTTAATCCCTTAATAGACTGAATTTACTCCAGCCTTTTTACAATTTCAGCATTAATAGCTGTAATGTGCTCCGGCACATGTCATTGTTTTGGTATTTTGGTGTGTCATCCGCCATATTCTAGGAATGATGAAGAAATAATGCTTGTTTTGAGTAACAACAATAAAGAAAACACTCTGTAGTTTTTGTGTTTTACAACAGTAGAATGTTATGGGGACACGGTGCCGACTTTGTGCTACTTCTTACTCGGATCTAGTGTCCGTACTGGAAGATCCCGATCTGCTCGAGCGAATCGAACATCTTTTTCAGGTTAGCATCTACCCCGAAGACCGACTACCGACTGTGATATGTTATTCGTGTAAGGAAATAGTTCAGAACACTTGGGAATTTAATACACAAGTGCAAAAAGCTCAAGAACTCCTATCGGAGGTTTTAATCGACGAGCCGTTAGTTACTGAAAATGATCCCTTACTAATCTCCGCCGATGAGAGGAAAGATGTTCCAACAAAGCAGAAAAGTAAGACCAGCCCGCGGAAGTGCAAACAACGGGATAGAATCGTAAGCGAAAATGGTGATCCTGACGATTTTAATGTTGAATTAAGCGATACCGAACAACACGATGATGGAAGTATTACTCCAAAAGAGCAGATAGATAGTTGGAACGAGTATCCATGGCAATGTTGTGAGTGTTCAGGTGGTGTGAATTCTGTGGATGACTTGAGAGAACATTATGCTAGTATACATGGGCAACCACCACGGTATCCTTGCGCAGATTGTCCAAAAGTATATGCGAAATATAGTATATTTGTCGCTCATGCGAGAGTTCATAGACCTGGGTTAAGATTCTGTTGTGACGTATGTAGTAAATGGTTTCCAACAATTAAATCTCAGGATAAACATAGGTTAGTATTCGTTAAGTAAATTTGAAACTTTATTAGATGGTTTACTTGAAAAAAATAGTAAAATGCAAAGCTGTGGAAAATTTGTCAAACTTTTTTGGGCTATTTGTTTTCACTAATAAGAAAAATAAATTATGTTGTAATTTTGATTCCAAATCACTTACAAGCTGCATTATAACAATAGAGAACTCTTAATTTCACGATAATAAAAAACGAAGCATTTTAATATATGATCCGTTGATATTAACATTCAACTTCCATCAGAAAGATTGAGAAACAAACCTATAATTTCAAAAGTAGATGAAACGCGCGAGCATTTGGCCAGCTTTTTTAACATTAAACATGCAATTTCTAAAGCAAACAAAATATAATTTAACTTTCCTCTTATCTAGTTAATTTTTGAGATATATGCTGAGATACTTTTTTACCATGGTTGGTAACCCTACGACAACCGACGTTTTGGTGTTGCGAAAATCGCAAAAAAATTACATAATTCCGCCTATTATACACATTTTAAATTTATAAAAATTACAATATTGCGTTTGCCTAAATGACAAACTCAAAATGGTTTCTTGCGAGTTTGGTATTCATATATCATAAAGAATTTTTTAATACCTATACAGGGTCCTACGAAATTCGGGGACACGGGCTATGGAATGACGTTAAGCATCAATGTTCCTTTGCAAATGTGTAAGACGAAACACTTTATAACATTTGGTCAAAATGTCTTCTGGCAGCAACTAAACATGATTCAAGAGGGCTTTGCATTTCTGTAATTATACATACATAAAATAAATTTGGTGCGTAAATAACTCATTTTATTTAATCCAGGATATTTTTACAAAAGCTATCGTAATTTTTTATCTTAACAGATCTCAACATGGAGATGAAAGACCACATTGTTGCCAAACATGCGGGAAACGTTTCCGAATGCAATCGGCTCTTCTAGTTCACGCAAGATCTCATCTACCAGCCGATCTAAAGAATTGCCACCAATGTGATCAATGTCCGAAGAAATTTGGCACCAAACCTAACCTAATGGCGCACAAACGGATCCACGCCGGAGTCCGCGACTATACCTGTGATCAATGCGGCAAAAGCTTCGTCCAAAAAGGCAATCTGGACAACCACTTGCTGACGCATACCGCCGCGCGTCCTTTCTCCTGCTCGACATGCGGAAAAGCATTCAAAACGCATATCAGACTACGCAAACACAGTTCGGTACATTCGGGCCTAAAGCCGCACAAATGCGACGTGTGCGGTCGCGAATTTCGCGAACGGGGCACCCTAAAAGAACACCATCGGATACATACGGGCGCTATGCCGTTTACGTGCGAATTCTGCGGTAAAAGTTTCCGCTTTAAAGGCGTGCTAACGACGCACAGACGGCAACATACCGGGGAAAGACCGTACTCGTGCTTGGAGTGCCAACATCATTTCACGAACTGGCCGAATTACAACAAACATATGAAACGTAGGCACGGTATCAATACTTCGGTGACAGTGAGAAAACCGCAGAGCATACCGCCGACGGGTATGCCTCAGAGGAATCCCCCAGGAGCTGTGTTAGCGCCTCCACAATTGCCGGAACCGTTTTCGGAACAACCTTCGTTCTACCCGGTGCTGGGTTTGTATAACCTACCCGACGAACTTTTACAGCAAAGAGTGTAGATTGTTAACGAAGGGAAGTCTGGGAAATATTTCTAAATTATTGAGATTTCAAAGGAAGAGAGTATTCGGCAAAAAATAACTATATAAATAGATTTCTTCTGTTTGGGACCAGTTTACCAATGTAGGACTAAGTAAATTTTCCACCAGTCCATTAAAATTATATCTCAGATAGTTTTATGTGACATTTGTAATTAGAGTCATGGAAAATAATTCGAAGAAGCTTATGTTGTCAGATAAAAAAATTGAAAAATTATGTACTCGTAAAAAGATTATATCTATATAATTAGCAATTTGCCTCAAATGCCTCTGCCCAATAATACCTGCCTAAACTACTGTAACAAAATGCCCTTATATGTGCTAGAGAAGGTGAGGCTCCTAATATACCTTACTATTAGAAATAGTTTGTTGTCGAGTGCGACTGATGGCAACACATTTACATAGAATGTGCTCTGCCGTCTTCAGATCTTCAAGGCATAGACGACATATTTGATCTTCAGTTTTTCCTAGTTTAAATAGGTGATATTTTAGGACTGCATAACCTGTCAGAAATTCCGCCAATACTCTAAGATCCTCTTTGCTGAACGGTAGCACTATTTTTTCTGTCTTAGGCGAGCCTGATACGAATGCTTTCGCCTGTTTTTGGAACATTTTCCCTTTGCTCTGGGTACTTCGTACCTCTTTTAATTAGTACCTTAGTTGTACCAGGATCATCACCTAAATTGGCTTCATCGTAGTTCCATATGTTGGATGGGAAAATATTTTCCAATTCTTTTTTTAAATGGTCAAAAAAATCGGTTATGGTCGTATGATTGACGGCAGCTCTTGCTAAGCTTATATTGCGTGGAACTATTTACGAGAATAGTTTTATGTCTGGCCGGGCAAGAATTTTATCCACTTTATACTGGGAAAATTATTCTTGAAAAGGCGGGTTTTATAACCCATTTTGTCGAAATATGCTTTTACGATAAACCTTAAATCCTGAGAATCCGAAAGATGATACGGCAATTATATGTGCAATTAAGAATACGACAAATCTTTTTTATTTCTAAGAGCCTTACCCCTGGAAGGGTCACTTTTTTTCTCTGATCTCACTTAAAGCTTTTTCTAGTATTTCGGATGTATAGTTTTTGTAGGAGCGACTCCTCAGCAGCCTTTCATACTTCAGTGGGATAAAAACCGAATAATAATATTTAAAAATCTGTGTTGCAATGTCACCCCTACTAGTACCAATCTTATTCTCTTTATTCCTTACCAATAGTCGTCACTTTTCACTATGATTTTACAGTTTTAAAATGAGACAGTCTTGGGATCCTGCGTGAACAGCTAATTTAAAAATCATGCCAGTAATCTAAATTGATATTTGTGAATATGAGGCTATTTTGAAAACAGTTTTAAAATAGCCTCATTTTATCATTTTTTAGCCTCATTTTTTCACTCACGATCTTAAAGAAATACTGCTTCATATTTCTAACTCGAAGTTGAAATTTTTTAAATAGATACGAATGTCGAAAATGCTTTTAGAATAGAGAAAAAAATCTAAATTCTCATGTTAGGATGAAGTTTGGATATACGGAATATTCTTAGTAGACATTGGTAAACTTCAACGTTTCACAGATATAATTTAATCAAGTTGACAGAATTCGTAAATCTCAAGGGTTCTGACAAAAGGAATTTCAATGTATATATCTCAATAATTTTTGAATACGTCTCATATCTAACCCTTCACTATTAAAGTACTAAGACTCTAATAGATACGCATGCTATAAAAAGCACAACTTATTAATCGACATATACACTAAAATTCAGTAGCAGCTAGTAATATCGTCAGTGACAAGGCTTCGATTCCCTCGTGTATTCTGTTGCATATCGTGCACTATGTAACGGAAATACACGAAGAAATTGAAAGTGTTGTCGTTAATCTGTCATTTACGTCATTACCAACCGCCACTGACTAAATTATCAAATAGTGTTACAAATTGAACCCAAAGAATTAACAATGAGAGATATTAAGGGATGTCGCATTCATTTCCATTAAAAAAAATCGTCGTTCTCGCAATTTTCAGTATTTTTATAATATAACAAAAGAAGAACCTAAGACTTAGGATTTTATAACGTAGGTTTAATTTATTTCCATGTGTCATATCAATTTCTGTAAGTATAGATACATATATTTTTATTAATTGGTAGCTGTAGAAGCTGTGCAACCACGCGAAATATTTTTTTACTTGTCCATCATCTGTTTATAATTTTATCCATGCCAACATATTTTTTATCTTATTTCTAGGCAGATGATGTATTGTAAGACAATTTAATCCAAAATTAGTTTATCTTTTATATGAATTAATCTGATGTAGGAGTTTTATCCCTAAGTACATAATGTAAAAATATGAAAGTGAATATAATATGTACACATATATTTGTAGTTTTATTGAATGAGTTGTAAAATGTACAGGATGTCTGCATGGCTCTATTTGGGACGTAACGTAATAGTACATTAACATGGCAATAGGTCCTAACATAGTAGAAATGTCTTTCGTGTGATGTCGCGTAGTTAAAATTTTACTCGACGTTTCTCTGATCATGCTGTTAGCTTCTTCAGAAGATTTCTAAAGACTGGTGTTGTTGTCTCTTGCTCCTCGTTATATATCCCATTTCTGTTCCGCTTTGCTGATCCATAACCGTTCCGTTCCGCTGAATCGCGTCGTTCGTTGTATGACGACTCCGTAGTGCTAACTTCCACGTGTTGCTGATCTTGTATCCGTCTTCACGATTGAAGTTGTTGGTGTTCTTCATTATTTCTATCGATTCGCGTATTATCCTCGGGTAGTAGTGGCTGGTCCTGGCTAATACCTTAACGTCGCTGTAGCTTATGCGGTGGTCTCCTTGTTGGTGCAGGTGTTCTGCTACTGCAGATTTTTCAATATGCCTAAGGCGTGCGTCTCTCTCTCGCGGAACAGAAATGGGATATATAACGAGGAGTAAGAGACACCAGTCTTTAGAAATCTTCTGAAGAAGCTGACAGCATGGTCAGCGAAACGCCAAGTAAAATTTTAACTACGCGACATCACCCGAAAGACATTTCTACTACGGATTACGGTCGTGAAAGCCTACACTCAACTATAGGTCCTTACATGTTTGGATGAGAGTATCTAATTAAAGATACTCTAATTACTGAAATTGTCGAATTACATTGCTATTTCCATCTCTCCGGAAATAGGCAGTATTTGCCGTAGAATCTGCGAGGGTAGCACACTTCGACTTCGGGACTAGACCAGACCAGAACCAGCTACCGCCAACCACCATGTCTATACGCGTTTCGCTGTATCGCAGCTTATCAGTTCATCTATCTGCCTAAGTGAGAGTATCTTTAATTAGATACTCTCATCCAAACATGTTAGGATGAATGTCGTATTTATACGCGAACTTGAATTACAGCTGCTACATTCCACATAGGTGTATTGATGAGCTGTGGTACAGCGAAACGCGTATACACAGAGTGGTTGGCGGTAGCTGGTGCATTAAATATATTCATTTATAGCAATAGGTGCCAATACATAACAGAAATCGATAACTGCAGCAATTATATGCATGTGCAGTATATAAGTAAATATTGTACGCTATTCGGGCCCTAAGTGCTTTTGCGGTCTCGGATACAAATAAGTATTATATCACAAGGGGACGTAAGTGCAATTTTGCGGTGTAGGATGTTGTTTGTTTGTTTCATTTTGTTAAAGCAACAAAGAAAAATTATATCATCTAATAAATTTATTACATCAACGAACTACGTTTATCAAATTGAAACTTGTTTATCAATATAATAAATACCCGTTTATTAACTTACTTTGTCAGAAGCGTAGCAAAGTCTAGGGAGTTTTCGTCAGACATTAATAAATGTATTCTTTATATGTATAAATCAATTTATTGTATGCGGTGTATATACGAAAGTATGTGGTCACCGATGTAATGAATAGCCGTTTATTAAAATGATAAATTCGTTCGTTGGACCAATTTTGATAAACGAAATTGTTACATCGCTCAGTGTAATGATTACACACGGGGCCGCCAACTTAAATTTAGAAATAAATGTTTATGTTAATTTTAATCAGCTGACTTAGATTTATATCAAACTTATTATTTTAAACATGTTAATCAAGTTGTTCATCTTTACGATAACTACCTTAATACGAAACTCGTTTTCACAAAGTATTGCAGATTGGACAGCAGACCTATTTATAACAACTTATGCGGAGACATTAGAAGATCGAGTTTTAGAAAGCTCTCCTTCGATAAACCTTTCCGTAACCACTAACATCTTCAGAAAGCATAACAGCTCAAGTAGCCAACAAGTAGTGCCTAGGAATTCTATAAACGTTACAATAAATTAGGCGTATTAGAAAACAATACAGTGATGATACTAATGCAGGCTATAGATGTGGTCACTTCAAACTAGATCGAAATCCAGATCGATGAAAACGGTATTATAGTGATCGGTGATAGTGATAGTGTTTCGAATAGCTAACGTGCAATGCATTTAATCTGTAGTGGTGGGAAACATGCATTTGTAGACCGGTGAAATATTATTAAAAATAATATAACGCGGAACAACTCCGAACACATATGCATTCGGCTTTCGTTGATCTAGTTACATGGTTGAGTCGATTTTTCGGTTCGTTAGATTTGCACACGATATAGAACATTTTCGTATTAAATATATTGTAATGTGCTATTCATTGTGATTGTGCATTTTGAATATATAAAAGAGACATTTCCGTTAATCCTTCAGCAATTTTATTCGAACTGAAGAAGCATTGAAGATCAATTAAACATGGGTACAGAAGACGAGGTAAGTAAGGAATATAGTCACCATCACAGTATTTTTGTGAATTCATGCAAGGTAAAGCGGTGATTTTTAAATTCTTACGTCTACTTGAGTGAAATAAGGTGCTTCATATTCAGAGTGTAACTGATCGAAAGTGATTTACATTTAAATGTTATTACTAAGAGAATTTACGTGCGCTAGAGTACTTTGACGTCATTTTCAAGATGATTTAAAAAGAAGTAATATTGGTGAATGTTAATGACCTTCAATGAATTCCAAAAGTATTTCGTTTTAAAAGTGTTCATCTTACTCTCAAGGTTCTTCCATTGTTTAGAGGCAAAAAATTGAACCACAATTTAGATTTTCATGTTTTTAGATATCGATAGTGAATAATATTGCATAGATTCTCAAAGATTAGATAACTTTCGGGAAAGTGTAAGGTGATATAAGTGCTCTTTGAGGAACCTCCCGTCGGGCAAGGTCGTTGCGATTAGGTGCTAATTTTATAACTTTTATATGCACATTGTTGTATTTTATAATGTGAATAGATGTTGATATTAGTACCTAAAACCGAATTGAAAGTGATAATAAAATCCACTAGAATAAGAATTAAAATGTACGACAAATAATATATAGAGTGTGATTGGTTAGCCGAATATTGAAAATTATTATTAGCTGAATGTTGAAAATTTGTCTTCCGGGATTTTTGATACTGACCCTTCAAATAAAAATATTCTCTGAATTATTTCCGGTTATACCAGAAACAAATGTCACCTTGCTTATTTTAGATAGAATACCCTGTATGTTTTTCCATTTTTTTATGAAAACATTCTTCTACATAAGTTCTATTTTTTGACGGTTTTGGAGAAAAACGGATTTTAATAAATGTTGACGTTTTATTGATAGAGGAATGGAAAATCAATTACCGAGAAAGTGTTTAGGTTACAAACTTCAAATTTTGCGGTTTTGTACGCCGATACAAAAGATCCAATAACTTAGTTATTTTAAACGGAACACCATGTATATTATCAGCGCATTTGATTTATCTGATTATTTTACGATAAGGGTTAATTAACATTCCCTACATCTACCTCCACTAGTTTATGGGTCATTAAAATTTTTTCGTGTTAGGAACAAATTCAACGAACCAAAGGTTTATATTTAATATACGTCATCTGGAAAGCTGTAAGCTTAATGATGCAGCGTTTCACCCTTGAAGAACGCATAAAACTTGTCCAAACTACGAATTGTGAAAATGCCCGTTTTGTTATGAACACCATTCGTCGATTTCGTGTTGCTTTTGTTCGAAATCATATACCTAGTGTTACAGCAATTTGAAGTCTAATTGCAAGATTTGAGACTATTACGAGATCGTAATGTTCGTTCAGCTGAAAATATCGCTAGGGCGAATGAAAGTGTGACCGAAAGTCCAAAGATCTCAATTTTGTTTCAACGACGAATCATGACAAAAGTCATTCGTCTAGACCCATACAAGATTCAATTAACCCAAGAAGCCCGCGAACCATCGAATGCGAGTATCCTAGAGCACTGCTTCAATAAGTGCGTGTCCATGACGACAATCAAAAATAATGTTTTTCACCTTACTTTATATGGGGCAAACCTATTTATTTGTGTAAATATTTATTCATAATTATTTACCGAATATATGCTATAATAAATTATAGAAGTGACAAGACACGTATGTGCGGATGAAATATGTACCATATCATGATGGTCAAGGGCTGTATTCGCTTTTTTTTTAAAACATTCCCACGACTCGTTCACCTTGAATTTTATTTTCATATTTACTTAGGTCAACAACAAACTTGAGGTTGTGATATACAGTGAGAGACTAAAGATTAAATACACCACACCACTTAAAATGAAGATAATGCATTTTAACGCAAACGTAGTTGAATAATAAATAGTAACGAAAGCTTAAAAGAATCATTTTATCGCAAAGATAATAGTAAATTCGCCAGAAATAATAGAAATATGCTAGACCAAAGTTTAAATACAATACAAAAAATGTTTGTATTGCAATTGCATTTTGCTGATTTAGTCACTTATGAGTGTTTATTCAGTATTAATCTTGATTTTATCATTGTCGGTAGACTTAAAAACAAAGGGCAAGTGGGCAAAAATCCAAAAATAAGTGCACCATATTAACCGGTAGTATTACTGTAATATCAGACAAACATGTTCACCTGAAAACAATACAGTTTTACGGGATAAGGGCTATCGAAGCAGAGTTCCATGTAAAAAAAAACCCTTATTACTGACAAAAATCGGAGGCTTCGTCTAGATTTTGCAAACACGTACAAGGATATGGATAAGGACTTGTGGAGGAGAGTCCTATTTACAGAAGAATCTAAATTTTATATTTTTGGCAGCGATGGTCGCGCAAAAATTTGTCGCAAATCCGGTACAGCACTTCAAACTGAAAATTTAATACTTACCATTAAGCATGAATGCGATTGGAGCAGCTGGAATAGGACATTTAGCTTTTATCGATGGTATAATGGACAAATAGTTGTATAAAAGTACATTGGAGGAACATTTGCAGCCTTCTATGCATAGCTTGGGTCTGGGAAGAGATTGGATATACCAATGAGACAACGACCTCAAGCATACCGCGCGTTTGGTGAAGGATTGGATACTGTATTATGCTCTACGTCAGCTCTGTAGTCCTTCCCAATCAGCAGACTTAACCCAATAGAGCACGTTTGGGAATTATTGGCTCGAAAAATTGATCATGCAACTTTAAAAAGTAAAGAATCCCTCTAACAAAGGCCTGGTCAGAAATTACGATTCGTTTAAGCGAACCAACCAAATATTAACTTAAGTTTACGTTTCTCAGTTTAATTAAAATTAGCCAAAAGACATTGTATTTAATCTTTTGTCTAGCATATTTTTTTTTTCTGGAGAATTTACCGTTATCTATGCAACAAAATATATATATTTTTTTTATTATTGTTTATTATTCAACTCGTAAAGACACCGCATACATATATTTGCGTTACAATGTTTTATTTTCATTTTAAGTGATGTTTGCGCATTTAAACTTTAGTCCCTCACCGTAAATGCGGAGTTACCTGAGACAGATCATTTTTAACAACAAGTTGTTATTAACAACCTCCAGTTTATTGTTTTATAATTGATAATTGTTAATCACACACGGGAAACTTTAGCAACGGTCATTGTCTGATTATTGCGTATAAAAGAAATTGATATTGATATATTTGAAAGCGTTGAAATAATGTTGACTACAGTGTTAGAATAAAATTATCCACTTGAAGTTTTTTTAATTTTACGTATGATTTAAGGCAATAAAGTTCATATTCGCATGCATTACGTTAAGAAATTGACGAATATGTCCTTTATCGATGGCGCATTAGTGCTATTAGCTTAAATCATCGCGATTCTAATTCAATAAAAGAATTTATTTAGAAATGAATTCGATTCTAGTCAAACTTTCAATATCGATATGCAGTCAACCATAAATTATTCACTAGTCGGTATTGACTTTTCTTTTAAATAAAATATTCCAAGTTGAATTGAATACAAGAATTAGAACGAACATATGGTATAATATTAACAATCTTTGTAACTAACAATAACTTATACCATTATATACCGTTCAATATATTTTATTCATACTGATCAATTTCAATTCTAGATAGATACGCACACGTCCACGCAAACTTTTCTTCTAACCATTAAATGCCACGTAATTATTTATCACCCTCTAACAACAGAATACCAGGCTATAATTGCTATATATTAATTAATTACATGGAACACAATTAACGAGTGCGTACCGTGTCCTTGATAGAACTGAAAGGACTTTTCAATATCACAATCGCTTTTTTTTCAATTCGCTCTTTTATGTGGTTTTTATTTATCTGAAGTTATGTGATATGTTAATATCGTAATTATTAGTAATTCTCCTTTAATAATTAACGTTTCTCGTTCAGCGTGCGCGCTGTTGATGACAGAGAGATAAAATAAAAATCTGCGTTAGTGAGAAGTAGAATGTGCTAATCATTCGGACCTTCAGCGGTTTTTTAATGCGAAATTTATTATGAAAAACGAAAATTATTACTCTAATGAGTAGATTAACAGTAAGAGAATGGTTGTATAATTACGCATAACAATTAAAGGATATTTTATCCTTATTTTCGACGCAGAGACTCTGTTTTCTATATTTTTTTCTGGTATTTGTTGACAACATTTGTGTATTTGTCAACGACAATTCAAAATCTATATTTAAATGTATACCGATGTAAATGTACGGGGGCTGGTTTATGTTTTGTCTTCCCCTTGCAATGAGTAAATATTTTCTACGAGGCAAGGCCAAGTGCTTATGTTCAGCAAATAAAAGCACAGAGCCGCGATTATTGGGAATACCCATCATTAACTAAAATGGGAGTCCGGCGAATCCTACAATAATCCAAACGCACGGCTACGAATGGCAGAAGGTATCACTGTACACACAAAACTTTATCTATAAACGTATTTCGTTCCCAACGAAAGGTATTGAAGAGTTCAATTTCATGAAAATAACCCGTATGCCTCACACCATATAAATAATTATTTGATAGCGTTTGTGCATTATCTGCGGCTTGCAATTTGTACACAAACCTCTTTCATAGTCCAATGCGTCTCAATTACTGCATAATTACACTGCGATAAGGAAGTATAATATGAACATTTCGCATAGGTAACAGAATATTCAGTTATGTGATTTGGTTATCGACTATTTGATAATCGACTATTTATGCTTACGCTAAGTGGTCTATTGACGTAATATTAAATTGGAAAAAAAAACGTTGGTAACCTTTGTATAGAAAAACATCTCTCTCGTGTCACATCCAAATCGTTTCAAAGCGATATTCAGATTCCGAGTAGCCGTCATTTTCAACCGTTATCAATGGTATCTCGCTTTCCATTGAGGATAGAGGGTAGAATTAAATTTGGCAAATTAATTAAATTTTACATTTGGGAACCCAACGAAAATGATAAATGAGGTTCGATATTAAAAAAAAAAACTCATTTTATTTTTTCACCTCTAGCACCCATATTTTGCCTCGTAGAGAAAAATTAAAAGCACATTTTCGAGGCCACCTTCGAGCTTCTACCTAACGGTGTATTCGAGACTTTCATACGACGTTTCGATTCTTTCTGACCATCATCAATTTAGTTATTTCTTATCGATTGGATTTTGACTCTGATAGAAAGAGTTTTTTTTCCGATTTCAACCGTATTCAACATGTTAACAAAAGTTTTCGAAATTAGGCTTTAATTGACGAAGAATACAGTTTAAGATTAAATTGAATAAATGAAATTTCAATCGTCGTTCATTAGTAATGAAGAAAAACAGCCACATCGTATTATTTTTTAAAATTTCGATGACTTCCGGTGCGAATAATATACCTAGTTTACTGATATGTAAATGTGCCAGTGTTCTTGCGTATCCCTTAACTGATTATTCAATATAATAAAGCATGCATCAACATTTCCTGATGGGAAATGTGAGCAAAATCATTTCAGTCTACCCAACCTGACATTGTTAATTACAAACCTCCTATTCACGCTCAATTTGAACCGCTGGACAGGCATAAACATGAAAAGCTGCCTAGGTTTAATTCGTTATTCGATTTGCCAAATTTTCGACTTTGTATAAAATCTTTATTAAAAGAATAATTAAATTTTAATTTATCAAGTCAGTTGGTACAAAAAAAAATACAAGGTATTTACTATGACAATAGTAAAACGGCTAGAAATACATAATTTTAAATAGAAAAAAGGTGTAAGCCTGTCTAAGGGGAGGAGACAAAAAAGAAACCATGGCAAAAAACAAACATCGCGATATCGTAAGAAATATAGTTATAATGTTATCGCAATTTTCAGTTTTACCCTTAAGTTTGGAAAAGAAGTTACTGATTTTTTAATGGGATAAGTGGCAATTTTAATATTTCTGTAATTTTTAGAAAGACTAATCAAAGTCCTGGTTAAAGACGGTATAAATTGTAATTTTTTATAAGTCAATCCGTGCTTTACAATGGGGTTGTTAGTAACATCGGGACCATTATTAGGAGTAAGATGCCTGCGACTATTAGGAATTAAAAAATTATTGAGAAGATCAAGGAATTGGGGTAACCATTAGATATGAAAATATCTTTTAATATATCAACGCTCATGGTGTGAAAATCTGGATGGGAGATGTTTAATATTCTATATTTCTTAACAAAAAAAAAAAATTAAAGTTAAGGTACCTGCCTGAGCAATTTAGTTTAATTTTATTATCCGTTCACATGACAGTGGCGTCTAGGTAAGGGGCTTGATTATAGCTTTCAGATGCCTCTAATGAAGACTTTATACAAAGTCGAAAATTTCGCAAATCAAATAATTATTATTTATGCCTAATTTGCATCATCCAATATATACATGTTCAGCGATAGAGCAACGTAAATAAGTCGACGTTATTTACACCGATTTCTCAAAACCTTTCGACACCATCAACCATAATTTACTCTTTTCTATGCCTGACGCTATCGATTTCAGTTTCAGGTTTTTACATAATTAGTGCATGCCTATTTTTCATCCAACAGTTTTATAATTCAACCAGGCGTGCCACAAAGCTCAAATCTTGATCCTATAATCTTCAATATGTACATTAACGACTTGCTAATTAGTTTAAACTGCGGATTCCTGGGACATACAGATGATTTAAAAATCTTTATTTTACAAAATAATCTGTCCATAATCGAAAGCTGGTGCAGTGTTTAGTAGTTTTTTATTCCAGGTTAAACAGCATTTCATTACAACTATACATATTGCTAATTCTCAACCGATGCATAGGTAAGCCACGATGAGTTATATTTGATTCTCATCCGACTTTTGTCCTCCATTTGTTTGTTTGCATCTAAAATGCTCGGATTTTGTAACTTCAAAAACGTGTGTACAGTTAAAAAAAGTCTACAGGAACAGTTATCTGCTATACACAATTTGTGTGCGAAGCTTTGGATAGAAAAGGCCAGGTAGATGCAATATACCTGGATTTCCAAAAGGCTTTCCATGAAATTGATCATTACGTGATTCTTCAAAAGCTAGAGTCATTTGGATTTTGTATCTCTTTGCAACCATGCTGCTACTGCGGCATAGCACCTCGGTCCCCTAATATTTCTCCTTTTTTTTTATTGACACCGCTAACTCCAACATTCATACTACTATGGGTTGTGTTTCGCTTCAGAGCCAGAGCTGATCGGATCCAGAATGAATAGATTGTCACTTAATATATCTAAGAAGACGAGTATCTTCAATTAGATACTTTCATCCAAACATGTTAAGAACAAATGTGTTAAGGGGATCCTCAATTTCTTTAATGTGCACCAATTTCAATGTGATCTATGCGATGTCAATACTGACACATTTAGCTGTGTTTCGAATGCGCCTTTTCTCCGTTTTGCAGCAAGTTACAATTGATTATTTAATTTGTTATTTTCCCAGATTTATATGTTTTGCTCATACTTTTTTTTTGTATATTGAATGCATTGTTAATTTTTATGCATTTTTGTATTTTTTTCCTGTAATTGGGAAAATTGGAAAATATTACTAATACTATTATGTGAATCGCTTTTTATTTTCATTCGTATTTTGTTTTGTTTTCTTTTGGATTATTATTTGGGGTAAATTCTTCTGCTTTATACATATTCTAAAGCATTCAATTCAGGTCCATTGCTTAACATTTTCAAATGATTTATCAAGGAAAAAATATTGAAAATTCTATTGGCTCTTTGACCGAGATAAGACGTTTAAAGTCCATCCAACTTTCCTACATATCTGTACATATAATTGGAACGCAGTTTTTCACTGTAATTAGATGCAGGTGCGCCTGTTTTTCGATTTGCATAAATAATTTTATAACGCAGCACATCGGTTATTATTCTAATGTATGATCGATTCTATTATCTATTCTATTCTATTATCTATGTTGCGTCATTATCTTGATATACTAATTAGTTTCCTCTTAAGGAAGACATGAAAGAGTAATGATTTGTTCATGTATTACTAGCAGGTGTCTCGATTTCAATTGCCTTCCTGTAACGCCCTAGTTTTCTGGAGGAGGGAAGCATTTAAATCTGTTTCTTTTGTTTGTTGAACTATTTCAAAAACATTTTGTTTTTTATGTTATTCCTGTTTTTTACATATTGTGAATTGAAATCGGTCACAGCATGCCGCGATCTTTATTGGTGTTATTGTACCCGACGTGAACTATGACCAGCTCGTTCGAAAAAGGAACAAAGTTATTTATTTAACTCAATTTGTTTATTACACCGATACTAATTCTGGCCCTACTTGACACGACGTTGATGCCAATTAGCGTTGATATTCATATTGTTCTAGATGTACCGTTAGGCTGGTCGAGTGTTTGTTTATTTACCAGATAAATTAAGGACATTTGTTTCATCTTCCTGGGTCTAAGTGTTTCCTTAAATAATCTCCTTCGGAGCTGCCACCTACTAATTAATACGTCAATTGATGTGAGCTGTGATTCTCAATATGTACTATGAGGGTAGCTTGGAAAGTTTTTTTGTGAAATTCAATTTTAATTCTTAACATAAGTCTATACACGTTTCCCAGCGATGCTCCCATATCTTCAACCTTTTTTTGCAAAATAGGCGTTTGCGAATGTGATAGTTTACTGCTCCAATGAAAATTTTTACTCTCCAATCGAAACTTTGGGTTTAGGAGACGGAAGAAAGTCGCTGGGGATCAGATTCGTATTTTTCTTTTCAAATGCCGTTTTTCCCCAATTTTCGCCTTCAGCTTCTAAAGTAACGATGCGTAGCATGTCTCCGTTGTTTCTTTGTTTCCTTTTTCAAGATAGATGGAGGATAGGTTAACATAATTCCACGAAGCTATCACTCTCCCGGCTGGCCGCAATTCACTGCTTCGACTGTGCCTTGGCTTCAAGAGTGTGTTGGTCTATTCAAGTTTCATTTACAATTATTAATCAACGCCAAAAGTTCGACTTATTTTGCATAAACTGCTCCCACAGGACTTTGGCATTGTTCATTCGAATGCATTTTTGCTCCTGAATGAACAGAGCGGCATCGAATGCGAGATTAGTTTTTTCATGCTCAAATCTTTTGAGTCGCTCACAGCTTCTGTTATCTCTCTAATCTTAATTCGACACTCGTCTCTCATCATTTGATGAACTTTTTCTATGTTATCGGTAATGGTTGCATTTTTTGGCCGTTCCGAACCTTCATCGTCAACCAAGCTGGTACGACCACGTTTAAATTCAGATGGCCAAAATTTCACTGCGGCGAGTGACAAAATGTGTACAAAATTCTTGTGAACAATGTCCATCTCGGCTCGGTATTCGATTTTTTCCAGTTTTACAGAAACAACCTGGCTGAAATTTATGAAACATGGGAGAACAATCAAAGGGCATCGTATTCCGAGACAAAAACAGGCGAAAACATCTGTCTCAGGCTTGCCAACGACAGCGCAAGTAGGGCTGTCGATTAGCAGAGGGAACCTAAGGCTACTGGCATGATTCCTGACATGTCATGTAGCCCTAAGATATCACTTATTCAAATTAGGAGAAACTGAAGATCAAATCTGGCGTCTATCCCAAGAAGATTTAGAGATAGCAGAACATGTTCTATATAAATGTGTTGCCACCAGTCGTACAGGACACAAATATTTCAGTAGGGTCTACTGAATTGAAGGACCCATGGTAACTGTGGCCTACCACCTTTCCCCTGAAGAAGTCTCATATGACTGTGGGCGAAACGTCGAGTTTTCAATTAACCATGACATGGTTCGAACCCGGGATCCTGTGGTTAATAATATATATTAATTACTCTTGTAAATTATAAGTGCTACGCGATTAGATTTAGATCTACTAATATATTTTTAAATACAATCCATAAGCGATATCGTGCGAAAAATTCAAGGTTTAGATCCTTATCAATCCAACATTAAATTTATCAGATCCATTTCATATTTTTATTTACGTACATACCTAATAATAGCAACTATCATGACCAAAATAGCTAGCTATAGTAATCACATTACTTTGCATATTTTCTTGGTGTTTTATACGTTACAATTAGGCAAGTATGTGATTGAGAAAAGTATTGATTTTTCCCCATATGTTATTTTGTGTGCGTTGTGATTGGTGCAAGGTGATTCCTATTTGGGAACAAGATGATGTCACCAACCTGAGCGTTATATCGCCTGAAAAGTAGAGTAAAAGGTAAAAAAATCCCACCCCGCCCGTTGTACCATAGTTACAACGTACAAAGGCACGTTAGGTCTCCACGAAGTAAAGGGCTTAACCACAGTCTAAATATGGTTTAAGTGAGTTATCTAAAGTGAAACTGATCCTTATCGCCAGGAGTGCTATAAAATCTCGAAGTGTACACTGCCGTTCAGTGAAGTTCGGTCATACAATAAAAATCTATTATATCACACTGTATACAATTATTAATACATAAAATTAGAAAAATATTAAGCATACACTCTTTTCTAAGGGATTAAAGCCATAAATTATTACGTAAAGTAGAGGTATTGCGACAACCACAATAAAGTCCCTTTTATCATCATTCCAAGAATTTCTCGGAAGTACCGATCTTTTGAAACGGGTCGTTTGGGGATTATTAACGAACAATACATTTAGGAAATATACCGCAGTGTCATTCTTGTTTATTTATCACAGGCGTAAAGATATAAATTTGCTTCATTTTACTGTTAAACGTGTGTTGGTGTGCATCTGTCGTTTTTGCGCGAAAGTTTTAAGAAAATACTTCAAAATGGCACGTGGCAAGCCTACCAGTGTAGAAAAACGTTCAGGCATTATTACGCTGTTTGAAGAAGGATATTCGGGGCGACAAATTGCTGAAAAAATAAATATGAGAAGTCCAACAGTAAATGACATCATAAAGCGATATCGGACAACTGGAACTATAGAAAATCGCGTTCGTCCTGGAGCATCTAGGAAAACAACAAAAGCTGAAGATTTGAGAATTGTATTATTAAGCAAACGCAATACAAGATTAACAGCGCCACAAATGGCAGTCGAAGTCAATCGCGGCCGTGAAGAACAAGTTTCGGCGAGTACGGTAAAATGTCGACTTCAACAAGCGGACGCATTGCCATTCGAAAACCCTTATTACGCCGGGGCAACAGAGCAAAACGGCTACAGTGGGCCCGTTCTTACTAGATTGGTCGTTAGATGATTGGAAACAAGTGCTTTGGAGTGACGAGTCAAAGTTTGAGTTTTTTTGGCAAAATCGACGAGTTTATGTCCGAAGATCTAAAACCGAAAAGTGATCCTGAACTGCATTGTGCCTACAGTGAAGCAAGGGCGTAGTTCTGTGTTAGTGTGGGGATGTTTCTCCTTTGCTGGGACGGGAGATTTATGCAGAGTGCAGGGTGTAATGAGGAAGGAAAATTATTTTGCAATACTCCAGAATTATGGAGTGCCATCAGGATTGCGTATAATAGGCCGTAACTTTACATTCATGCATGACAACGACCCAAAACACACTGCGTTAGTGTGTAAGAACTATCTAAAGGAGCAAGAAGAACAGCACACCCTGAAAGTAATGACATGGCACCCACAAAGCCCAGATTTGAACCCTACAGAGTTGTTGTGGGATGAACTGGACAGGAGGATCCGATGCCCAACTTCACAAGAACATTTACATTCATTACATTCCACAATCCGTTTTAACAAAACTTATCGAAAGAATGCCTAGAATAGTTCGAGCGGTGATTAACAGCAAAGGAGGTTTTTTCGATGAAAAAAAAATATAATGTTCAGTATGTTATATTAGGCCAGAATAGCTTTTTATGTATTTATTTTTGTCTTTTTTACCTGTACATACAATAAATTGCATTTTGTTTTTAGTTTCGTTCGTTTCTGTAACCTTTTCATGTTTATGTATATAGTGAAGAGAAATGGCCCTTGAGGAACCCCACTAAACACTAACATTATATTAGATATATTATTATCTAACTTTAACATTCTGCTGACGATTACATAGGTAATTAGTAAAAACTTTTATTGGCGTTACAATGCTGCGGTTCAGTGCGTCAAACGCTCTGCTGCAATCTAATAATACAAGAATAGTAATTTGATTTTTATCTCTAGGCACAACAGTATCTTGGTCTAAATCTGACACATATGTAATCACTACCATAAATTTAAATTTTTAACTATACTTTCACGCAAATTACTAGCAACACTTATATTACTAGCAATTCTAGATTCTTGTACGCTCATGTATTTTGTTGAAGCAATTAGCAAATCATTCTAATTGTTATAATACCGCATTTGTAATTGAATGGCTTAAAGTGGATCCGGCAATTAAATCATGTCATTCTGTAAGAGAGCCAACGCTAATAGTCAGCTGAGTACAATTGCCTTTCTGTACGTATTCTTACATCGCGCTATACGCTTTCTGCAAGAGAAAGCAGTAATTGCGAACTCGCCAACAAGTTACTATGTACCACTTTCAGGAGAAGGAGGTTGGATCTGCAGTATTTGCCGTAAGAATCTAGAATACATGTTTGTAACGTTTTATGCTGGCCGTCGTTTGTTTCGTTTCAATAAACAAAAGAAGGATAATGTTCAGAAAGTGTCACAAGAACTAAATTTTTCTAATAACGTGATACTTTATTTAAATAGGAGAATGAAGTGGTACAAAATTATATATATATGTATAATATATACATATGTACCTACCACCTAGTGAATGGATTAGAATGTGAATCGCAATTAAAATCGGTGTTCACTTAAGTGGCCCTAAGTATAGGTATTATCTTGTATTCCATTATTCTCAGCGTTATTTTTT
>LR736864.1:6439047-6454092 GCA_902654985.2 Oryctes borbonicus | reverse complement strand
TTTCACTCTGGCAAGCTTAGTGCTTTTGATTTTTCTTTTTGACCCTCAATTATTTCTTCTATGGTTTTGTTGATTTTGGGTTTAGCAGTAAGGTGTCAAGAATAGAAAAACCAATCGCTTTCGTTAATATTTTATTACTGTTATGTTTCATTTGGTGCTTTCCAAATTTCTCAAGCAGATTGCTTGCAAACTATAAAACGTAATGAGAACAAATACAACTATTTAGTATATTATATAATTCAAATAAATATAACATTGACTGAAGCAGATTAACATGAAAATTTATTATGTGATAGTAGTTTGCAAAAAAAGAAATTGAACCATAATCCTTAATAAGTTCTGATGAAAATCTGAATTTAATTTTTTACAGTAAATATTGCAGGCTAGTTTGAAAGTGTATCGAACTGCCACGATCTTCTGCTCTCCTTTCCTTAAGCTTGATAAACTTGCACAAATACTATGTAGTAAGAATAAGCATTACGAATTATCTAGAAAAAAAAAATTAAGCGGTCATACCAATGGCTCTTAACATTTAAGCTAGTCTTACGTTAACAAATGTATCATAAGATAGTGTGAAGAGTTTGCCGGCATACAGTTCTATGGGTGTTTGTGTGTTCGTCATTATGATAAGTAGAAGCTTCCTGCTAGGAACGCTACATGTATACCATTCAGACATGTAGCAAGCTTCGGTTATATCAGAACTCTAAAAAAACGAAGAACGTTTACATCTGAAGAATAACCTTAAGAGAAGGGAAAAATGTGTTTGAGTACACTGAGAAATCGATATGTTTGAGTCAACTAAATATACTTTGTTAAAGTAATCCTGTTTGGACTATGTAAAAAAAATTGGCGTGTTGAATTTGGAAGAAAATGGCACATGTGGAATTGTCAGTTAAATTTATTGAATATTTATGGAGAATCTGGAAGAATTTAAAATAGAAAGTGCGCTCTGTTTCGGGAAAAATATTTGGATAGATCAATAGCACCTATAGATGTAGTTTGGTGGCCAATTAAAAATTGTCTAGAATATAGGCAGTTTCAGTCAAAAATTGAAGAAAGAGATTAATTGATGACGAAATTGTTGAGATAGGTGCACATTTTTATACTAACCCCACTGTATTTCTTCGAGAAGTGCTAACAACAAAATATCCATTCAGGGAATGTTCAACAACACAAGGGGAGACCAGCAACTACCAAACTTGCATCCGCAGAATTTTTTCGGAAGGGTGAATTTTCGCGAATTTCTCGGTATATCTTATCAGAATCTTATCAGACGCAACGGTCACTTTTGGGCAGGCAAAATCCTCATATTTCAGGAAAGTTGGCAATTCAATGTACTTTGTGCAATTAAAAATAACCGCATTCTTCGGCTACACTTTATCATGAAAATTTAAATGGCGAAATATATTAACGTAGTGCACAATATTGTCGAAGAACTTGTTACATTACCAGTTGTTCGGTCTGCTGCTGCTTGGCATCAAATGGATGGTGCACCGACTCACAACACAAGAATTGCCCACACATCTTTAGAGAAGTTATTTGAAGGAAAATGGATAACAAATAGAGGTGCAACTTTTGATTTTTTGATCTCCTCGAGAAAAAGAAAAGAGTGTAAAACCGATAATTAAATATAAAAAAAATGTTAAGATAAAATTAACTAAAAACATTTTATCCAACTGTGCTTGAAAATGGAACGAAAGGTATAAATCAACAAAATCATTTGTTTTCCCGTATTTAAACGTAGTTGGATCGATCCAACTAAATCGGTCTTGCAGCATAGCAATTTTCGAGGCCGCATTTAATTCTTATTAAATTATGTTAGTCATGTGCCAAACTAAGCTGTAGTTTTGAAACGTCAGGTTTATTTTATAAAATAATTCATCTACTCACTTGGTTTATAAGTTGCTGTCCACACCAGCAAAATATCGCTACTTGACCAACTACGCATATAAAAATAATCAACATAATACCAACTTCGTCGTTCTCTGTTTCCTTAAAAAATTTTTCTGTTTACTTTACAAAAGCCTTGAGAAAACCATTCCCAAAACTCACCACAAAAAATTGAAGTGCTATAATACACAATTCTATGGTACTGAAGAAAACTTGCCAGAAGAAAAGTTGAGACACCAACTCCTCCAGCTTAGGGACCAAGCTAAAGGTTATATGTAGGATGTCACAGGATGAGTTTACGTTAAAGGACGTAATTTATTAGTGAAAAATGTCTTCCTTTCTACTTACTCGAGTATCGCATTATGGTGAATGACGCAACTTCTTAAACGTGCTTGAATCTTTTTTTCTTGCGTGAAATAATCGTCGTTGATATCTCTCTCAGCTGAGCGTTTCAGGTTATCTTTCAGTATCTCCAGTTGAGCAACAACCATTAGAATAAACCCGATGAGTATGCAGTCAACAAGAGGGTAAATATAAGTTGACAATATTAGATAAATTGATTCGAAAATGTATGTGAAAATGTGTTCTTCGTCGCTAGTAAATGGAATCCAAATTGGTACATTTAGATAGTAGTTAGTCACTATAGGACATAGGGTAAAGATAATAGCAATATTACAGCTCACACACCAGTAGATTCGAAGCCCATACAATATCATGGTCCTCGCTGTATACAAGAAATGGTTTTGATCTTGGGTGTGCATGTTGAAAACATCCGCTTCCAGCATATCTTCAAGCACGCGTAACTTTGGCAAATTGTGGATGTGAAGTAATACCTTAGCAGTGAACCATAACGTACAGGTGAGAAAAGTTACATGGTACAAGGTGGCGTTAATATCTGATTCATCCACTATCATAGATAGCAATATTAACGCAGGAAATAGACAGAAAACCGTAAGAACGAAGATGCGAACCGCATAGTATAGAGAATGTTTCTTCAACGTTTTGTTGTGGTAAAGTCCAGTGATCCATATGAACTTCCTATCGTGGATCAGCACTTCAATAGGTATTATTCGCTGAAATATGCACTTTGTAAGATCTAATCCTGTTTGCATTCAACGTTGGACAACTTACATTTGACATAATGGCTCGACGAACCGTTAATGTCGGATGTAACACTTAATCTATGGCGATCTATTGATCATCTGGTGTTTTTATATTAAAAAAATGCAATTTAAAACTTTATAATTGCGTTTTAATATTGTATAAGTTCCATGAGAATATATGCGTAGCTGCTGTAAATTATTGAAGAACCAGTAATACCAGCGATTTCGTAATAAATTGATTTTAGAAAATGTTCAAAAGATGACTTTTTTTTTTATATAGTAGGAGGAAAACTGTGAGCACAACCTTCTCTCCAATGTTCTACAGGGTCGGGTTACAACGAAGCTCTTGAGAATTATGGAGGTCTCCTCGATTGCTGTTGTAGAAAGCGTGCCAAATAATCTCTCGTCTCATTGACAACTTATGATCTAAGATTTATTTATTAACACGCTGATTTCCATACAAATACTTATTGTATACCTTTGGTTATGGTAATGTAACATGAATTCGAGATAATGAAAGATATTGTTAAGGTGAAAGGCTCTTAGCAATCCCTCTTCCAGCTCCAACACACAGTAGGCGGCACAACTATTAATTACAAAATCTGGGACGATATGCTTAAAGATGCCTCTATCTCACGGTAAGTTATCGATGTTTTTGAACAACGACCGACTTTGTTCGATCTTCATGACTTGCATCACTGACGAAAGCACGACCACGACGATATACCAAATATATATTGAAGAACGCGTATTTTATGGTATGATGGTTCTAATGGGTCGGGAAGTATGTGCTTTTAAATGTGAAACAAGTCCAAAACATCGATCAACGCATTTAGTAGCTCGAAATTGGAGATAAAGTTTCATAATAATTAGCGATCCATAATTTCAAAAATCAAAAATGTTCGACAGGATAGATTTTGCGCCGCCATACTACGCTCTTGCTTTTGAAGATAGCTGCTTACCCGTTAAACGATAAAAAATGTCATTGTCTAATGCAGAGGCACGATATGTCTCTGGTGCATTTTGGTGTTTTGTAAAGCTAATTTATATACAGTGGCGGCCATATAATTAGCACAGGTAACCTGATATGGATGAATTGATAAATTTGTAAATGTTAACAAGTGATTTATTTAACTTAGCTTAACAAAAATGTAGCAGATGGCATGCAGTTTATAATAAACACACAATATTTTATAAACTTCAAGATAAACAAACTAAAAAAATAAATATATTATTTTTTAAGTGGGCATAGAAATAGCACACTTAATAACAATAACGAAATACTGTATTATTTCTCTTTTTTAATTCTTTTTTGCTTTTACATTTAATATTTTGTTGGAAACTCTTTACAAGCCAATATTGCTGCACATCTTCTCGGCACACTTTCAACTAATTTTTGACATCTCTCTACAGGAATGTTATGCCAGGCTTCTTCAATAGTATTCCATAATTCGTCTAATGTCGCGCTGGAGATTTAGACTTTATAACAACCTCAACATCCCCCCATAGATTTTCTATGGGATTTAAATCAGGGCTTTGTGCAGGCCATTCTAACACTCGAATCTGTTTCTCCTCTAGCCACTGTTTTACGGTCCTCGCCGTATGTTTGGGTTCATTGTCGTGCATTAAACCCCAGGTTACTGGAAGAAATTCATCAGCATATGGTTCCATCACGTTTTCTAAAATGTTGCGATAAACATACTGATCCATTTTTCCTGCAATTCTGAAGATAGGCCCTACACCACGCCATGACATAGAAGCCCATACCATTACGCTTCCTCCACCGTGTTTCAGTGTTTTTATAGTGTACCTAGGGTTGAATCTCTGATTGATGGGTCGTCGCACACACATTTTTCCGTCAGACCCAAGTCGGTTGTATTTGCTCTCATCTGTCCAAAGTACAGATTTCCAAAAAGAAAGCGGATTTTCTTTGTGCATTTTCGGAAACGGTAATCTTCTTTTACGGTTTTTATTTGACACGAGTGGCTTTCGTACTGCAATACATCCATGTAAGTTAAATTCCTTCAGCCGACGTCGTATCGTTCTTCTCGATATATTAATATCAAATTGTTTATTAAATTCGGTTTTTATTTGTGTAGCTGTGCGAAAAGGATCTCCTTGACTTAATCGACGAATAAGGTTGTTTTCTCGTAAGGTTGTTTTACGAGGCCTAATCTTCCGTTTCTTGTTTTCTAAAGGTTTTTTCCGTCTGAATATGCTTTATCGCATTTTGTATTAATTTACGTGAACAATTTAATGTTCGTGATATTTCTGAAATTGATATGCCCTTCTCTTTCATGGTGCAAATTAACTCTCTTTTCTCTGGCGTGCGATGTTTTCCTCGTCCCATTATACTAACACCTAAATTTTTGTTATTAATAAAACATTAATTTGAAAAGTGGTAAGTACACCACTTTTTTGGTACAAAATAACTCGAACCGTAACACTATAATAAGATTCCGCTACAGAACCGACAATTGTGCTATTTATGTGCCTGCTAGAAAAGTGAAACTAATTTTTTTTTCCATTGAGTGCCGAATTATTGTTCTGGAATACGTAGCTAGGGGAAGTACACGCCACCTTCTCGCGGACTCTCACGCTAGTTTAATAAAAATTTAAACGGGAACAGCTTAAGCGGTTAATTCAAGTGAAATTTGATGCCTGTGCTATTTATGTGGCCGCCACTGTACTTTAAAATGGTAGCTAGAACAGGTCAAAGTACAATTGTAATTCTTTTGTGGTACTTGCTTATGTGTGGTAGAGATTTGTGGTGATAGCTTTATTAATTAAATGATATTAGCTGTTTTTTTTTATTTTCAATAGCGTGCGATCTTAATTCTTTATCTCTTGTAAATTGATGCTTCACTGTTATCTAGCCGGTGGTTAATGGACTGCTGAGATGTAAAAGGTAACAAGCATAAACACGTGTCTTCTATTCATTATACTACATAATTTTTATTAGTACAATACTGGTTCAAGCAGAGTAACATGGAAATTTAAGTAAACAATAGTTTATAAAAAAGGTGATCTAATAACCAAGGTATTTGTGAGAATTAGAGAATACCTTCGAAAACATTTTCATCGTAACTTCATCTTCGAGAGTGAATATCGCAGGCTAGTTTTAAAGTGCATCAAATTGTCATCACCTCAACTATGTTATTAACGGTGATAAAACTGCCTAAATACTATGTAGTATGAGTAAGCGTTACGAATAATCTAGAAAAATAGAAACAAACAAAGCAATCACACCAACGGATCTTACAATTTAAGCGAATCTTACGTTAACAAATGTGTTGTAAGATATTGCGAAGAATTTCCCGCCATACAATGTTAACGATGCCTGCGAGTTCGTCATTATAATGAGTAGAAGCTTCCTGGTAGGAACACTGCATGTGTACCATTCAGACATGTAGCAAGCTTCGCTTATAGCAGAGCTCTAAACAGAAGGAAAAATATCTCACGTACACCTGATGACTTTTGGAGTCGTGAGTCTGTTATACAAAGTATAATTGAACTACTCACTTTATCTATAAGTTGCTGTCCACACCAGCAAATAATAGTTATTTGGCCAGCAACGCCTAGGAAAAGTACCGTCTGAATGACAGTTTGGCTGTGGTCTGCTACCTTAAAGAATTCTTTATTTTATAAAACCCTCGCAAAATCTCCCATAAAATTTACCACGAAGAGTCCAATAGCCAGCATACACAATTCGATGCCACTGAAAAAAATCTGCAGAAAGAAAAATGAAGACAGCATATCTTGTACTTTGGCGACAAAGCTAAAAATTATATCAAATTGTTACAGAGTGCAATTTATCAATGAGAAATGTCTTCCTTTCTACTTACTCGAGTATGGCATTATGGTGAATGACGCACTTTCTTAAACGTGCTTGTATCTTTTTTTCTTGCGTGAGATAGTCCTCGTCGATATCTCTGTTGGTTGAATACTTTAGGTTATCCTCCAGTACCCCCACTTGAGCTATAGCCATTAGAATAAGTCCGATGAGTGTGTAGTCAACAATGGGGTAAGTGTAACATCCGGCGATCATGTAAACTGATTCGTAAATATACACGAAATTGTGTTCGATTTCGCCAGAAAATGGAATCCAAATTGGTATAGTTATAGAGAAGTTGCTCACCAGAGGACACATAACAAAGACAGTGGCAGCGGCACAGCACACAAAATAGTAACCTCGAAACACATACATTATCATGGTCTTCGTTCTATACATGAAATGATTTTGTTGCTGGGTGTGCATATTGAAAACCTCCGCTTCAAGTAAATCTTCAAGCACGCGTAACTTTGGCAAATTGTAGATGTGAAGTGATATCTTAGCGCTACACCATATTGCACCCATTAAATAAATTGTTTCGGTATAGATGGTTTTAACATTTAATTTTTCCACTATCAGAAAGAGTAATATTAACACCGGAAATAGATAGGATACCGTAAGACAGAAGGCGCGCATCTCATTGTACAGAAAATGTTTCTTCAACGCTTTGCTGTGGTAAAATCCTGGGATCCATGCGAACTTCCTGCCGTAGGTAACTACTTCAGCGGCCTTTATTTGCTGAAATGTGGAGATTGTAAAATCTAATTCTGTTTGCATTTAGCGTTGTATAACTTACGTTTGACATTGTGGCGTTGCGAAACGTTAATGCCGAATGCAACAATAGTCAATCTATGGCGATCTATTGATCTTCCTTTGTTTTATATAAATGGTGCAATTTGAAACTTTATAAGTACAATTAATATTTTATTTGTTTCATGAGAATACGTACGTAGCTATAACTTATTGAAGAACCTGCAGAATAGATTAATAGAAATCTTAATAATGTAAGACGCCCAACATTGCAATAATTGTAACGAGACCGTACACGCCGCACATCTATTGGAACAAGAACTTGTATCGTTTGTTGCGGAAACTGAGCATGCTGTACTTGAACATAATTTTATGTTGTACGCAATTATTTTTTATTTGAACATTTTGTCCCTAAATTGCTCAGGAACGGAATTATCTTCTCAGACTATGCACTAGATGGACACGCTGTATTTTTGGAGTATATTTGAATTGTATTAATATTTTTTAAAGATGGATTGGAGCAATTACTTCAATATAGCATTATTGTGAATAACGCTAATGGATCTTTATATCTTGCTCAGAATAGCTTTCATTGGGATTTCTTTTGCTTGTGTGTGGAAAGACTCACGCTATATAGGAAATGTTTCTTCTATCTTTTATCGTGATATAATCCGGAGATCAATAACATTTTCCTACCAAAAGTTTACCACTTCTATGGACGTAGGTCATTGCAACATATGTCTCATGAAAAAAATTAATTTTTTGAAGCACACTAGATCTTACTTTTAACATTGAGCAGTTGAGTTTCTTTTGAACGTAACAATTAGTCCAACGTGATATCTTGGTTGCTTACAACGTTTTATACTCGCGCAAATTATAGCGCGTGATATAATATGGAAAGATACATTATTACCCTTAGAGAATTATTTTAACTTTAACAAGGCAACATCGATTTAAGCTAAAGTTTTTTCTGAATCGTGGACCATTATAAATGCAACATATCTCGTCACTATTTGCTTTTAATATCTCTAATAATAACATTAAACTTACTTTGGACACCTTCTTAAATGTTTAAATTAAATCCCACAATTTACATGTTTGCAAGGATAACATCCCACGCCCAAATGCAAAAACCTTTATTTGTTGAAAAAGCACAATGCAAGTGAAAAATAAAGTATTTAAAAAAGAGAACGATCGCGATATCAGTTGTTTTAGTGCATACAACATTTTTCCGGGGTAAATAGTGGTAAGTGTGCATATAAGCGTAAATGGTATTTCAAAGGGATGACTTGTGCGTATATTTTGTCCTTTCCAGTTCAACCCGCTGGCAACTCGGTAAGAGCCTGGGAGTATGGCAAACAAATCTCGTTCAGGCTAGTTTAATAGACTTATGGAAGACGTATTTAGAGACATATAGCTTTATTTTTTTTTTATTAGTAATAACGGCGTAAATTGCAAAAAAATCCGAAAATCGTCGTAGCTTTCACTCCCTAAACCTGAGGTTCCGCAGAAACAGGAAGCGGCGTTTTGCAACACTCGTTGGGTCCTACAACTCTGCCAAGTTGGTGAGTGTCACCTTGTCATTGAAGTTTAATGGCACATTCGTTATTGCTCACAAAATATTGGACAGCTGAATTTAACTGCAGCCGTACGAGCATCTTTGAGAAAGGTCGATTTATGGAACCCTTGCAACAGACGTATTCAGATCCGAGTCAAAAAATTCAACACTTTGTATTTCAAATATGTTTATTTAAATTAGAAAGTAATTGTAATACATTATTATATTATTACAGATGTTTTAAAGCATGCAGGAAAGGTACCTGTCGTAAAAGAAAAATTAATTAAATATGTAATAGGTGAAACAAGTATGCTATTGGATTCTTTACGGTTTTGGATCTACGGAATTAAATTTAGACTGCTAAAGTAGTACTAAAGTCTATCAAAAACTTTAACACATCAAGGGTAGTGCTATGATAGATTCGGTCAAATTGCAGTGAAAAAGTTCAACACATTGCGTCCTAAATAAGTTTAAGTGTACGCCATTCACTAGCTAGCATAATACTTTTGTTTAGTTCTACTATGTATTTCATCCAGTGGTATTTCCATATTTCCGTCTCGAAGTCACTATTTCCTCCTAATTTTCATAGATTTTTCTAAAAAGGGCGTAGAACGAGTAAGCATTGCGAAGTATCTTCAAGAGAAATCCCAATAACTACCTTGCTCATAATAATTTTTTACAGCATTCTTACTTACCATCGCAAAGCTATTAAAGGATATTGTAAAAAGTTTTCCAGCATAGAAAATAAGTGGTTCCTGCGTATTTGTCATTATAATAAGTAGAAGCTTTCTGGTGAAAGGAGTGCAGATATACCAATGTGTTTTTTTTATAAGACAAGTTCGAAGATTTAGATAGTAAAAGAGTTTCCATTAGAAACTGCTAGACAGATAGGATGTGTGACCTTCGTATAACAATCATGCCGCTAGAAACTATTTAAATCAAGTGTGTTATTGCAACCATTGGAACAGTACATTAGCCTGCAAGATCACCTGATTTGGCTCCTCCTAAAACGCTTTTATGGTGTTGTTTTATGGTGTTAACTATTAAAAATAAAGTTTATGGTCAATAACGTAGAAAAATTGTAGGAAGCAGTACTTGAGACATTTCATAGTATTAATGGCAACACTATCCGTAATTAGTTAGCAATTAGTAATTAATAGCATTCAGAAACCGTGCCAAGTTTGCATTACAAACAATGGTGGTTTATTTAATTTATTGTTGCTAATTGTTGTATTTACAGCTTAATTGGTTTGTTAATTAGAGTTTTCTTAGTTTACATAAGCGTGTTTTTTCCGAAACATGATTTCACAGATAACTTGATATACAACAAGCAAAGTCTTTGCGATCATGGCACTGCAAAGGCTTGTCTGTAAAAGCAATTAAAAGAAATTAGAAGGTTTTGGCTTTTTTTTTATTTCACGTGTTTGCTAACTTCACCATCTACTTATCTCTTCAAATACAAAAGTTATTCATGATGTATTTACAAATTTCGGGCATACAAGCTGTTGGGCATACAAGATGTTACTAAATACCAATGAAACATGCATCTGTTTGCATTTAACTAGACGGAAATCAGGTACAGTAACTGACACCAGTTACCAAAAATGCGACCTTCTCTACTGATACGAGTTTCAAAGTATTTGTTTTGTAAATCAGTACCCCTGTTGCCATCCCCACACGTGGCGATTTTCGACTTTAGTGAGGAAATGAGGAAATTCAGTCAAAAATTGAGAATATTTGTGACTAAAAGGAAAAAAGAAAAAGGTGATTAATAAGAATTATTGTTAAAGAAGGTAGATATTTAAAATATTATTTGATTCGGGTAGGTAGATCGTCTCTAAATTTTAGATACGATATTGCAACTACTTGTACTCGATTCCATTGATATTATGGTATCCATGATAGTAGTGATCTGTTAAATATATTTGGTCAAACGCTTTTGGGAAGTCATGATATACAGATTGAGAGTCGGTCCTACTTTTGTACATGTACTTGCAACCGTTCAGTACTGAAATAATGTATTCGGCTATCAGTTCATTGGTTACAGTTCACGTTCTAGTGTGACGTAATTACCTCTTTTGGTAGCTAACACATCAAAACTAAGGCGTCAGCTGTAACCAGCTAACAGTTGAACGATGACCTAGTCACTATTTGAATAATGGACGAAATCCTCTTCACCCTTTCTACCGTTCCGAATATATTCGATCAAGGTAGGTACGGCGATTAGTTTGGATGCTCAGGCTGCATAAAAACCATGTTGATTGATATTAATAAATGAAAATCGTGAAGGTATTAGCTCACGATTTTTCTCTAACTTTGCTCTTTTAATACCAACCCAAATAACACGAATTTCGTTTAGTCCTTTTAAAATAAAGTGAGGATAAATTTACAAAATTCAAATTACCATACCACGATGTAATTTGAATTAACTAACCGAAACCGAAGTAATTTAAGCTGATCTATGCCTATATTAAAACTACCAAAACAGTTGACATTTGACAAAGCAGACTGCCTGCCAATCCATTTTCACTTGCGGATGAAAATTTCCTATTTAATAATTCCCCTATTCAACTATTAATAGCTGATCGACAGCCCCTTATCGACTAGCTGCGTCCTCGGTTAGCAAGGTGGCCGTACGCGGTAGCAAAAGAAATGGGAGAGTGCGCCAAAACAAACTTTCGCAGTAGAGGAAGAACCATACCGAGCAAACTCGCCTCGAGAAATACAAATTTTATCACTTTATCGCGACGATGGTCGTAGTTCCATTGCATTATTTTCAAGCCCTTAAAGTACATCGAAATTTTTAACACGTCAAGGGCACTCTTAAGATAAATCTATTCGGATCGCAGAGAAAAAGTCAACATATTACATCTAAAACAAGTTTATTTAAATTAAAAGGCAATTCCTCTTAAACCTATAGCTTGTGTCTTCCACAGATCTTATCCATTAGGTTCTAATGGTGTTTCCATGTTGCTAGGATGATCAATACGTAGCAATATCTTCATACCAAGATCACACAGACTACTGGTTACCGTTTCCTCTTAATTTTGATAGATTCGGCTAAAAAGAGCGTAATACGAGTAAGCATTGCGGAGTATCTACAAGAGAAATTCCAGAAACCATTGTATTCCTAATAATTACCCATAACATCCTTACCATTGCGAAGGTACTAAAAGATATTGTGAAAAGTTTTCCAGCGTAGAAAATGACTGGTTTCTTTGTATTTGCCATTATAACAAGTAGAAGCTTTTTGGTGCAAGGAGTGCAAGCGTACCATTCGCAAGCATAGCAAGCTTCAGTTATATCGCAACTCTGAAGAAGATGTAAGAAATAGCAAGCGTTCGTTGATAAATAAGTACATCGTTCAGTATACTTACATTATTTATAATCTCTTGCCCACACCAGCAGATTAATAATACTGTCCAGGTAAGGCCCACAAGCCATACAATAGACAAGGCAATTTGGGCAACTTCTGTAGCCTTAAATTTCGTAGTATTGAGTTGCTTAAGAAAGATGGGTTTTAAGGAAACTTACGGCTATAAGTTGAACACCCGTAAAGCATAGTTGCAGGACACTGAATGCTACCTGCCAGAAAAACATTGGCGAAAGTAAATCTTCTATTTTCGAGGAAAGTCTATAAAATAAGCACTTGATAAGTTAGTCGAAATTATAACTATATCCATCAGTTGTTTTAATTTCTTTTTTCCCTTCTATATACCTATGTTTATATTACTTTGGTTGATAATAGGAAGTTTATTTCTAAAGAAGGGGAAATTTCCACTTAATCGGAAGTAAATATTTACTACAACCAAAATATAATATTTCTGACGGAAACATAGAAAAATAATGGTATTGGCTTTCATTATATTCGTGACAATAACGACCTAATAAGTGTAATGTTTTGGAAGGAAAAGATTGAGCTGTTACTTGAAACGTATTTAATAGTTCTTCCCATAAGAAAAATTATCAGAAATATTCGGGAAATACTATCTTTTTGTTACTTTTAGAAACGCAACACTTGGTTAATGATGATTATCCTTCCGATGACAAATTTGAAGTCAAATTGCACGAATTAAGATTGAAATCTAAAACGACAAATCCAAAGACAACAGTTTACACCACGGAAGATTCGTCGACAATATGTTCCCCGGCCGATAAAATTCTCGATAAATAATTCAAGGAATGGAAAGCCGCAAACTTAGTTTTAATTACCTAATGCAGTTAAGGTTAATGATTCCTAATTATTAGGGATATTAATTTCTTCAAATTGTCTATTTCGAAAAAGTTTGTGTTACGGTTAACATCGTGAAATGGCTGTTGAATTTGTTGCGTTATGTTTATCTATATCGAAACGAGAAAGGAGACGACAAATTATTTTGGGAACGTGACTATTATTACAAAAAAATTTGGAGAATCTCTTAAAAAAATAAAGCCCAGCCATAATAGATGCCAGAGAGATAGAAAAAACAAAATTTTATAATAAGATACCAGGAAATCCCATAACTAGCCAGGACGCACCACATCATGTTATCTCTGCTTCGTTTCATCGAAGAGATATCGTTTTCTTTTACTCATTAACAAAAAATGGAGAATCCTTTTTACTGGACGAAATGCTAATTTGTAGTATTAGAGGCGCGTTTGGACCCATAGCAAATCTAGTCGAAGCGTTTGACACCTTTTATGAGGAGAATGTTGTACTGGAGGATGCCTGCCCAATTGTGAGCGACCTCGAAAGCACTTGAACTGGATGCTCGTAAAGACGCCAACATCGCGACGAACCGTCGTTGGAGAATCTTCCTTCAGCGAATGTTACGGCTTCCTCATCTTCCATCTGCCGGAAATTGCACATATCTATTTTTAAAAAAGTCCGGGTGGCAACTAGGTGCAAAAAATGAATCTTCCAAACAAAGCCCTAATAACTCTGAAGCCTTTCGTTTTAGAACAATAGTACCTTATTTCATTTTCTTCCAGAATTTAATGAGGATTTGAGAAATGCAATAATATATAGCATGTTTCACTAAAAAATAATATAACTTTGGGTGAAAGTCGAAGCATCCGGTAGATTTGAAAGTAACGCATGCCCATAATCAGACCTCATAAAGAGAAGAAACCGCTTTACGAAATCTCCATTTGCCAAGCCATTTTAATTTCAATTATCTGTGTTTCTTACTTCAGTATAGCATTGTGATGGATGATGCATTTCCGTAAATGCCCTTGGATCTCGTTTTCTTGCGGGTGATAGATGCTCTTTCCATTTCCTTTGCATACATTTCTTAAGTTTTCTTTAAGTATCTTATATTCGGCCGCCACCACAAAAATAAGCTCAACAGACACAGTATCCAACAGAGGATACACAAAAGCACCAGTTGTGAAGTAGCAGCATTGATAGAGATAAGGAAATAGCTCAAAACGAAATGGATTCCACATCGGTATTACAAAAAAGTGTCCAGTTATGATTGGACATGTAATAAAGGTAAAGGTGAACAAGTACAGAAAACACCAATAAAATCTGAGCACAAACGTCTCCGTGGCTTTCGCTTCCCACATAAACCGATCTTGTTCCTTTGTCTGCATGTTGAAAATATCCATCTCCAATTCATCTTCGATGACGTAAAGCTTTTCCATGTAATATATATGCGAAATCAATTTGCTGGCAACCCAAAGTGTTGTCATAAAAAAAGACGATTTCTGCAAGAAGTTCATGAAATTGTAATCGGATTGAAATAATTGCAATAATATGAAGAGCGGGAGCAGGTAAACTAGTATGAGAAACATGGTGCGATTCACCCAATAGAGGCGATGCTTCTTTAGCGTTTTACCATGATATAATCCGAATAGCCACAACAAATTCCTGCCATAAGTAACTATTTCTATCGCCTTAGGTCTCTGTAACACGTACTAAAAAGGAGAAT
>LR736864.1:6092886-6439037 GCA_902654985.2 Oryctes borbonicus | reverse complement strand
GGAGCGGTGAATTTGGCCTACGCCTCGGGCACGCTACGCCACTGCGTTAATCTTTATTTGTAGACCATCCTCCAACGTAAAACAAAAGCCGTAAAAAGTCCATTTTCGTCGCCCGATTCCGCTTCCTGGGTAAGTCCAGTGACCTTTGAACGACCCACCTTCCTTATTTTGCAGAACCTTACATGTATACGATTGACCCTTTGCCCCGCTACATCCTGTACACCACATATTTATAGCGGCAACAATTATTGTCATCGCAATTAGAGGTAATATGTATGTAGCCGTAATCAATTGGCAAGGACAAATACCCAAACCGACAGATATGCGCCATAATTGACCTGGAGAACCGATAAATGTATACTTACTTGGTTTTATCGCAATGTTTTCGAGCAAGAATTACGCACACACGTTTCTGGAAAATTGACAGCAGGTAATAAGCCATAATGCGCGCTATACGTGGTTCGCGTTAATCGTTTTTACTTTGTGTAGTTTCGATTGATGGTTGCGTTAGCGAAGAATGTACAATATCCTCGTTGTTTTGTGTACCTAATGCAATTTGTCAGTTTTGTGTTTTGTTGCGCATGTTCAACTAAATGAACAAAATTAATTTAAATTGATCCATCTTCGCCAAGGAACAGCGGAATCTCTTCGCTATTCGCAAGAAAATGGTGAGTATATACTAAACGTATTATTTTAGCAATTTAATAGAACCGTAGCCCGATGATGTATTAGCCAAATTGCCAAATAGCCGCCCTTCTTTTTCATTTCTTCCTTATTAATTATGTATCTGTAAACTTTTATCTTCAATTTTGAACCGTAAAACGTTATTTGTTGTACATTCCAAAGTTGAAAGTATTTAAAAACAACTAAATAGGGTAGTACCTAAATTTAAAATTAATTTTAAGAGATTCTTTTAGATAAAATTAGGTATTTTTATATTAAATATTACGTTGATGAAAACAATACAGTTTGTTTTATTTTGATTTTTCACCTTAAATTCGTAATTTTCCACTGATTTTCTTTAAAGAAGAAAAGAAAGACGGATTTATTTTATTTCGCAAAGTATCGTCGTACCATTTTCGCCGATATAGTCAAAAATATTTGTCACCTTCTTGTAATAGCCGTAATCTTGTTTTTCGTTCTTTTACTTTCTTGAAATGGTATTACTTATATTACTTGCTTTCTTTTAGCAATTTAATCGCTTCTGTAAACGTTTTGATTAATGAGTATGTTTTACAAACAAGAAAGTCGCTGTCTTGAAAAAAAGCGGTTGCTTGTCCAAAATAGGCTTTATCCAAAATATTACTACTTTCATTCAACTACATTTATTTTTATTATTATTTTTTTTATTATATATTTTATATTTTATAGTTATTTTCAAAATAACTATTCTGTTTATTTGTATTCTTCCTTTTCTTGTTTGTCACCAATTTGCCTTGCTGTATCGGAGCTACCTCCTCTTTATCAGCGGTTTACTCGAAAACCTATTTTCACACATTTAGATCGCTTAACAACGAAACAACTAACAATATCCATTATGTGTAGACGCGCGTTTCGCTGTATTAAGGCGGATTTAGTCTTGTACCACGAAGAAAGCATATGTCGCATAGTAGAAAGTTAAACTCTATTAAAATAAATAGAATTGTTCTCACTCATATGCATTTCTTCGCGCTGCAGGTTGTTGTACATTAACGATCGTAAGCACTAATGCAGTTGTTCGTAGAAGTTCAACTTTTACTGCTATTTGTCGTAATTTTGCGCTATTAATAACTTCATAGTGAACCGGTACCTCCCAATGTTTGTCTCTTATGAGTATGAAGTATATTGTTGATGAATTTCAATAAATTCTTAAAACCAGAGGTGTGGGACAGTAATTCCGTTCAGTCCCCGAAAATAAATAATAAATATCGATCTATGCTAGCTTAACCGAATATATTTGCAACTTTTAATTTAGCTCTTGCATATATCCAGCTGTACAAGAACCATTGATCCTAAGAGCGCATATTCGTAACGAATCACGTGATTTTTTTTCGTATACTTTCTGCAGCAAGGAAATTTTGCAAACGAGACAAATGTGCCTCTGCAGCTCATCAATACACCTCTGTGGAAAGTGGTAGCTATAATTGTATATATACAAAGGTTGAACTAACACGTACGGATCAATCAATCAATCAATCTCTCATCTCAACCACTGAAAAATTCGAAATTAATAGCTATAACGACCTTTACAGCAATGAGCACCAAGACAATAATTTTATTGCTTACTTTCAAGTGTAACTATGCATTCTTGTTTGTTAACTACACGTTAACTGCGTTTATTTAATTTTTGATATTCGAGCTTTGACACTGTTTTCCTCAATTTTTTTCAAGTGTCACAATTGATAATTTTGTACCGTTGAAAACGGAATAAAAAGTACTACTGAAATTAATGATAAAAAATATGTTATTTAAAAAAAAACATTTGATGACGTCATAAGATTAAAAACAAATGACGTAAACATTTACGAAGAAGAAAAGCTAAAATAATTCAAATCGCTATACCTCTTCGAGATTAAAAAATAAATAAATAAATATTAACAAAAATGATAAATTTATCCGTTACTTTCTTTCCACACTGTATAATCGATGCAGTTCCTAATGATACATTCTGTATGTATTCCTTGATAATAGCCGCATCAGAACGTTTAATTATGATTAGGAATCAATCTAATGGCTACGAACAAAATAAAAATATTTTCATGTTATTTATTCGTAATGGAATAGTTTTGATTTATTGAATTTTATTGAAATTAGAAATATTTTGTTGATAATCACCAAAAATCTTAGAATTCTTTTACAATCTGATGGTTATGCAACCCAAAAAGCGCCGAGCTAGTTCTAGATTGAATCCGCATAGATGTCGCTTGCATCTTCGAGAAACGTCAGTACGATTTTAGCGCGCTAACTTATCGCCTCATATATGCAACTCAAATTACATAACCTCTACGAAGGTTTAAAACACCGAATTCGATTACAGGTTAACGTCCAACGTCAAAATGTGGAAGATATAGAGAAAGGAAAGCCGTACCACTGTGCAGATGATCGAAAAGCGCAAACGGTAACGCTATTCAAACGGCTGGCGATCATGATCGTCCTCAGCGGATTGGTAGCCGGCGGTGCGGCGATATGGTACTGTTTCGGATGGCAGTTCTTCCTTGTGTACCTCTTTCCCGCGATCATATTCTTCCTTATCGTTGTTAATTATAGTTGGTGCTATGTAGCGGCGGTAACGGCCCCACGGGATATCAGGTGAGTTTTTCTAATTCATAACTTGCGTAGAAAGCTAATATTTGTCGTGGTAATTACAGAAACAGCAATTAGTTCAAAGTTCAATTAGTAAAGTGTATAGACGCTTTCAAATAGTATTCGTTTAAAATAAAATTCTTCGGTTATTATTTATTTAAGTTTAAATAGAGAAGTAAGGCCTTGTTTTAGATATTTATCCATTAAAATTAGTTTATTTTTGAAACCCAGTTAATTGTACATTAGCAGAAACGAATAAGTGATCACAAAAAATTTCTCCGTTCCTGTTTATTATTCGTTCGCACACTTACCTACTTTCTCTGTATTATTAAGCAGCTTATCTAAAATAATTCTCGGATTAATAAATCTGAAGCATGTACTCCTCTCAATACTTCTTACAAGAATTCAAAGTATGAATTAAAAAAGAAAATCATTCCGTGTGACATGATTAGTTTAAATTAGATAAATGTATCGCGTGCTAAATAATATGTATGATTGCTTTCTGTTTGCATTTATCATTTAACCGTATCAGTTTCTACGAGTACAATTTAGACTTTTTCGTATGATTTTGATACTTGTCTGTAATAGACTTTAAGTTTAAAATTGGCGCTCTGTAGTTGTTACAAGGGTCACCAACTACTATTTAGCTAATCATTGAAATAGATATTTCAAGGATAAAATATTTATTTTAAATAAATACTTGTTTATTGAATTTGTGAATCATAGTTTATTATTAGTGTTATCGTTTTTTTTTTTTTGAAATGAAGCATAACAGAGATACTACGAACTGTCGCTGATATCAGCGCTCCGTCGTGCCTCTAGTCATAATACGCGCGTTATTCAAATATTCTAAAACAATTTTCCTGCATTTACTATTATTACAATTTAATAAAAAGAAAATTCACTCTGTTTTTCATAAGATAAACTACACTGGCCAACAGTGATTTTATTGTTTCCGCTATTAGAGCAGTTCGAGGGTAACTTAGTGTTGTTGATTCCATATTTGCTAACAGTTTTCTCATATTGGTTCTAGTTTTTATGATATATTTTTTTTAAAGGAATGAAGAAAAAAAATTCAAATTAAAAATTTATTGGGAGACAGGCGAAAAATACTTCAAATTATAATTACACAAAATAAATATTTATAATTATGCAAAATAAAATATATAATATAAAACTAGAAAGTATGTTTTTAGTAAAAAAAATATCACTACAAATGCTTGGTGATATGATTTTCTATTGTGTTGGATTTGAAAACAATCACATTGTAGGTTCCAACAATAGTCTGCCATCATGTTTCACACCTTCCTTGATACCTTTGCACCACTTTGAGTTTATGTCTTGATGGAATCGCTCGCCTTGTTCTTCACTAAATTCACGGAGGCTTTCCGGAAAACTGTCCAAATGATTATTGCAGAAAATCTAATTTAATGCTCATATTACCACCCATTCTCTTAAAATTAACCAGCATATTTCGTACGAGTTCTTCATAATGTTCTGCCTTATTGTTATCCAAGAGGTTCTTAACCGCAGTAACAAAAGAGCACCAAGTAGAAGCTTCAACATCAGTCGTGGCTTTTGGGAAATTCAAATCGTTAATGAGCTTACGAATTTGAGGGACCATAAAAAATTTGAGCCTCGTTCTTCAAAGTAAGTTTAGGAAAATCAACTTACTTTGGAGAACGATCTACAAATAAATTTAAAGCGTTCCCCTTCTTTGTATAAGGTTTTAACAGATTGTTTCGTAAGTTCCAGCTTTATACGAAGTGGAAGCAAAATGATTTTGCCCTGTCAAGCAAAGACTTGCTTTACCTACAGTTTATTCTTCTCTAAGTGGCCATTCCTTTTTCGTCCAGTTGCTCTAGCATCCCGCATACACATAAGATACACTGGATAATTTCGGACAAAGTTGCTCCGTATCATACCACGTCAAACCGATGTCAATATACATGCCCAAAAATTTTGTAGATGCTACCTGTTATATGGATTTATTTTAGACTTTTAATAATAAAGACGATGTAATTAAAAAAGTCATAGTTGTATAAATAGGTATTATCGTCTGGGTACATAGTAGCTGCGCCATTAGAGACGATATTTGACAAATCATTTATAAATAAAACAAAAAAAATGGCCTAAGGACAGATCCTTAAGGTACACTAGGGCGTACATGATGTTTTCTTGATCTTACCCCATTCACCTCTACTGTACATTTTAGAATAAACAACATTTTGTGAAATACAGGGTGAATTTTATTTCTATTAAATTCAGATATGCACTGTTATATTATGCGTATTCTAGTCTTCTGCATTTTAATAAAAAAAATTATCGTTTACAGAAGTAAAGTACAAAGTGTAATAAAAAACACTTGAAACAAGAAAAATATGTTGACATTTATTTATTAGTTTGTAGAAGAACATTAGGAAAATTCCTTCAATGGTCAAAGAGGACATAGGTACAAATGGACAATAGTTGCCTGTGAATAAGTCAATAACTAGTAAGCAAATATGGTACAGATAATATTTAGATTCGTTGAAGAATAATTTAGCCATTATTTTGTGCGAAAAAAAGGTAATGACTACAATTGTTAGCGGTATTAGTCTAGAGAAAACAACATTGTTTGAATTGAAGAAACAAGGTCACACGAATGGCTCGTCTCAAACAAGCTATGCGACAAATAATTTTTTTTTAATAGTGATAATGTACGAATTTACTTCTTTCCATGTCTTTTCGTTTATCATAAAAGAGATCTATTACAAACATACGGGATCAATCGTATTTGTATTCTGGGTTTTTTTTCTTTATAATTCGTTTTTTTGTTTTGGTCCAAACAAAAATATGAAACATCAAATAAAGGTCTTACCGTGTAAATACTTATGACCCGATTAGTTAATCATGTTAATGATACTTTAACTAATTTAATTAATTTCATCCAAATATTGCGAGATTATTGAAGGTCTCTTTAAGATACATAAACTTAAGGAATTGCCACCCTCGCAATTAGAGCTATTTGAGGAACAGAATTCCTTTTTCAAAAGATTTGAATGAGGATGAAAATGGAAATATGGGGTTTTCATGGCTTCTAACTGGTTCAATTTTTTTTCTAGAGAATCCTGATGGAATTGTCTGAATAATAAAAATATTAATCCCACCTTTTGCAACTTATCGCAAATGTACCTAAACGCTTTTATAGAATGAAGGATCCTATTCTTTATAGACAGCATCGCAATTTTCTGTCGTTTGTCGTTAAAAAATTGGCGTCCCAATATCTGTACTATATTGAACCTACTTGAATGTTGTGTATGTGATACTAGCGCAGATGTACCACAACTGGTTTTTGGATTGATTGGATGGGTAAATCTTGTGAAACTTGTGCGTGAATATTTCATGTAAATCCAGAATCTACCATTAGAAATTGTTTTCAGTTTCGCAGGGTTTTGCTTAAAGAATTAACACAACTAAAAATTCAATCAAAAGATAGATCGATATAGGACGACACAAAAAACGAATATATACGCGACTGAAGCTTACTTTGAAAGTATTTTTTCCTGCGTATGTAGATGGTAACATTGTTTGTAAATTTTACGAACGTCTTCGTTGAAATTCAATCGACCATTAATTGAAAATACCATTTATTTATGTACATGCATAACATTAATACGTCAATACAAACGTGTGTAAAAAACTATAAAATATTTATACCTATGTACGTAGTTTTTAATATAATTATTGAAAGCTTCTCTTTTTGTTATCACACGCTGTTGGATACTAAAACGAATCAAGCTTATTACATTAATCAAAGATAATTAGACAGTAATGTTTAATCATGAAAATGTTACACGCATATTTTTCTATACTTAATGTGGCTTAGTAGATTATTTTAAATGATTGATAAGTATTAGGTATTTATCGTCGAGATAAGTAATAAAGTAAAGTATTAACGCTAATTTTGTACAAATACAAAGATGATCATTCACAAAGCCCTTTGTCTAAGAATTTTCTTTTTAACCGACTAAATCGTCGTAGAAAATGTTCACGATTTTTAAGTTTTTGTAAATATCTCGGAAACTGTGGAGGTATACAGATTTTTTTTTAATTTATTAATTTCTCATCATTAACTTTCTTATTTCTTATGAGCTCCATATTGGATCTTGACATCGTCAGAAAAGCTCTTTTTTTTCTGATTCCAACCATGTATAACATGTTGGCAAAAACTCTCACTATTATGCTTTAATTGACGATTTTAAGGTTACCATAAAATTTGAAATTGTACATTTTTTTTTAATTTCTGTTCATTAATCATAGAAAAATGTCGTACACAAACGAAGAAAAACGAGATATGTTAGGTATTTATTATTCATCGAATCGAAATACAACAATAGCGAGTGCAATTGTATGCAAAAGGATAACGGCCACATCAGAAATTAGGAATTTACATTATTTGCAAATGCTGTCGCTTTAAAAGTTACGAAAACGTAATGTTCGTTCAGCTGAAGTTATTAGGACGATGAAAATATCTCAATTCGTTATCGGCTTGGACCAATTGGGCATTTCAAAATTGTCCCTGCAACGAATTGTGACGAAACACCTCCGTCTTCATGCATACCCAAGAACCTAAAGTCTATGGGCCATCAAAACCGCCGTGTGTTAACCGACCATATTCAGCAACGAAGCCTATTTCCATAACAATGCTTACGTTAATAAACAAACGCTTTTGGGGAAGCGGAAACCCTCGAGAAATTGTAGAGAAAATCGTCGTGTAACCGTGCTTCTGGACTTCGATAACCTTTCCTTCCAACAAGATAGCGCTACTTGCTACGCTGCTAAAGAAACGGTAAATTTATTGGAAGAAAAGTTTCTTGGCTGTATAATTTCCTAAAACAGTAACATTGGTTGGCCTTCAAGATCGTGCGATTTAACTTAAACATATGCAACGATTTTATTCAGAATTTAAATAATGATAGCAAGGATTGTGGCGTAGTATGGTAAACAACACAAAAGTATCGGCACCCTCCGCACCACAAAAGTTTAATTTATTATATAGTAATATAATAATTAGTCCGGGACGGCCGTTTCGAGGACACGAATAGTCCTCATCATCAACCGGTGACCGAATGATGTGAGAAAAAAAAAACTTTTTCTAAAACTAAACATGCATGTACTATCCCTACTTCTTAGAACATATATTCTTTACAAGTGCCTATTTTTACCTCCTGCACGCCTTGAAGCTACGACGTGCGAAAAATAACATGCATGAACTATCCCTTTTTCCGAGAAGAACTATTGTTTTACAAGTGCCTATTCTACCCTCTACGCGTCTTAAACTACGACATGCGAAAAACACGGCCAGATAAACGGGAAGATCTCTTTTATGACCCAAAATATAAACAAGTGCCAGCCTACTGCAAAAGGTCAAAAAGGACAGAGTACGACAACGGTCCGTTTTCTCTGTTCATCACATTTTTATATTCTTTTTATGTAAACGCGACGACGTTCCGTTTTTAATCAATTTTGAGTTTTCTAATTTAATACTATGCCCGGTTTCCTTTATATGTTGTGCCACACTTGACGCGTCCAATCTGCCGTAGCGGTAATTTCTTATATGTTCTTTTGTTCTCACATCATTCGGTCACCGGTTGATGATGAGGACCATTCGTGTCCTCGAAACGGCCGTTCCGGACTAATTATTATATTACTATATCATCCATTAATAGAAAACAAAACAATAAACTAACAATTAATAATTGGCAAAACATTGCTAACTCCCTAAAAAAAGAAAAAAAAAACTAAAGATTGGATTGCAGTCTCCCCAATCTCCCATTTAAGCGTTATTGAAAATTTGTGAATTTCTAAATCTAGAAATACAGAATACGACATACAGAGACAACTAGTTACTCGCTGCGCTACAAAGGCTCTGGCCAAATTTTTCTGAACACATTTGTAAAGAGATTCATAGAATCAATGGAACAATTATTCAAATTAAAGAATACTATACGGAGTGCTGCAGTATCCTTTAATGTAGCTCTACACTGAAGTAGCTCATTTTTTATAGTTGTTCTGTCTTTATAATGAGGAACACTGAAACTTTAACCTAAGCAGAAGTCACCATAGTATAATGACTTCTGCAAATACTTTATATAATGTTGAAAATAAGTAGACACCCACCAAAATTTTTTGAGGCCGTTCTAAAAACATTACCATGAATTTATTAATTCTATAAAACCTATAAGAAGTAATTTTTAATAATTTTTTTCTAGAGCACTGTATTATTATATGAGAACATTGATACAAATAAATGGTTACGAGAGAAAGAATGTCGGCGTGGCTGAAATATTCTCCCAAGTCGCACAGAAGTACCCCAATCGTCAGGCCATTGTATCCGAAGAAAGGATTTTCACGTTTTTGGAGGTAAATTTTCCCCCGTTCTATTCCCTCCATTTTTTTTTTTAATCGTTTCGGTTCGTTTTAAGCAAACACTATCTTTATAGAATATTATTTTGGACATTTACAGCTGGAGGAATTCAGTAATAAAGTAGCTAACATTTTCAAAAGTCAAGGATTCAAAAAGGGCGATGTAGTAGCGTTATATTTGGAAAATAAACCGGAGTACGTAGGTTTCTGGCTCGGATTATCTAAACTAGGCATAACCGTGGCGCTAATCAACAGTAATTTGAAGCAGAAGTCTTTGGTTCACTCTATAAACGTGGCTAGAAGTCAAGGTGTTATATTTGGCAGTGAATTACATCAAGGTGAGCGATTATTTGAACATTTATACCGGTTTTTTTATTGCGCAACATAGATTTTTGTAATATTTGTAAAGGATTTCGATTTCCGTAGATGAAGTAGTTTTTTGTACAATCGTAAAATAAAATATCTGAACGCTTTAGTAAGTATTATTTATTACCACTTTAGAGTTAATGGACGTCAAAGGAGAACTTGATCCGAAATTAGCGTTCTACCAATTCGCTGACCTCAAACAAACTCCGTCTGATGCTGGTAATGGAAATAGCGAAAATATCAACGAATTATTGAAATCGGCTAGCAGTACGCCGCCTGTTTTGGACGAAGAAGTTGGATATCACGACGGACTGGTTTATATCTATACGTCTGGTACAACCGGTTTACCTAAAGCAGCTGTCATAACAAACGCGAGGTATTATGTTTATATTTTTGTAATAGGAAAGGTATGTTTTATGAAAAAAAAAATATCATTTATAGGTACATCTTTATAGCGGTTGCGATTCATTGGCTTGCCGGATTTAAAACTGAAGACAGATTTTACACGCCGCTACCTTTATATCATACTGCGGGAGGATGCATGTCTACCGGACAAATGTTGCTGTTTGGAAGTACGTTGATTACCAGGAAAAAATTCTCAGCGTCGCAGTATTTTAATGATTGTCAAAAATATAACGCAACTGTGAGTTCCTTTTTTTAAATTTAATCGACCTTATGCGTGTTTCTGTATGTTGTAAACAAATCATTTATCTTTCTTCTATTTTCTTATTAATAGGAAATATACAGTGTGTCCGCGGATTTGGTGCAAACTTGTACAACAGTGAACGTTGATACATTTTTTAAACCATTTTATGTTTTAGTTTTTTTTATACATATTTTTACAAAATAATTTAATAATATTCTGGTTAACTAAAATAAATTCTTTATTATAAATATAAGATTTAATGAAATATTTCCTATTGTATACAATTTCGAATGTGCTAAAAAACAACAAGTAATTTATTCAACCTAACCTCCACCTACTTCCACACACTTTAAGAATGGGTGAAAACGACCGATCCCTCTTTCAGAAAAGTGGTCGTCAAGCCAGTTTCTAATTAAATTAATTGAATGCGCAGCGTATCCATCCTACTGAAAGTAGACTGCATCTCTGTTAATGCCCTCCAACGATGGTAAAACAACATTTTGTAACATATCCAAATAATTACGTTGATTTAAATTGTTTTCGAAAAAAAAGGGGCCAATAATTTTATTGAATAAAATTCCACACTACGCATTTATTTTCTTATAACGCTGGTTTTTCCGATTAATACGAAAATGTGGATTGTCTTCTGCCCAATATCCGCAATTTTGAGATGACGCATAACCATTAGCGGTAAAAGTAGCTTCATCCGAAAACAAAATTTTACGATGGAAAAATTGATCCTCCATAACATTTTCTCCAACCCAAGTACTAAATTCGAATCTACACGCATCGTTCCGGGGCTCCAGAGTATAAATAAATTTGGGTTTGAATGGGTAAATCTTGTTTTTCTTAAAGACTTTTTGCAGTAAGCAGTAAGCACCTAACTCCGCCGCTCTCTTACGTAGTGATATTTTTGGATCTTCAAATTACAGATCCCATAGCTGTAACAGTTAATGCATCATCTTCATTGTATTGTTTCTTTGTTTTCTTCTTTCTAACAACAAATTTCTTAACAAGCTTTTTCAAAGAATTAATAGCATGTTAATGCCGGGGAATTTAACGTTAAATTTGTTGATTGCTGTTCGATATGAAATATCACCAATTCCATTAACTCTTGATCAAATAAATTTGTTGTTGCAATGTTAGCATATTGGTTTTAGGGCAAGCAAAAACTTTCGTAAAGAATAACTTTTTTTCATAAAATGTTGAATAAAAAAGTTTTTTCCCTTGTGCACCAAATCCGTGGACACAGTGTATTTTAAATAGATTCGTTGTATTACTTCGATTCTATCGGCATTGATGTTCTATATTCAAAAAAATTGCTTTATTCTCTTTTGGCTATGAGTTATCTCAGTGAGATGTTATATAGGATAAAACACAAAAACAATTGGATTGAATTGCAGTGCCATCACCACAAAAATGCAATCCAAGATTGGGAACAACCTGCACAGATCTTATCTCCCTAAATCTGTAGACTAATAATCTATCTTATTTCTTTTAGGTTGCCCAATATATAGGTGAAATGTGCAGATACGTACTAGCAACGCCACCTAATGACAACGAGAAGAAACACAAACTCAGGATTATCTACGGCAACGGGTTAAGGCCTCAAATATGGCCGGAATTCGTCACCAGGTTCAATATTCCAAAAGTAGCTGAATTTTACGGTGCAACAGAAGGAAATGCAAATATAGGTAAATATTTTCCTTGAAATACTCCGCACCGCATAAAATATTAATAAATCAATATATTCTATTGAACATCTTAAGATAGTCTTAGTTTTTGGTCTCCTTTCTTTTTGTACCAAGCACTGGTCAAATGAGTATTGGGAAAATAATGTTTGAGACTTTCACGGGCGTTAATCATGGTCGTAGCGGTTCTCGGGTTCCGCCGTGGACACACTAAACATCAGGAGCAACCACGGCAAGCACCTGACGACCGCTACAACTATATTGGAAATAAGCGTTCTTTTACTTTTTTAATTTCTAAGACTGAACAAGTTGGGCACGAAAGAGAACAGCTTACCCTGAGGTCTATTATTATTTTTCTGTATTTTTTCGTGTAATTCTCCTTAACGGTGGTAGACTTGCTTCGTGAAACTTGTACTTCATTTGCTCATCCTTTTTTGTTACTATTTTGGTAATTCATTGCAGTTAATGTTGACAATACAATTGGTGCTGTGGGATTCGTTTCGCGCATTCTACCGTTCGTCTATCCCATTTCCATAATAAGAGTTGATCCGGAAACTGGCAACCCTATCAGGGACAAGAATGGCCTCTGCATTGAGTGCAATCCCGGTGAACCAGGCGTCTTCATCGGCAAAATTAAGCCTAACAATCCTTCGCGAGCATTCCTTGGATATGTCGATAAGGAAGCGTCGAAGAAGAAGATCGTCAACGACGTTTTCAAGAAAGGAGACACCGCTTTTCTTTCCGGTAAACTCAACTCCTCCCCATTGTTTGTCGCAATTCCATTTTTTTAATTTATTTATTTATTTGTTAAAGGCGATATCATCATGGCGGACAAATGGGGTAATCTATTCTTCCTTGATCGAACTGGAGATACCTTCAGGTGGAAAGGTGAGAACGTCTCTACGTCGGAAGTCGAAGCCGTAGTCAGTAATATGGTGGATTACAAGGACTGCGTTGTTTACGGTGTGGAGGTGCGTCTTTGATTGTATCATATTCCGTTTGTAACATCTAATACAAATTATGCGACTTTATTTAGATTGATGGTCAGGAAGGACGAGCTGGAATGGCTTCTATCTTGGATCCCACGAACAGTATTGATCTTGATAAGATGGCCGAAGGTTTTAAGAGGAATTTACCAGCATACGCCAGACCGATATTCATTAGAGTGCTTAACAAAGTCGATTTGACAGGTACGTAATCAATTTTTAGATAATCCACGGTTGTTATATTTTAAGACGAATTCTCTGAAACGCGGCAATGTCAAGTTGCCATATTTGCCCAAAATAATTCCCGTCAGAATGGTTTTCGTCTATGAATTCCTTTAATCTCGCTAAATTTAAAGTAACGAGAAGGATTCAAGCAAGAAAAAACGAAATAAAACTATCAAAACACAACGTACCACACGGTACTCGACGCCGCGTGAAACGCACAGAATTACGGGATTCTGATTAGTTTCCGAAATAGGGATTGACCAATGCAGGTTCTTACTATATTTTCTCATTTGCTTGCAGGTACTTACAAGCTCAAAAAGAACGATCTTCAAAAGGAAGGCTTCAACCCATCTGTGATCAGCGATTCTATGTACTATTTCGACGGTTCGGGTCGGTTCCAACCTCTAACAAGCGAGAAGTACAAGCAGATTAACGAAGGCACAATCCGCGTTTAAACGATCGCCAAAACAAGCTATCTATAAGTACTTTTCGACTGATATAAATTACTATTTACTAAATTAATTCGCTAATTTCATATACATATACGTAGATACGATACTCGGGGGGTTGGAGAGGGGGTTTTATTTTCGTTTGTTTTATACTAGAAGATACGTATGTACTTACACAATAGCGCTGTTCACAATTCTTTTAGCGATAGTTTTTGTTAGTTAAGTGCATTTTGCCGTTATTTAGTATTGTTTTCACTTAGGATACGTAATTATGAATCTTGGCTCTGATATATTTTATGATGGTGTTATTGATTGATATTTGATATATAGGAGATAATGTACATATTTTATACAAATATATATTAAGGAAAATTATTTTTGAAACGAGGAAATACGTAAATTCTATATCATCTTACAGGCAAATGGAAGACAATTCGTTACGTGGCCCTGTTACCACGTTTATTGGTTATAGTTAGATCGTGGAATGTCTATTATTATTACTAAATTATGTACAGTACAGATATTTTAGTGAATTCCTAGTTTTAAAAATAATTCTTTGATAATTATTAGTGCAAGGTCTATATTTATTGCAATACGTTGTTTAGAATTGTTGAATTTTCTTTTTTTTTTTGATGTTATTTGGTTACTTTACATTTTGTAACTTTTTTACAAATAAAAGACTATTTTTTAAAAAAGCTTCGTTTTATCCTCCCTTTTTTTGTACTTATTTTTGAATTAATCAGTTTATAAAATGGTACATTTTACATTGTTTTTCTAAGCAGCATGAATGATACAAGCAAAGCGGTAAACTATGGCAAAGGAATTATGTATTCGGCTATTCTGTTGAACAAGTTGATTTTCGATCCTACCGTATCGTGCAAAACAGCAAAAATCGGTACGATTTCTTAAAAACAATTTATCCTACGATTAATCGAATTGAACAGAACATCTTTGCTACCACTTTTCGGCGACTTCTCACTACGACTATTGTGTTTTTAAAGCAAATGATATGGTATGGAAAATTTGAATTAACTAATTGAAACCATGCGATGAACTACGAAGAAATCCTGATTTTTTTGCTGAAATTTCAAAATCTAGCATATTGCATGGAATGTGAAAGTGCATTCATTAAAAAGTTAATATCTCTCTGTGACACGTACCACTTTTTATAGACTTCTTGAATAAAATTGTTTGTTTTATTTTCTGATCATCCTATGTGCTTTATCAATAATCTTTTCACAGAAATGTAGGAATAAAGACAGTAAAAAAGTAGCGCTACAAACTAAAAAAATACCGCACAGTATAGTGTTGGTTGCATACATTTCTGTGCGTTGACTTATTCTTTTTAAAAATATATTTGCTATATGTACAGAGATGCCCAAGGTAGGTGAAGTGATTACTTTTTTGCAACGATTAGATACACTCCGGTCATACGGTTGATAATGGGGATTCACGCATCGTCGTAGCAGTTGTTTCGAACTAATTAAACGCGCATGGTGCCTAGTGTACCGATACTTTAGTGTTGTTTGCCACCCAGAATAAAGCTGCATCTTTATATACTTATGTATCAGTGAGACCAAATAATTACCTGGTGAATTTTCATTCCGTACCATTGTTTCTTATGCGCTGATCAGTGGCGGTGGACGATGACGTGACGTAGGGCCGCGTATGATAACTCGACTTCCTCGTGTATTATCGTCGTATACAATACGCAACGAAAACATACGAGAAAGTCGAATCGACGTGCGCGGCCCTCTGTTAGATCAACACGCATGATATACTAGTAGTTCATACAAAATCCAATCCATTTCTATCATATTTTAATGTCTGTTACATTCCTATTGGAGGTTTGGGAATCTTTTGCCATCCTATACTGCGAGAAAAAATTGGTTGGCGAACCAAAATTTTTTTGATTCAATCAACTTTGTCTGTTAAATATACTCAGCACTCCATGTGGTTTTAAATAGCTTACATTTGGTTGAAGCTTTGGATCAACTTACCATTAGAATGTTGGTAGAAAGCAAGAAAAAATGCATACGTAGAATCAAAAATGAACACGTATTCTTGAAAACAAATGCAAATCTGAATGGAACCCTATTTGGGTCTATTGTGTGAAGCGAATTTTGTGGTAATATGCTTTGGTGTACAACCAATACGAACATTGGCTTGATTTACCCAAAATAATTGAACCAACTCTAGCGTGTTCTGTTAAATTGCAAGGTAAGTTGGACATACTCGGTAAAGTGTCGAATGAACATATAAATAAAGCAACACTTCGTAGTTTTTTTAATGAACCAATTCTTTTCTCTCGGTACATCTCTGTAGGAACTAGAGACTTATTAAATTATCTTCCACAATAAAATATATTAGTGGACGCGAATGAACGTCATCGATATAATTATAAGCATTTGATTCATCGACTGCAAGAAACGCAACGCATCTATTTTATGTCAAAAATTTATAAAAAGAAGCTTATTGGGAATTAGAACATTATATTGAAAGAGGTCAACGTTCATTTAGTTTATATTACTAACGTTCTCGAACCTTGTATTATTAATCATCGATTCAATAGTATCATTAATTTCCTTGGAATTATTATTTAACCGCAACTCTGCCCTACACATCCAATTGTTGATCCAATACGTAAATAGCATCATAGCATGCATCTACGAGGAACATAGTGATGATGTTCGTCTTTATTTAACGCTGTTCGGTTTGTTGTTTCTAACCTTTCTCGAGCAGTCTAATAAAAATTTTTTGATTGATCCCCTTTTGATTTTAAGTGGTGCATTCATCTTTATTTAAAAGACAAATCACAAGCAAATGCACTGAATGATTGAGGAGGCTAATTTGTTTTTCCATTTTCATAAATGCTTCACGTTGCGTTATAAAATTGGTTGTTTTGTTAATAATCGTTGAAAATTGTTTATTTTGGGGATTTTTGAGGGTAATTAAAATTAAAATTATTTTTTTTAAACATATTAAGATATGCGGAGATAATCCTTGTTTGTACATTTTTACAATCAAAAATAGACTTTTACCTTTATAAATATTTTGCGAAAGAATTTAAATTCTTACTCTTTGATGCTTTTTTGAATCTGTTAAAAAGATTATTTAAGATCCCAATTCTGTAGCAAACTAATTAGTAAATTTACATTATTATCCACCAAAATTAAATATATTTTGAATTATTTAAACAGAATTTAATATTTAATGAACTTCCGAAGAAGCATTTCTTGGAATTTTGAACCATGAAACTAAATCTAGCAGAATCATTTTCTATTAATTGTATTAAATTTTCCAATTAACTAATTTTAATTGGGCCACCTCGATGTTCCATACAAACATTTAATGACCTTATAGATCTTATAAGGTCTTTACTACATATTGTTCCACGCAGATAGGAGCTTATGCTAACTTCCAACGCTTAGGGAAGAAAAAGTAAGTGAATCTCCAGCTTATGATATTCGAGATATGTTCATTGTAGTGATGAAACACATTCATCACGGAACCACACTACACCCAATTCAGCCTTCTACTGGTTGCAGCGTGCCAGAATACCGTCTACTAACGAGGAATAACATATGCGATTAATTAAAGAAAATGTAATGGCCCTTTGTTCTCCGCAGAACTTCTCCTAAGCCTTTAGCTTATATCTTTTCTTCTTCCGAGCATCATAATCAATCAGTTTTCCAAAACGATCAATACCATGACTTATTTCGGCGTCCAATAAATTACCACAACGACAATTTACAAACGATGGTGTAACCTACATTGGTACAAACATGCCATTATACAGATGTAACGTTGACGAACACCTTTGGAATACAAACTAATGAATCGCATTACACTCATTGCTCCCACTCTACCGTCAAACTTGAATATACACCCGTTAAGAAGCTGCACGGCCGGTGCTCCGATCAACATTTCAGTACATTTCTTCAAAGCGTGAAAGTTTCCAATTAACTTATAGGAAGATACGCACACGCGTGAAGACCGCGTCGCTGTAAGCAACCAAACCCGCCTTGGTTTCGAATGTGAAAACTGCCTTACCGTTGAATACGATTTTTCAAAAAGAATCGCCGAAATGAGCGGAAGAAAGTGGTACAAATGCAATTGCATGAGTTGTTTTCGCGCAAAGTTAAAGGTAAACGAAGACACACCTCTCCAGCATCTGCCGAAGCCGAAGGAAGCCGGTAAGAATCAATTTTGCCGTGTTAGTATTTGTTAATGGAAGTTTAGAATTTCTTTTTTTTTATCAATTAAAGTAGCGGTACTTTTAAAAGGACAACGGAATGCTGTTGCTGCTAACGATGTTTCGCGATAAAGTGTCGGCTATGAAAGATATATTAATTGTTCTCAATTAAATTGAGTTGACCTTTCGCAAGTAAGAATTAACGTAGAGACTAATATAATAATAACATTAGCTAAAATGTCTTTTATTTTTTTCGGGAGTACCTTCTTAACCTCTTAGGTAAACCTACTGGTCAACAAAATACTTGGGAAAATAATTTTTATGTAATTTTCGCAGATAAGTGGAGCGTCAATAGAATATAATGTATAAAGCAGCAGTCTATTTCTTTAAGGTTTAGTCAGATTTTTGGTATGTTATCTTATGCAAGTTGCTCATTCTGTAAATGTTAGTTTTACTGATAATAGAACTAAATTTTCTTCTGATGCATGACAATAAACTTTTTGTCTATTCAAATGTTTAAACTATGCATACGAGGAATACCTTTTAAGTTTTTACAAAAACAAAAGAAAAAATGTTTTTGCTACAAACTGGTTTATTAATTTTCAAAATATTCGCTATTAAGATTCATACGTTTTTGCATGCATTCGAGTCAATTCCCTTCCACTTTGAAGGAGATATTAACAAAATATGGTTTTTAAAGGCTTTAACAGCTCCTCAAGGTGATAAAGATCGTTGTCCGCGCATTGTTTGTTTGACATTCAGGAACGAAAGGAATTTCCTCTGTCGAATTCTTTGGGCATTTCTTTATATCAATTGATTGAGCCTTTTTTGTTCTTACGTCAAATTATGCGGAATCCATCGGGAACATATCCAGCATCTAAATTTTCATGCAAATTGAACGTCTACAGAAAATTCTTTCCTTTGTCCAAATATCTTTGGGACGAACTCAATTCTGCGTTGAGCTTGTGCATCAGTCAAGTCATACGGATCCATTCGGGGCTTTTTTTTTTAACGAAACCCATTTTCTGCAAGTGTCGACCAATTGTAAATTTTGAAGGGACAAATCTTGCTGGCAATTCACTAACACTTGATTGGGGATTGTCCTAAACTGCTTCTCTCAGAGTACCTTCGTCCACTTGAAATGGTTGACCTGTCAAGCTGCAAAAACATTATTAATCTTTACGCATAAAGACCTATGAGACAACATGGGCATTAATCTATGCATTTCGGCAAGAACCCGAAAGCAATGTTGCCAATATCTACAAAAATCGAACTTCTTTCTGCTAGAAACCTTTTATGTTGTATTTTGACCAATTTCCAAATACCACTAACACTTATGTATGCTTTGGGTAACGTTGGGTTAAAATCGATCTACAGCGTTCGCCGAATGACGTCAAAACACAAGAAGAAATTATGAAACTCAATCTCTCAGTAAAATAATTTTAACGAAGCGGAACAAGCTGCAAATCGTACATACACACATCTATACATCTGCGCATAAATCTGCCGTTCGAATTTTCAAAACAAGCCTCCGATTTAGCCCGGAACGCTGTTGTATCGAATATTATTATTATCGCGTGTATTTACAGCTACGGGGGAATAATAAACAAAAGCGTACCGAGATTATACTTCCTATTACATTGCCTTCTTCTCCGATCAGACGGTTTTCGCTTTCATTTTAAATAAACAAACAAACTACGTTTATACATAGGTTGTAAGCACAGTCACCTGCGCGTGTACTCGCCAAAGAAGCTGGAGTATTAAATGTAGTATTCCAGATTATTCTCTGTTTGCTGAGGTGAAGTCAGTACGATAAATATTCTATACACAAATATGATCTTATTTTCGCCACTCAGTAACGTATTTTATTTTTACTCAAAAATAAAATGTTGATAAGAAGATGTTAATAAGATGTTGAAATAAGATTTTTATGAAGTATTCACTTCACAAAAATCTTGACAAACCGACATGTTAATAGTCTAGTTATAGCAATTTTTTATACCAATTATTTTGATATTTCTGCCTGCAACTTCAGTTTAATAATTTGCGGCTAGGGTCAACGCCGTGAAGCTCTGGCGATTATACATATGCTCTTTAATGACTTTTGATCCGTCCACGAAGTCCTCATCGTCCTCTGATGACTTTATACTTATTTATACGATAGCAACCGAATTCTTTTAGAGTTTACGAGACTTTCTTGAATATAAAAAAATTAATGCTTTAGCATGCGTTCAAAATGATATCTACCATTTTTAACGAATAATACTGCTCTATTTGTGAGCAGTAATATGCATTAAATAACGTGCAGGGTATTCCATTTAAATTTTCACAAGTATTTTTGTCACCCAGTATATATCAAAATAATTTTAAAACTTGCTCCCAATGAACTTACATAGTTCTAAACAAATATATTTTATCGCTTTTCGTATATAATTCGACGCGTATGTAGTGCCCCACCCTGTATACGTAGACAATGGAAATAATAATGATAAGACCTATTCCATAAAACACCAATACGCCAATGGCAACGATAAAGATACCAACAAAATGTTATTAATAAGAAGTGTTAAAATGTCTAATAGTTGAGTGTAGGCTTTCACGACCGTAATCCATTGTAGAAATGTTTTTCGGGTGACGTCGTGTAGTTAATATTTTACTTGACGTTTCGCTGACCATGCTGTCAGCTTCTTCAGAAGATTTCTAAAGACTTGCAATATTAACTACACGACATCACCCGAAAGACATTTCTACAATGTTAACATGTCTGTTTTAGTATTGCAAATTGAATCAGGCTTCTTTTATTACGTTGTACGTTGGCTCCACATTCGAACGTAAACATAGTGGAAAACATTCTTTTTTCACCGGAAACAAATACCGACGCACGCATTTACGAAACCTGCAATTTCCAAATTTACGTAAAATTCGTTCAGGGCTATTTTTATTTTTCACGACCCCAAAACGCGTTTATTTCCCGGTTGCCGGTTTGTTGTTATTGAATACACCGCTTTCAAGGATAGCCGTACGCACATTGACGTCTGTAGTATATGCCGTGGGGATTTATCGGGTTAGATTCGTATAAATCTGGGTGCAGACGATACTGTATGTGCGCGTGCATACGTGTGTTGTATGTATTTAGGCTTGTATGCGTGCGTATCGGTTTTTAAAAATAGCCCCGCCAATAATCGCTGTTTAACATCGGCTAAACGGGCCCAAACGACGTTAGGAAAGCCATGTTTTAATTGCGCCCGACCCGAAATAGCGACTGGGCGATTGGGAAATTGTGTCATCTATTAGGAAGTTCGGAAGCTTGTTTCTTTGTCTCAATTTAAAATCTTTGCATTTCCTAGAAAAATAAAGTTAACGCGTTCATTTTGAACTTTGAAGTTTTCTTTATATTACGAGGGTAGTTCGAAAAGTTTCCAGCCTAACACAGAAACAACAATTGTTTTACCAAATTTAGTTCTATTTCTCAACGCTTTTCATGGTGATGCTCCCATCTCATTAATCCGCCCAAACAGTAATTGGCAATCCCGATTCGATAAAAATCTATATCCGCCAAGCGAAAGTTTGAGTATAGATAACAGAAATAAGTCACTGGGGGGAAGATCTTGTGAATAGGATGGATGGCCCAATAATTCGAACCTCAATCCGTGGATTTTTGTCATGGCTACCACTGAAATATGTCTTGAAACAATTCTTGCGCAATTTCTTCTCTTTCACGACTATGCCAAAAAGCAGCCGCCATCACTTCTCCGGGCTATAGAACAGTCTTCGCCTTTTTCGAAACTGGTGACGTTCAGCGCGAGTTATATATCATGGTTAAAATTAGACGTTCTTAATATCAGCAATTATTTTTTTAACAAACAGATTAAATAAAAATTATTAATTTGTGACATGAACGAACACAAACGAACAAACATGTAAATAGGGAGAAAACAAATAATTTATTTTGCTTAGCCATTCAGTAAGGATATTGGCAATACTTGCCTCCAAATACTATTAATCTACTTAACTTCTTCCTTTTCACAACATCTAATCGTTCGTATGTCTTTACACGTCTTTTAAAAGACAAAAGAACTGGATTTCCGCATAAATTAGAACGTTCAAAACCTTCAAAAGGTTCTGGATTTTTCACCATAGACCTTTAAGCATGTTACGCCTGTAAAAGTCACGTCCTGGACTGGTTATTAACCTCCGACAAGCGCTCAGACACATCTACGTATTACGTATTTCCATAACTTAATCTATTATACCTTGACATTGGTGATTTGGTTTTCTAAACGCTACTTTAAAGTGAAATATTATCTATTTTCAACAGAAATCCATTTATTTATAGATGCAGATGTCAGCGGGCGATATATCAACGTCACGTTGTGTTAAATGTGATTTTTACGTTAATTCAATGTTGGTTATCATGCTTGCATAATACACAGCAATGAGGCAATCCTAAAGGAATGCATTTCCTTCGTTGAAATGAGATTTCAAGGACGGAATCTGTATATAAACGAGAATTGTGTATAATATTTGCCAATATAGCTGCGATTATGAAGGAAAAGATTCATTATACGCGTATTATACAACCTGGTTCTTCGAAAGTTGTATTGGTCACGCGATTCAGTAATAATTTTTCGCGAAACGTGACAAAATCGCGCTGAATTTCGCTTAGAATTGGGTTAGGAGCGGTTCCAGCTCGCTTCAAAGCTGTTGAGCTAGTCGTAAGCGCATAAATTGAATGAATATCGTGTTATTTATTTAAGGCAATCAACGCCAAATTAGAGATAGTAGGTGGTTTATGGCCCGCTGTAATGTATGTGATAGCGCTCAGCTGGATGGTCGATGACATCATGTACCAAGGAAGGCCTTGCTATTACGAAAATTGAAATTAATATTCTTCCCATTTTGGATATTCAATTAGTACGTACATAGGAATGACTCTTACCTAATATAATGATTCATTTTTGAAACGATTTAAGGAAATATGTTATTAGATGTATTGTCCCACCGCGACCTTGCCAAATCTATTGACTGTACCATATTCTCGCTCTCCAATTATTATTAATGAAAGCATTAATTGCGGCATTCTGTGGCATTCATTTAATTTCGACAATAATCTCGTTACTTTACTACTTGTAATAGAACAAATACCGCCATGTCAGTTGAATCTGAAGATTCTCGCAATTTTGTGAACCACCACCTGATAAAATACTTCATAAAGAGAGGAAAATCGTCTAAAGACATTTTTCAGGGCATGTCGTTAACCCTAAAGGATTCCGAGCCTTCCTATTGCATCATCAAAAAATTCCAACAACGCCGAGAGAGCTGCAAAGATGACTCTCGCCCAGAACGCCCCTTGGCACTGATCACTGAAGAAAACATCGCAAAAGTAAAAAAGCCGGATCGTCAATCTCGACGAAATTTGTGCAGGTAGATGAAACTTGGATTCACCAATATGATCCAGAGCCGGCACAGAAGTCTATGCAGTGGATTAAAAACGGGGAGAGGCGAAAGAGGTCAAAGAGATTCAAGGTAGAACAATCGGCTTCGAAGCTTATAGCGCCTGTTTTTTGGGACGGCATTTTGCGGGTCTCTATCTGCCACTACGATGAATGGTCAATATTACGCAAATTTATCGGTTTAACTTTGTGATGCAGTCTTACAGAAGCGATGTGAGAATCTCAGTCACGGAATTCTGGAAACGCCGCAGTTTACTCGGCGCCAGTCTTGGGGCAAGCCTTAGAAGATGTTGGAACCTGTGAATTCCAAATCAAGATGAAATACGTAGAACAGGTTCCCGCGCACATAGAAGGACCCCATCCCTTCAGAAGATTTTCTTTTCGCTTGGTTCGCTTGCAACATCGGTTTCAATCGGTAACATTTTCAACGCAGCAGTGACGGAACGCTTTCTTTTATTTGCATGTTTAGTAGTACAAACATTTTTTAATACTAATAAACATTATTTTGCAAACATTTTTCGGTGGTGCGTCTTTGATTGCTGCCAGTGTATTTAACGGGTTTTTAAGAACTAATCTAATGAATACGCAGCAGATAGAGATTCCTTAAAAAAGAATTTTGATTGCTTCACATTTGTTTGAGGTCACCAAACGTGAATTTCGAAAAACAACTTACTCATCTCCGGCTTTAACGAAACCATTCACACGTAAAAATAACCCGCACGAGTCCCATTAACAAAATTAAAAAGAGAAACAACGGAATTAAAAGAAAACGTGTTTTTATTCTAAGTGGGTCACTGATTGACCTTGTTTCGAACACATGTACCATGTGTCTATACCAATTTACACGCATGTAAATATAATGTTTATGTACAGGAGAGACGTACAGACGTAAACTTCGCCAACATTCGCTCAAACACACGTACGGACGCACGGCTACGATTTATTATACATTAAACATGAACCGGCCACATCAGAAAGTGAGAGCATCTCGACATGGTCAGCGATATGTTGATCGTCTGCCAAAAAGCGGTATTTAAACGGACGTCGGATGATTCATTCAATGATGCGAGAGCCGGTTAATTAGATCCGTAATTGCCGTGTACCTATGATCGACACCTATACTTGTGGTATCCGCTTATAAAGAGGTTGTACGGTGGAACATTCGAACATACGAAGATTGACTTGTTAGTTGCATGAGTAATCGTAAAAATGAAGGAAAATGCTTTATTTGATATTAATACTTATTATTAAGAACTAGTACAGGGTGTTTAAGGGAACCACGTGGTGTCATGAAATGCCGGACACTGAGAACGCAAATTTAGAAATTCTCGAAAACAATTCAACAACAAGCAGCAGGATTTGGGGAGGTTCACTGTGATGTATGAAGATTACCCATATTATTTCGAAAAAGTCCAAGCGTTGCAGCCAAGATCATCCCATGAGAGCTGAATTGTGATCGTGCGGCATATCCTTTGCTTTCCTTGAGAAATGCTTAGTTTTCGCAACACAACATTCCAATTGCCAATCTGGCATTCATTAATATTAAACGAGAAGTAACAGGTCGCTTAAAATTCGCTACATTAACACCACAGCGTATAAAATATCAAGTTATAAAGCTTTTTAATACGCTCCTGTTGCACACAAGAAGGGAAAAAGATATTTATTAGATAACAGATAGATACAATGATATCGATGTTTGAAATGTGCATTGTTTTTTGTATGTATGTTCATGTGTATTTTGGAAAATACACTCCCCAACAAAAACTTACACGCGGTAAGATGTTTTAAGGGTTTTAAGGGTTACAACATTTCTGTGCGAAACTAGCAAGATATCTAATTAAGTTTTTATTCGTAAAAGTAAAATAAACTTAAAAATATCTCCTCCAGTAATATATGAACTAAATAATAAATTATTACTCCAATGTTCAAACAATTTCTGCGAAAAAAATTTAGACGCTCTGTTGCAAATGTAAAACAAAAATCAACAGATGAGTGATCAGTAATGCGTAGATCCTCCATTGTTCTTAATCACTTTCAATAGTCTGTTTTTACTAGATTTATATAAATTTAACACATAATTTTGAGGGATATTTTGCCATTCAGTCACTATTGAAGTTTTCAGTTCCTGTACCGTGAAATATTGACGGCCTCCGCCATAAACGCGACGTGCCAATTCACCCCGCATGTTTTCAATAATGTTTAAGTCTGGTGACCGTGCCGGCTACTGTAAAGTTTTAATATTTTTCTCTTTAAACCATTCAGTAATGGTGTTTGCTTTATGGATTGGCGCGTTATCTTGCTGAAAAACAAAATTGCGCCCGGCCCATTGGTTTCCAAAACGTAGAAGATTGTCACGCAATAAGTCATTTACGTCACAGATCTCATTTTATTTGTGCAAAACACTATCCCAGTTTTATCGCGGAATCCAATCGCTGCCCATATCATCACAGATCCATCCCCTAATTGTCCGGTCATTTTCACTTTTGGTTCCTTTCTCAGATCATGATAATGCGAGTACCCATCCGGTCCGTCCAAATTAAAACGTTTCTCATCGGAGAATATAACTTTTTCCTATTGTTTCTTCCAAGATATGTGTTCTTCAGCAAATCTCAATCTTGCTTCTTTGTGTTTCGCCGAAAGTGGCGGTTTTCTCAACATTTTCTTCCGTGATATTACCGATGACGCCTTTAAAATCCTTTGAACATTACGCACGTGCATTTGTACCCCCGCCTGTTCCGCAATAGCTCTCGCCGACGCAGAAGAATTGGATGCACGCCGCAATTTCATGCGTTTACCCGGCTCACTTACAGCTTTCGGTCGCCCCTGGCCTTTCGGTTTCCCGTAATTTTCCGGATCTTTTAGGAAATTTCTAACGGGATGATCGCTTCTTCGTATCCGACAAGCAATTTCCTTTTAACTAACACCATCCTGGTGCCAGGCTAGAACTTTACCCCTTTCTATCAAGGATAATTGCTTTTTCTACCCATATTGCAAACACTTTATAAAATATAATTTCTCGTGGTGAAATGTTTACACTTTACCGGCACAACCACTGCATATAAAGAGAAGTATCAAATTAAAACATTTTTGCTTATATTAATGTAATAAATGCAGAGGGTCTAAATTTTTGTCGCATTTAAAATTTCTATTTTGATCTGGAAAAATCTCAATTACCCCTCGTAAAGCAATAAATACCCAGAAATATCTATAAATGGACTATTTACATAACAAGTATCAATAACCCTCATTTACATTTTATATAATGTCTATGTACTTTGTTTCGTAAATAAAAGCGATGCCGCGTCTATGTTTTTGTCGGGCAGTGTAAATCATTATTATTAGAGAAATAGAAAATAAAAATTATTATTAAAGAGAATAGGAAGGTGTTAATAGGTGCCATTCACTTCCACACAATCAAAATAATTTCCAGTATCACATTTATAACTAGTCGTATTAGGAAATAGGTTTGATCTATTCTAATTATGACCTTTCGAAACAGCATTCTTAGAAGCAAGCTTATAATGTAAGTGAATAAGTTTTACATGCCCACAACACATACCAAGGTACACCGTCCAAATCTGTTATGACTAAACGATTATACATGAAATATTTAATGTTTACTTTAATGAAGACAAACAAACCGGATATTTTTCGATACACATTCATATGTAAATGTGTTTTAAATGACGTGATTAAAATGAGGTAATTTGAGCTTAAAAATACCATCTTGTTTCTTGAACATTCTCATAACAATACAATTGAATCCATAAGTGGAAAATTAAAAAAATATCTCATGTAGAAAACTGCACTACCGAAAAATAATCAAATGTTGTTCATATTGGTGTAATAACCGTTTTTCTTTTTTCTATTTCTTCAGACGAAACGGTGGATCTACCTTTCATCGATGCCGACAAAGAATCAGACATCTTAATCGTTCGAGAAATCGATCCTTGCATTGCTGAGAACGGTCAAACCCATCACACCGGGAAGTATGAGCTGATGACGCGAGCTGTTGAACGTCAGCTTGTCGTTAGGAGAGCTCAACACTTTAAAATCGTCCTAACGCTGAGTAGACCGTATAAGGAAGATATGGATGGGATATCTTTTATATTTTTCGTAGAAGGTAAGGTTTTTGGGTTTCAAATTGTTACCTTTGATGTTGTAATCCTTGATTTTATGAGGCGTCGAGCAAAATGGGAAATTAAGGGGAATGCTTCGTCCTTTTTGATATAATCTTGAAAGTGAAGATCTCTCCATAAAACTTTTTGACTTGACTTGAACACAATTTTAACCTTCCAGATGAACAGAAACCTAGTCTAGGTCAAGGTACCCTAGTTGCGGTACCTTTGCTAAAACGAGCCGATCAAAAATCAACGGGATGGTCAGCCATAGTTGATAAAGTTGACGACGCCCTTCTAACAGTACTAATCACACCAGCTCATGACTGCATAGTCGCAAAATGGCGCGTGGAGGTCGACACCAAAGTCATAGACGACGGAGCTTATAGATACAGCTGGGACACCTTCATTTACATAATCTTCAATCCCTGGAACAAGAAAGACCAATCCTATATGAAATCAGACGAATGGCGCGATGAAGCCATATTAAACGATGTAGGTTTGATTTGGAGAGGCACCTTCGACACCGTCAGGCCGACGATTTGGAAATATTCCCAATTTGATGAGAATATTTTAGAATGCGTGCTGTATCTGATTGGTCACGTGGGGAAACTGTCTGGAAAGGCGAGATCTGATCCGGTTCACATATCCAGGATCCTAGCGGCTACCGTAAATAATATTGACGATGAGGGAGTGCTGATGGGGAATTGGTCGAATAATTACTCGGGCGGAACGGCTCCAACTAAGTGGATGGGAAGCGCAGACATTTTACAGACGTATTACAAGAAGAAGAAGCCTGTGAAATTCGCACAATGTTGGGTTTTTGCTGGAGTATTAACTACAAGTAAGTTAAATAATTAGTGATTTGGTTGATCAATTAAAAATAATTTTTTAATTAATTAATTAAATAAACAATCGTTCCTTTAAAAATGCAAGGAATTGCTGTCTCCGTGTAAGTAAACGGTTACTATATATAATTATTAGAATTAATGTAGAATCTATACAAAATTAGACATCTCGAAGAATAATTTGTTAGGAAGATTCCGAAGATTACAAAAAAAAAACAAATAATCCAATTTATTTATTTCTAGTACAAACATATGTACATATCTGTTTATAATACAAGTAAATGCAGTTGCAAACAAACAAATGTCAATTTCTCAACAACACAACACGTTCGCATCTAAATATAAACGTTACGACATCGTTTTTAGACTTTTTGGAAAAGGAGGCAGCAAGGTCGTGTCAGAAAGAAAACCAGTATCGTGGATAAGTCATCTTATGTATGTAAGGCTGGCTTTGTTTTACGAAATCGCACATTGCGTGTACATCTCCGACACTTAGCCGCGATATGGAATTTATTTACTTTGCGATTGCAACGGAAGATAGCCGATGTCACACATCCCTTTTTTTGCGCTGTTAGCTGGTAATTAGTAATTCCGAATAGATAGGCTCGCCTATGCGCTAGTCGTGTATTCTACGTTCGTTGCGAAGCGTTAGGTATTAATGCAAATGACGAATTTTAAATTACAGAAGCGTGCATAAGCAAGGACTTTCGCAGGTTTATCGGATCGACGCTGATTTATAAGTAGGCTAGAGGTATACTTGCAATAACGTTTACATTTAACATTTGTAGACAGAATTTTGTAATTGTGATGTATATTTTATTCATAGTGAATGTAATCTAAGGTGTTTCCTATATACTGAGTGATATTGAAGAAACTACAATGCGTAGTATCTCTCTCAATATCTCTTAAATATCTCAAAACATTACAAAGAAAAAAAATTATTAAATTAACAAATATATAAGGTACTTCGCTCTAAAGAAGATGTTCTAATTGATGGCCTTGTTCTTGGATACAATTTTCTTAATGATTGTTTGCTTGTCTGTATTATTACGGAAATTCTCACCAGACTCCATAATTCTGTTCCATAATTATTCTTCATTATTTAGTTCTATATTTTCTAATAAAGTATTCAGTTCATTTTCCAAAAAACGTTGATAGAGTTAGCAATCTGGCAATCGATCGAAATCGACCAATTAGATAACTGTCGATTATACCTGCCCACACATTAATAGAAAATCCATGCTGGTGATTCGGTATTACGGCTCGACGAGGGTTTTCACGACTAAGACCTGCTTCATTGGTGAACAAGATTAATGGAAGCCTTTGATTTTGCAACCATTTGCAATATTGTGCAAGGGATAAATAATCCTATTCTAATAGGCGATGAATATTTTGGAAATGAAACGAGCGGAGAAGCTATTATTTGCAAAAGATCTTCTAACCCCACTGTTAACTCTTCCTTTATTGAAACAGCCATCTTCTCCCAAACGCTTCCATAAATGTCCTAAAGTAAACATTAGGAACATGGTAGAAATGTCTTTCGGGTGATGTCGCGTAGTTAATATTTTACTTGACGTTTCACTGACTATGCCGCCAGCTTCTTCAGAAGATTTCTAAACACTGGTGTTGTTGTCTCTTGCTCCTCGTTATATATCCCATTTCTGTTCCGCTTTGCTGATCCATAACCGTTCCGCTTTGCTGATCCATAACCATTCTGCTTTGCTGATCCATAACCGTTCCGTTCCGCTGAATCGCGTCGTTCCTTGTATGACGACGCAAGAGTCTTTAGAAATCTTCTGAAGAAGCTGACTGCATAGTCAGCGAAACGTCAAGTAAAATATGGAAGTAAAAATGGATTACGGTCGTGAAAGCCTACACTCAACTATTAGGAACATGTCTTGCAGGATGCCCCTCGATAGATACGTTGATTTTCGGAAGAATTTGATCTAGCTTCGCCATAACGTATAATTATGTCCCTGTATTCTCCAAATGTGAGAGAACCAAAAAAAAGCAATTTCAACAAATGACAAGCAACAATATCAAACAAAAACGTTAACCATCACTTTTTTTAAATTACAATCCGCACTTTTATGTGCTGTTGTTAAAATACCATCACGGCGAATTTTAAACTCTGGAACTTTAAAGTAAGTTTAATAACTGAACACTTGTCAATACTTATTTGAAAAATGAATCAAGTAAAGTTATTTTTCCCGATATTTCAATAATAATTGCATAATTCCGAGGAAAGTATTCAGCTTTCTTCTTAAAAATTTCATTGTACAAAAACAACTCTCGAAAAGCGTAACTTTCATTCAATTCTACGTGACATCTAGCATGTCCATCGCAAGACAAATATTCCCGATTTCTTTTTACAGCTTGCAGAGCGATCGGCTTACCATCCAGAGTCGTTACGAATTATTCTTCAGCGCACGACACGCACAGTTCATTAACGGTAGACTATTTTATGGACGCGGACGGTTGCGGAATGAGGGACCTCAATTCCGACTCGATATGGACCTTCCACGTATGGAACGAGGTCTGGATGCGTAGACCTGACCTGTCCTCACGCACCGAAGAGTACGACGGCTGGCAAGTGGTGGACGCGACTCCTCAGGAGCCCAGCGAAAAGATGTACCGTTGCGGGCCCGCTTCCGTCGAAGCTTGCAAGCAAGGGGAAGTTCTGAGACCGTACGACACTTCCTTCCTCTTCGCCGAAGTTAACGCGGATAAGGTAAGCTTCAACGTGCATTCTAACGGATGTTACTTATATGGCGAGGAATTCTTTCTTCTTTTTGATTCGGTATTCATAACCAGTTAGATTCATCTCTTCGTATGAGTGATGGCCGCGGTAATTTGAGTTCCTCATCGAAAACGATTATGCAAATGTCGTGTATAGACGTGAAAATATGCGACTGTTTATGTAGATCTTGGTAGCAATGGACATGTGTTACGTGCTGGTAATTACTTTGGTGTATTTATAGATTAGCATAATATATGCACAACGTGCATGTACACAAAAACAGTGTTCGTGTAGTCGATTATATGGAGGTATGATGCGTTGATATGATTGGAATTTTATAAATATTTTTATTGGAGATAATAGGTACATGAGCACTCAATAACAAAATGAAACGACAATAAGAAAAATATTTAAACGATTACATGCAGATAATTAAATTAGCCAGGATAAAATTCCATGCTTACAATACTCCTTAAAAATGCAAGCAATGTTGTTGTATATAATATTAATAGTAACAGGTTGTTCCATGTTGTGCTACGCCACGAGTCAATTTTAATTCCTTGATATTCGGCATGTGACTTTATCCATTTCCAGGTTCCTCAGCGAATACTATATGCAGAAGGATTATCCAGGGAAATGCACAATATCAAAAGCTTTACTTAAATCCTTGAAAACAGCAATATGTTTGTTGCCCTATTTAATTTCCAGAATTCATTAATTAGTTGAAATGCTGATGTTAACCTATAACTTAGTTAGGAATTATATTCGACTGTTTAGAAAAAACAGAAGAACAGGTTCTGCCCGTAATATAAATTTGTAAATAAGCACTTACAAGCGTCTATAAACTTATGGATTTGCAACATTAAGAGATCTGTAAAGAAATGCATAGAATTGATTAATTTCAAATTTCATGGAATAATATTTACTATCATCTCTTCCTTACAGGTTTATTGGCGTTACGATGGAAAAACCCAGCCATTGAAGCTTTTAGGAAAAGACATCCAAGGCATAGGTAAACTAATCTGTACCAAAGCAGCTGGCAGATTTGAACGCGAAGATATCACAGACGATTACAAGCACACTGAAAAATCCAAAGAAGAAAGAGTAACCATGTTGAAAGCCCTCAAGCAAGCTGAGAGCATATTTTCCAGATACTACATCAATGAAGACTTCAGCGACATTCATTTCAGACTTCGTCTACAAGACTCCATCCAAATAGGAGATCCGTTTACCGTCGTTTTGGAAATGAAAAACAGGACTAGAATTAAAGATTACAACGTTAACGTTACGCTACGAGTAGAATCTATCCATTATATTGGTAAGATTAAAGATTTGGTGAAGAAGGACGAATACAAGGTGATGGTAAAGATGGAGTCAATTCACGAAGTCAAGTTAGACGTGAAATACGAAGAATATTGCAAGAAATTAACCGAGCAAGGTGCGTTCGTCATGTCCTGTATGGCAACGGTCGCGGACACCAAATTTGATTTCTTCACCCAGAACGACTTCAAAGTTACGAAGCCCAACATCAAGATCACACTGCCAGATCAAGTGATTCAGGGTCAAGAGACGATTGCCGACGTAGAATTGGAAAATCCCTTGCCTGTTCCGTTAAAGAAGGCCGAATTCTTGATTGACGCTCCTGGAAAGAAGCAATTCAAAATCAAAATTAAAGGTGCCGTACTCGATAAACAGAAGGCGGTGGCGCAATTCAAATTTACACCGCCGGACGTTGGGAAACAGACAATCGCCGCCAAATTCACTTCCAAAGAATTGTCTGATGTGGATGGCTTCGTTAATTTCGTCGTTAGCCAAAAAGTTGAGGAGAACGGTGCCTGAGAGAGACTGATAACTATTTTTATTCTTTGAAAAAAAACAAAAAGAAAGGAGTATTATCATAAGTTAATTTATTACGTATATATTTATATGTTTACATATAGCAGATAAAATTAAATTATACAGATAAGTAAATTAAATAATATTAAATTTACTAATTAATTTTTATATATTATTATAATTGATTTTTATTTGTTGATTATATTTTTTTGTATAACGATAGTAATAGTTTATATTTATACCAATGAATCTTTCTTTTTAATATTAATATTTTATTTAAAGCATATTTTTTATTTATAAATACGCAGATATCAATAAAATTATTTATAATGTTTATTTCAATTCCTTCTTAGAGTGACATCTATTGAGGAAGTACGGTACCTAATCGGCTGCCGGTAAGGTAGTTGTCGCTAGATTAATAAGATAATTATCAGAAGCATCTTACACTGATTTCTGTCGCTAGATGACAGGAAATGGCTAATATTACCTCGTAAATAAATAATATAATAGTGAGGAGCATGACTTAAACATAACAAAATATGTATTTTGTAAAAAACAAAATACTTACGTAAGTAAATTTACAAACCTGTTAGTAGTGTTTCGTTTGAAATCCATTGTTAGATTTTTTTATAAATACACAAAAAAAAAATAAAACAGCTTCGAGATATTGCTAGCAGATGTCGCTCTCTATATGAAAATCACGAAAATTAAAATTAATTAAATTAAATTAAATTAAATTAAATTAAATTAAATTATTAATATTAATTCCCAAAATTTTTCTTTTGCAATTAAATGTAATATTTCTGTTTTGAATTTAATTTAAGTAATAGAAAAAACTAATTATAAAATCTTGGAGTAGAGATTGTAGTTAACCATATTGAAAAATATATTTAAAATATTTAATTTTAATTACGTCTACGTACTTGGAACGGTCTCACGAATGAAGGGTTTCAAGCTATTATTAATAAATGCTTCACTATTGAAGTATAAAAATTAGAGAATAAGCTACGACGTCATTATTTAACATCCCTCTTGTAGGGTACAATTTTCAATAAAATACAAATACATCAAAACGAATGTTAGGTGGTTAGAACCAACCAGAAGCTTCTTTTACTTAAACTTTGTTTAAATAGTTAATGTATACTGAGTGTTCATTTGATAACTATATTTCTGCAAATCTGGAAATCGATGAATTATTATTATCGAGAGAGACAACCTTTTATGCAAAAATTGACTCACCCACTTTGACTCCCCGCCTCTGGGAGTTACCCGTTTAAAAATTTTAAAAGGAAAGGGGTATCGAGTAATACCTCATTTTAATGGTCTTTTGAAACAGTACATTTTGGAATTTAGACTGTTGAAATTGATCGATTCGTTTTCGAGATTTTCAAGAAAATCTTGAGGGTGGGAAGTTTTCAAATGAAATTCTTTTTTTGATGTTTCGCTAGAACAACTTGAAAAATTGTTTAGATTGTTTCTAGTATTAACGAATTGTCTTCAAAATGCTGTATTTCATCATTTTAACAGATGCAAACTTCAACATTCAGATGCCTTTCATTAATCTCTTTAGTCAAAATTCTCTTTATGGGGATCTTTTGGGAGTGGAGTACACTGATTGTTCCCAGTTCTTGCTGCATCATATCAACAATTCGACCACCCTTGAAAATTGTCGTTTGGTCGGATGAACTGGTCGCAATTTTTAAAACAATTGCAATCAGATCTCCGCTTCTTAATCTCTTTTCTTCCGAAGGTAAGAAGCAACTTTTAAGTTTGTGTTTACTTTGGAAATGCATAATTTTGAATTTTAATAACGTTTTCAACTGGTAAAATGGGTTGAAAATGGTGAAAGGTGGTAGTAGTTGAACGTTATTTTATAATAAACTGTTGGATTTATTAAAAGATAACAACCCGAATTTCCGATCACGTGTTTCTCAGTTATTAGTTTTAACCAGCAATGTTCCTATTGTGTTACTTCTTTTTATAAACTTCCCTTGAGTAAATATATATTTAATAACTTACAGTGAGTTCCGAGTAACTTCTTGTATAATTTATTTTATACTTTCTCCCGCGCCTAGAGTGTTAAAATATATTAAGTAACATTTTCTCAATGCAAAAATTTGTAAACAGAGTATATCCTGCATGAAATCATTTACCACTCCCTGATTCTTTACTGTGTAAACAAAACAATGCCTATTCTCTTCATGCAATTGTTTTTTTAAATAACTCGGAAACAAATGAATTTACGTGTAGAGAATAAAATGTTTTTCCTTTGTTTTTTGGAGTAGAATCTATAAAAGCGATAAGAAGTAGAGGTTGGTTATTTAAAAAAATTGGATTTTAGGAATCTTCCGTAAAACATTATTATAGATTGCTAATTATATTATTTAAATAATTGCCGGGATCTTGTTCTGCAAAATAGGCGTTTAGGAATGTGATGGCTTCCTCATTCGATGAAAATCTCTATCCTCCGGGCGAAACTTTGAATTAGAAACCAAAAAATAGTCTCTGGGGACCAGACGAGGTGAATAGCGTGGCACTTGTAATGGCGACCCCTGAAGTGTGAAACGATGCGTTGTCTTGGTGAAACAAAAAAAAAATTTTGCCTTTAGGTTGTTAAGTAAAGATATGCAATATGTCTCTGTTACGGTTTTCCTTTCTTCAAGATAGTCGATAAACATAATTCCATAATTACCCCGAGAAACAGTTGCTAGCACTTTCTCGGCCAACGGATCAGCCAAAACTTCATTTATTTCGCCTAAACTGCTCCAACAGGGCTTTGGAAACGTTCATCGAATGGCTTTTTGGTATAGACTGAGCAAGGGTGGCACCCAATGGGCCGAGGCTTCAAATTTTACAGACTACCCTAGTGTATCCTTACACTTAAAACGTTTGTGCAAAAAATTTGTAGCATGTGATCTATTTGAAGTCAGAAAATTCGTATCCGTTTCTAATTTAATCTTGATGCCATGAAATTAAAAATATTTTAAAATTCCAAAACAATTTTCTACTACTTTCAAAGATACTATCGGAAATAGTAAAAAAACAATGAATTAGTTCTGAGGTTATTCGGTTAAGTGTAAAGATATGAATGTTTTTTAATTTGCTGCAAACTTATAACCATCAAATTCTCTTCGAAATAATCCAACAACCTTTCAAATGGTATCTCCGCATCCGTATCCATACATACGTGATGCGGCTAGGCCGAACGATATTTACTTCTAAACGGTTCTTGCTCCGAGGGGATATTAGCGCTAAGAGGGCGGACCAGTGGAGGTGCGAGCGGCGCCAAGCTATAATTACAAGGCATGGCAACCGCGATATGATGAATTAGCCGCTTCCTCGGCCGCTTATTCGGTCCGTGAAATGCCTTCGCGAAGGCAATAACGCATAACGGACCTCGAAACCGAACCGAAAGAAGAAGAAGATCGAGAGCAAGACTCGCCGGCTTTTACTCGCTATCTCTTTTCGTCTTCCATCGCTTAACCTAAGCTAATATCGCGTTCGAAACTCCTTCTTCTTGATGGTCTTCTTCTTCTTCGTGAATCTTCTTCGACATTCTTTTCTAATTTTTTGCCGCATTTCCATCAGCGTTTGTAAAGTTCCTTTTAAACGTTTCTGTGGAAGCGCTGGGGAAAAAATACGAGCATCGGGGAGAATTAATCTTTTTGATTTCTTGTTTTTAATTTCGAGGAGATGAAACAGATTGCGGATCTAATTATGAAGACGAGGATTTTCTGTTGCTCTCCTATATACATGATGTTACAATGCTGGCAAAAAATCGCTTAATTTAAGAATAAAATCATTTTTTAACAACGACGACGTATCTCTTACCATAAGTTTGGAATGGTTAAAAAAGTTACATTGATGTTTGTCATTTCGAACGTTTTCCAAGAAGTACTTTTTCTATCATACATCAATTGATTGTGAAGAAGTCTTCTACATTTCCCTTAATTTGGAAACTATCCCGTATCTGCCCTATATTGAAGAAAGGCGATTTGTCTGATATTAGCAATTTCCCGCCAATTTCCTTGCTTTTCAGCTTTGGATTTTCAAAAGGTTGATCCTTCAAACGTTGCCAACGTCTGGACTTTTTCAACCTCTGTGCTTTTTGAATCTTACATCGCCAACAGGCTATTTCAAGTGTGCTGTAGAGACTTGACATCTTCCAAACATGTAGCTCAATCTAGCATAGCACGCATAGAGCTTGCCCAAAGGACATTCATTAAATTTTCATTTTATCACCTTCTTAGAGATTTTATCCCTTTATTTTTCAAACGACATTAGGTAAACTCATCGGGCTAAGACACTAATTTGTTCTTGAAATGAACTAAACACGCAATTTACGGTCACTTTGCAGGCGCGCTGCAAACAGCACTTGAGGTCTATATATCTAATCTGCCCGAAAATACAGAAATTCATGTAAAACTATTAAAACCTACATCGTTAGAAGAATCTATCGGACTTATGCAAGACGTAGAAGGTTTTAAGTCAAGATCCAACAAAGATCCACGTTGAAAGGCATCGAAGTTTAAAGCAATCAACCACAACAGTTACAGACGAAGATGTTACCACCAGTAAAACATATTTCTTAATAATCAATCTGAAACTATGAAGCAATTTCCGAATAACAGTTATTCCAATACATTTCCTGTCATGTAATTTAATGTATTTCCAAGAGAACCAATCTCTTAACAACAAAATACTTCCTTACACATTGTCAAAAATTTTTCAATTAACTTTAGCTTTTCATTCATTTCGGTGCAATGTAACAATAAAAAGATTTTTTTCCATTTACATTTGTAACGCAGGGAGAGAAACTAAACATATTGGAAACCAATACATGCCATGCATCCATCCGGTCGAACGTCCATCGTATATACATTTGTAGAGCGAGAAAAACCCAGCGAGAGAAGATAGAGGGCATAATGAATTATTAGAAGGCAGTAATTGCCTTCCAAGTTTACACCTAAGTAATGATTTCGACACTGAATGTTAAAGAAGCCGCTCGCGGAGGATGGATGGTCGACAATGGGGCTAATAGCCCATCGGATGGCCCGAACGCGAACGCTTCGCACATCTAATTTATGGTATATACCAAAAACCGAACGCAGCCACGCCACGCCAGCACGCTGAAGACGTTGGAGAAGTAGAAGAAGAAGAAGAAGGACCGAAACCGAACCGCATCGGACCGATAATTAGATGCTGAAACTAATTAACTGCCGGATCGGGTCGAAGGTGTGAAACAAAGAAACCCGACCGAATAGCCTCGGGTGCTGAATCTCTTTTGCCGTGAATATACGAGACCGTTTTAAGTATCTATACCGTATGTGTATATACGATAGTCCAAAATTTTATTCTAACAACAAGTATTGGGAGGAAAATTTATTTTTGCTACAACAACGTAACTAGAGCGCAGTACCTTGAAAAAGTAAGTATTTAGGCAGGCTATAAATGCTTTAAACCCAACCTGGTACCAATATGATGGTGCAGCGTCTCAGTATTTGAGAAATTTTATGGAATATTTTAAATGAAAATTTTCCTGATACCTTGACCCGAAGAGGCAGACCAATTAATGGACCACCAAAGTCCCCTGACTTAATTTAAATGGAGCTCTTTTACTAGGAAAGGGAGAAGTCTTCAGTATAAGTATAATAAAGTTCCAACATTGAAGAGCTCAAGAGGGGTCCCAGAAAATTACACCGTGACAAATCGAAAATGTTTTAATGTGTGTTAATGGCAAGCTGACGATACATTTCTAATGAATAAGGTTGCACTTATTATAGGCTTGCCCGTGCGTGAAGTTAATTGCCGAAAGTTCACGTAAAACACAAAGGACCTTGCTTCGGAATTGTAATACCGTTCGTGAAAACCTAAAATTTTTCACATAAGCCATTTGCCTTTTTGGGGCACTCATCCTGTACATAGATAATAATCTATAAACAAAAATCAAAGATTTTGAAATTCCTTGAAGAGGTGGAAGAGAGATGACGGAATCGAATCGTGCGAGTTGCGTATGAAACAATTGGCCGCAGATATGCTTGTATCGTTTATATCGCAGAGAGATGATAATCACAAAGGGGAATTATCTGATGCGTGAGATATGTTGCTGTATGTGTTGGTAAATCGGCTCGCAAGAGCATCTGGAATTTTTTTTTCATGGGCGATTTCTAGATTCTATTGTTTTAATATTTTAAGTCGAGAACGGCCAAAAATCGTATTTTCTTTTGTTTCCCGATATACACACTCGGATTTTCTATTGGGTTTATGCAATGGATATGAATTTGAATTGTTTGTTTGAATATTTGATGCAAACATTAGCGCACGTTGAACGGAAATAAAAGTACTTTGGATTGCCGGTGTAAACTGTGGATAACTTTAGAGTGCCATTCATGCGAGCGATTCACGAAATCAAAGGAACGCATTGGGTTTCGAAATAGATAATTATATACAGAGATATTCAATATTGTTAAACAAATACGTCATTTCAAGTTATCGAAAACTATAAATTGTTCGGTGGAACGGTTTGAGTTGGGATTATGAAGAAAAATAATTTTTGAGTGGAATGTTTGTATAATTGTATAGAATATATTCAAGATGTAGCTGATTTAGTTTAAATATTGGTGCTGGCAATAAGCACTCCCTCTTTTTTGCTTTTAGTAAATGCAAGGATAAGATATAAATATAAAAAGAGGAGGAAAAAATAAAAATATCCGTATGTATTGCCGCTTCTATTGTATCTACGAAAATATATTTATTAATACAATGAATGGTCTTTCACTATGTCAATGAATACATTTGTTAGGCCAATAAAAAGAATTCTGCACCAATAGGAAGGGTGACATTGAAAAAAATTACAATACAATGTACTACGCGATAGAGGACGTAATCAGTGATATAAGCCGTAATTTCGTAGCCAACTGCAGGTAAGCGTTTCTCATCGCATTAAAAATATAAAATTTCAATAATACGAAAGTGAAATACTCTCATTTTGGTTCAATTCACAATTGGAGGAAATTAAAAAAAAATCTAAAAAATTTTAAAGATCCTGTATCTTGATAAATAAAAGGCTTAAAGGACGTTGGTAATATATGGGAATGGGGCTAAAGCAAAGGGTGTCGTAATCTGTAATAGGAGGTCAATTATAAACCAACATTAAGTGATGTGAATATGTTTTTATGTGTGCGTTATGCAGAAGTAATGGCGATGGCAATATGCTATACCTGCTTTGAAACATATTTCCTAGCAAGGTATGATCGTCGTATTTCCGGGAATGGTTTTTGTCTTCCTGACAGAATAATAGGACATGGAGTGGATCGCATCAGATCAACAGTAATTGTACTCAATTATGGCGCTCCCTGAGTTAGCAAAAAGGGAGTTGGTATGTTGGGCTTAAAATCCTATAATTTTCCCTTTCCTCGGATTATTTGTTAAAAAAAAATTACCATTCGGAAAATAAACTCAACAAACACGAGCCTATTTTATCTTCAAAACCCTACGACAGCGAACTAAATCATTCGCTGCGATTCGTATTCGTACGAAACCAGATCGTATCTGTCTGCAATTATTACGTTCAAACCAAAACACCACCACATATAAGCGCATCTTGCCATCTATTAACATGTAGTACAATTGCACATACGTATGTACGTGCGGATTCGAACCGCTGGCTGCTCCGTTTTCTACGCGCGGTTAGCGTCGCTCGGTCGCATCGCTTTCGAAGAGATAAGGAGTCGTCGGCGGCAGATAAGGCCGTACTAAAAGCCGATGTCTGATTAAAACGATGGCAGGTCATCTGGAACGGTAATAGCCGCGGCCTTCCTTGCTAATTAATGAGAGCGCGTTATGGTATCGGTCGCGGTACGACCGACGCGTACCAAACAACAAGAACAACAATCGTACTAATAATAAACGTCCTCCATCACGCGGTCCAGGCGTATGGGTGTATTGGGCGGTGTTAGTCGTGCCGTACAATATAAGCGAGTGCGATTAGTCGAAGTTTATGAGAATGAAAAAGGGGTTTAAGGAAAAAGATTCTGAAGCACACGAGAACACAAAAGTTACCGTAGGTACAATAGGTTCGATTTCATTGCCCATAGTTGGTATTACGCGGTTTAAATTGGAGGATCTCTTACAAAAATAGCCACAGTCCAAAAATGCCAACTTTATGCTTTGCTAATTAATGGTAATATTAGCTTCCACGTAAACAAGCTTAGTTTAAAGTTATAGTATTTGAAAGAATCGGAATTTCTACTAAAGTCACCATTCTTCAATGGCTGTTTTTGTAAGAAACCTTTCAATTGGAATAGTTTGGCAGTTGGTAGCTTTGATTTGCTTCTTCACCAAGAAATGGTGCAACTGCTCGATTTCTTAAATTTGAACTTTTCAATGCAATGCAAACACATAAAGGGGACTTGGTTCTATGTGTTGTACTTATCGCTATGTCAAATGGATGGTTTCTTAAGAACCTAACAAATTTTCATCCTGTTCAGAAGATCTGGTTATTAACCATAAATCTTGTAGCTAATCTTCTGATCGACCATTCTTTTTTTATTAAAGTAATTATTTGTTTTTTTTTTGGGCAAAAGTCATCTTTTGCGGCACTCAGTTTTCAAACAGATACGTCGGTTAGACAGTCATTCAGAGTGGACAACTTTTGTGATTTTGTGATTTGACAACAATGGAAAAAATCAAATTTAAGGCAGTGATTAAATATTTGTTTTCGTAAAAGGAAACGGATTATGAGATAAAAGGGGAACTCAGCGAAGTTTATGGGGATTCTGCACCTTCGTTATCGACCATAAAATATTGGATAACTGAATTTAAACGCTGTTGCACGAGTATTTTGATGAAGAACGTCCAGGTCGCCTAAATGAGGTCACCACATCAGAATTAATTGAAAAATTTCATGATATGGTCATGAATGATCAGAGATTGAAAGTTCGTGTGACTGCTAAGGCTGTCGGTATTTGAATTGACTGGATGCGTGTAAGGAAGCTTTAAGCGATCACAATTAAACACGAACGTGTGTCAACTTCAAAAGAATGTTTGGCGGTGTTAAGGCGCCGAATCCGAAATGATTTTTCGCGTCGATTCATAGTTGTTGACAAAACCTGGATTCATCCTAGCACACCAGAAACCAAAGAATAGTATAAACAGTGCGTTTTTCGTGGTCAACAGGCCAAAGACACTTTATTGGCCAAGAACCTCAGTCTGTCAATCTGTTCAGCTGTCATGATAAGAATCATATACGAACTACCAACACAAAATAATTGTCTTCTGTATTTATTCGAATAACATTTAATATCATTTATTGAATTACAAAGAAAACAAAAAATTCCTGCGATTCAAAACATTATAGAATCGGCAAAATAACGTACATTCCACAACCGTAGTAACGTTGTAATATTTATGATACTTTCAATAGATTCCTATCCAATACGGAAAGAATCTGATAAACAGATGATTTCTTCACGTAGAAACCTCTTCAAAAATTCATGTTCACGATCTTTCAACAATTTCCTCAATTCCTACGAATAAACAAAAGCCCCAAGCGTCTACACGAACAGAAAAAAACGAAATGATTTCTTCAAATTATTGCCGTCATAATGAAGTGATCAAATCCTTTCAGATGCGAAAAACCATTCAAGGTGTTAAAAAAACCGTAAATATCGTAAAGTAGGATCGTTACGACCGACAGAAATTCCTCTCGCTGGAAAGTTTGTTTAAACAGCTTCAGCCAGTTATAGAGGAGTTGAGCATGATGCTGAACATAAGCTATTTTTGGAGGCAACGAAAACCATTGTTGGAGGACGTTCGGTTACGTACGACTTTTTGTAGGCCACGCCAAAGCCACTGCCACCACCTCCACTATTTGGAGATACCCACTACATACACGCGTATACAACGTGTGCTGCGTGAGCAACGCCATCTCGACGGCGTTATAGATAAACAAACAACTGTTTTATCTCCACTCAATAAATTCCGCGCCGTTGAAAATCGTGTTTATAAAATTGTTAGTGAGGCGTCCGCTGAAAGGCCATGATTGAATTATTGATGTTTGCTGTTGCGTTGTTGGTAACACTGCAGCGAGCGCCGCCGCCGCCTATGCGTTGTTTTTCTGTTCCTCTCTCCGCGCCCGGGATCCGTCCATGACGCCGAGCATAAGCCAGACGCGCATCGCTTTTATTATTAAGTTTAGAAAAGATCGCGGCGTGCGTAGCTGTTGTAGATATCAATTGTTTGTTTGGAGAGACGCGTCGACGGCCAATGAAAAAATGGATACGCATTTGTTTTCGTTGCGCTCACGAAAAGATGGCCGCCAAATGTACGGAGCGTGTGCGTTTATATGTAGAAGCAGGGCTTGAAGCGATACTGTTTTGTTTTCTCTCGACGAATCGTAGACAATGAATGAAGGAGAAATATTACGCTTTTAGGTTATCTATGCGTGTAACAGCTTTTAGGCGGATTGAGATCTTGAACTTGAACTTAATGATGCGCCAATTAATAATAGACGTGATTCATTTTTATGATGATGGCAAGCATATGGGAGATTATTTAAAAAATTGCTTATATATTCTCTAGCATACGCTATCCAATCACGAAAACGACACAAGAGTCAGGATCAGAAGCTTAATTTGAAGGCAAGATTAAATCTTGTCTAAATAATCTTGTTAATAAAAATAATAATAACATTTTATTAACGGATCAACATCTGTAGATATTATTAAATATTTCGAATTTTGATCCATTCTTCTTGAGCAAGCTCTCCCTTGTCTCAGCTTATCATCAACCGTGCCTGTTTCTGCTTCCTTTCACAATATTTTCTGAACACTACATTTACACCCACTCACTTGTATCACAATTTTTCTCATTTTTTGTCACTCCAAGAAAAGAAAAACATCGACAATATTGGTGTTTTACCAAAATTACTAAAAAATTTAGTAGATTACACTCTAGATAAAATTTTTCTTCAGAACTTCATCCGCTCAGCTCAGTTAATAATAATGCTAACGTTATGGTGGAAGTTATTTGTTCTCTAAATGTTTTATTGTTTAAATTAATATCCAAGGACTGGAAAGTCCCCTGAATAATTACCTATTTTCGCAGAGTGTAAGGCGCATCCCGTATATAGTTTACTCAAGCTCGACGAAGAACTAAGCACTACCCAGTTCTCATGATTAATAAGCATTGCAACGGATACGTTTACTACCTAACACCACAAGTCCATGCAACTCTATCTGCTTCTATGCGATTCGCATAAATAATTTAACTTAAGAGCGTATAATAGTCCGCGTAAGCTGACGCTACCTTTTTGCACTTATACGAACTGGTTGTCTTGATCCAGCAGCACACCTATACACAATAATAATAACAATAATCCCAGCGAACATATTGTTAGGTAGCAGCAATTCAACCGCTGGACGTATAGAGCTAAGGTATTCGTAGGAATTGTAGTAAAGGCATTCCTGCTAGATCTCGCCTCCACATCTCGTTTCGACTTGTAGATAGATGTGTGCGTTCGTACGTGTTTGTAAGCGCGTGCTGGACATGTAAGTGTATGCGAACAATGTGTGTGGTACACTATAATTTCACTATACAGGGTGTGTATAAAGTGTAAAGTTTCTCTAATTGGAGGAAATCTTAAGACAGGTTGATCATTATTTTACCTGGTGTTACGGCGTTGCAGTGAATTCTAATTTTAAAAGTTTAGTGTTAATCCATGGTTGAAACACGAATTAACCAACCGTTTAATGTCCTGATTTAATTTTATCCGCGCTCCATTGATTTCGTAAAGAGAAAACGAGGTATGTAATTGGGAATCGTCTTCATAAAGGTGATAATCACAAACGTTTAAACGAAAATTAACGGCACAATCTTCAATGTTGCTTAAGGTTGAAAATGTTGAAACTGTACAAGTCGTATGCGCTGGATTCTTGGGTCTTCGCGTAAATATGGGCTTGACTTGGCACGACCATATCTGTACAAGAAGTCAGCAGGAGTTTGCTATGCTATCTTTGCGCTGTGTTATTTGCTGCCAATTTGCTATTATTTTTCTGCCTCTGAATCTAGGTTGAGGTATGGACTGGTTTTTTTGCGGTAAGGCGTCTAGTATGCAGTTATAAGGATTAAAATTAAAAAAAAAAAGGAAATACTTACTTTATTCAATACTGTATATACCTACTGTATAGTACGTAAGCAAGAGCAATATATAGGTAGGGCACTTGCACGAAGTTTATTGGCAATCGCGAGCGTTTGCGAACATTGCGTGATACATCCGAGTTTCTATTCTTAATTGTTTATTAAACGTGGCCTCCGTTCTTCGTACGAATGGGCCGCTTCACTACGAAATGGACGTAGGTGTGCTGTGTGGCGAGTTGGTAACGAACCGGTAGGTAGCTGTGCGCATATAATTAACTGGTTTCATGTCTTTGATTGTCTATTGTTACCGTAAAGAATATGTTCGTGTACGTAAGGGTATGTGGCGCTAGAATACGACTTAAATCTTAAATAATACCAAACAGAACATGTATTCTACTTTACGTACATTCTTTAGAATATAAAAGAGATAATCTAGATTATGTACACTACAAAAATTTGCACATTGGCGTGCTCTCAATATGGATCCCAAATTCCCCAAAGGGGATCAGCATCAAAGTCAATAGAAAGATTTTCAACTTTAAGCTTTTAATAATAAAATATATGATTTTTGTCCGTAAAAAGAATAATCTTGCCTTCCGAAAACGAGGTTCAAAATAAATCGCATAAACCAATTTAAATGGTTTAAATTACTTTTATTAAGGTATTGAATTGAAATCTATTACAGCAATTAAATTTACAGATTTAGGGAAGATTATTGCTAAACAACAATGTGATCATCAGCTTAGCTTAAGGAATAATTATTATCATTCATATATTTTCTATTTATATCTCTAATTAATAAATACTTCTCAACTCTCAGCAGGCGTCCATAAACCAAAAGTTTTATGCTGAGTTATGTCGCGATGTGGATCCGTGTTGGGTGTTAAATGATCCATCCAACCACGAAATATTTTCCCTCTATTATGCACGACAATATAGAATAATAGCGGAACACGCTGTAATTAAATTATACCGATTCCGATGAACCACCAACAGGTAGAACTAAATGTCGTTTAAAATCAAAAGAGAAGAAATAAGGCGAGAGCCTCACAGACACGTCACGGAAGAATACATGCAACAAAACAGACAATAACATTGTTGAACACGCGCATCATACAAATATCGTGCATCCACACAGCATCGCAGGACACTGCGGCGAGGGAAAGAAGGCACAGACACAAATAAAAAATCATCATGTAGAGTCCATCTATCTACATCAAGTTTAATTCTTCACGGGGACTTAACCGCGGAGCAGCAGTGGTCCGTCATACCGTAAAAATAAATGACTGGCCTTGAATCAAATAATACTTACACAAATCACATTCAGATTATGGGCCATTTCATAAATTTGCATAAAGATGATAATCGGGGACTTATTTGAGTTATGTGCTTGTGTCCGGCATCAGCGGTGCTGGAAAAAAAAAACAGGAGGAAGGGGGTAAGGGGGAATGGAAAGGACATTGAGGGGTCGATATGGAATATAAGCTATAATGTAGGAGAGAAAATAAATGTTTTGGGGGTGGAGAGAAACATCTATTCTCTTCGTTGAATGGTTATTTTATAGGATTTTTGGTTGAAATAAATTTTAGATTACAGGAGAATATTTTATATTCGCATCGGAATAATATTTAAGCTAAGCAACATTCTGCAGCGTCTGCAATCTTGGCTGTTACGTCAGTAATTTACATGCAAATAAAATCGATTTTCCGTAGTCTAGAATGTCAAAATAACAATAATAACAACTTTTTTTTTTTCCTAAACTCAATATGTAACATGCTAAACAGGATTCAAAAGTGAATAGATGAAATACGAGGGGAGTTCGATAATCACCTTGCCTTGGCAAGAGATGGCGTTCCTAGAATTGAAATAATTTAATTTTTCGTGAAAGTAACGTTTGACAAGAGTACCGTCCAGTTTTCAAAGAGATGCACCACTTAGTTTGCGAATGACAACTATTTAAAGTGAACGTGCAGATCACTTTAAAAGGTGTATCATATTTTTACAAAACCAACGCAACTTCTCCTTGGAGCGGAAGCCGCATTGTCCCGTAGACAGTAGGAATCGGGCTCCATGCGCTACATGGAAGAATGGTAATTATTAAACGGATTTGACTGTAACTTCTCAAAAAATAAATTAAAATATATTTTGATCAACAATGCTTTTGTATTTCGCCTACATTTGTTGTTTACCCTTAACTGCGTATCCGAAACATAAAGTTTAGAACATTACATCGAGGCGATCTTTTCTACCTATAGCAGCCAGTCGACAACCACTCTACCATGCCGCCTCTGTCGCCGTCGTTTTCGCACCACATTCGGAACCCAGTTCAAATGTCAACGTTATAAATCTTAACTCAGTTAACCCCACATTAACCCGCGTGTGTATATTTGACTTCCTGGTGAATTATTACATCCATACACGTTTATCTCTCTCCCGCTTTCTCTAGATATTCGTACATTTCTCCCGAATTAGCGTCTTTTTCTCCTCCTCTATTACTCTGCAGTTATCCGATTCCGACGTCGCTTTACTTGTCTTCTACTATACAGCTACTTATACGACGATCCGAATTTAAGCGGCCCCGATTAGTGTATTTTAATGAGACGGGCTCCTCGGGTGCCGGCATCTTGTCGTAGATGTACGCTTGGGTTATGGGGCACGGATTCGGGGTGACGTTTAATTTGCGGGATTCTCACGAGTGCCATATAAGATTTGTGCGCAAGCTGGGGTAGATTTATTTATCTCTTATGCGATTGTCCACAAAAAGAAATCCACCGCCTACTAGGTTCTTGAGTAAATTGTCTAGAAAATTTTATACTTTGAATACGTTGTTTGCGATAAGGAAGCTGTACTATTTGTAGAAGAAAACTTTTAGTTTTCTTAGGCGTAATGTTTTTTCTTTGTAAACAAAAAAAAATATATGCAATCTTAGTTTGTTCTTCTTTTGTCGTTTATTAGGACGTTGTAATAATTTTTAGACTTGGAGTCGTAGAAGACGATGATTTGAAATAATAACGTAGATTTCCACGGCCGGCCAGAGTCAGTTGAAATTAAACGTGTTCCGGGTTTGGACCGTGTCGTGGTTAATTGAAAACTGGACGTTTCGTCCACAATCATATGGAGCTTCTTCAGGAGAGAGAAAGATGGTACATTGAGCTAATTTATCTCCTCTATATTTAAACATTTCTGCATCTATTTCTTCACTTCCGGGAATTTTATTGTTTTTAAGGTTCTTAATTATATGTTAAATTTCTTTTAAGGTAGCTGCTTCTTCTTTCCCATCTTGTTTTCCTTCGATTACATTCTCGGTATCAGCTCTTCCTTCTTCGTCAATAATTCCTCCAGTCTTTCCTTTTTCTCCAATTCATAACTCTTCAAAATATTTTTTCCATAAATCCAAAAAGTTGACCTCTTCTCTTCTCCTGTGATTTCTCTGTTTTTGTTTTTATAAAAAACTACTTCGGACGGAAACCTCACCAATTCGCTTCTCATCCCTCTATATGATTTTCTTACTTCATTTTTTTTTAATACTCTTCTATTTCTTTAATTTTGTTTTCATTATATTTTCTTTTCTTTTCCCCCAGCACTTTTTTTACATTTTTTCCTTTGGTTCTTATATTCCACCCATTCGCATTCTTCATCGAACCATTTTTTTCTTGTTATTTGTGTTCCTATCCTATAATAATTTGATCTTTTGCTCTATTGTTTGGTCTATTTTTAAATCTGGCGGGTATGTGTTGTAAATGTTGTATAATTGAAATTTAGGCGGATGAGATTTTTTTGTAGATTCTTCGTGAATGTTTCAGCAATTTGAATAAATGAATAGAAAGGAGATTTAAATAATTGGATAGAATGAAATAAATATTATTAATGATTAATGAATTCTAACTAAGTGCGTAATTTAATGTTTAACCCGTCCTCTCTATTTAAGCGCCACGTATATAAATTCTGCATTCTTTCAAATGACTCAACATAACGAAAATATTATTTTATGCCAAATAGAATTATTCTAGACGTGTTTAGCGGATGAAGTTAGGAGATATACTTATTTGTTAAACAACAGAAAAGTACTGGGCACTCCAAGCACTCCACACCGCACAAGCTTAATTAATTAACCATTGTAAAATTACTCATTAATCATTTTTTAGAGTGTACTTTGTGATATTCTGAGAATTTTTTTCTAAACTCCAAGTTTTCCGCGTGTATTGTAAACTTTTTTTGAATGGTTAATCTATCTGACTGGTAAAATTTTAAAATTTTTAATCTTTGGGTAAAAATATTAAAATACCTACACTCAAACTAGGCAATCTGTTTTAGACAGAATTTAATAAATCGTGTCTAATTTTAAGAAAAAAAAAAAAAAAAAACGTAAAATAAATTCCTCTCCGCTTTACAACCATAACATTTGGATTACAAAGTTATCATACGTCTATTAACAGCTCATCGCGAATTGCGTGGGCTTTAATCTACCTCCCATTCCCACAAAACGTTCATACCGTATACACTATGTAGACGTTCTCTTTGCTCGACTTCTTTCATCCAATGCACGATTCTTTATTGGAATTTTCACACCTCATCGCTTCCTGTTTGTAATAATAATTTCTCGGGCGAGAAATGCTATAAATAATGAATTACTCGATGATGTAGGAATTCTTACTATTCAAAGTTTAAACGAGGAAAAGAAAAATAAAGACGATTCTAATAAAATTTTAGGCGGGGAATTCCATCTAGCGTTATTAATCGTTTATTATTCCTCGGCTTCGTATTGCGCAATCAATCAAGACGAATTAAGTGCCAACAGGATCGTATGATTTGTTTACAATGGTATCGTTTATATCGCGTCATGTTTATTATTTAAAAAAAAGATCGGAAGATTTGTTGAGATAATGCTATTAAGAAATAGCCGTAAGGAAAGGACGGAGTTTAGTCGGTCAGTGCGGTTGCTTTTGCATTAGTATCTATACTAATAACTAACGAGTATCGCTGAAGAAATATTAATCATAGCTGTCGTCGTGGTTGGATAAAACGCGGAGAAAAATAAATTATTAAATAAACACCCGACGGGCTAATGAAACATGGGACTTTCTTCGTTTCTTACACTGTTTTATGTACACATATTATGTTTGCTTAATAGTTTTGCCTACGAGAACTTATTATCATTATATTTCCGTTAAATTATTGATTTTTCCGGTCATCTAATTTGTCGTACGGCTCGTGATTTGTGCTAGATGACAAATGCGATATGGTAATAATATCATCAACCGTTGCACCTGTATTAGATAATTAGTAGAGATAACCAAGGCAGGTGAAATTATTACTTTTTCGCAGCGACTAGACAGACTCGTGTTTTAGGCAACACGAACCCTTTCATATGAGACGAATAGACACGAGTCTGTCTAGTCGCTGCAAAAAAGTAATAATTTCACCTGCCTTGTAAAAATAACCAACTGCCGAGAAAAGGAGGTAAAGACCATTTCGTTTATCCTCCAAAGCGGATATATATCCGAGTATTATCGTGATCAAGAAAACCGCGAAGTAAGTGTTAAAATAAGACGCTTGGTGCCCCACGAGAAGAAAGACGTTAACCACAGCTGTAAGAAGCTGTTCAACATCGCTTGCCAGTGTCATCATCTTCCACCCAAGAAGACGATTAGTACGCGTCATCAGAAGTCATCGATCGTAACGTTGGTGTTGTATTACATTTGGCCCTAAAGCGACCGACCTGTAGCAAAAGCAGACCTTGGAGATCAAGACAAATCTAACAAACAAAGCCAAGTGTTGTTTGTAAGATTTGCTAAGGTGCTGGATTAGAAGAACAAGGAAAGCTCTATTTTTTGGAGTACCGATGATGTGGAGAGAGCCAAAAAACCGGATAGATGATTATTTTTGCCTTTGCGGCATCAAAGGATATAAGAACTTTAAAATTTCTTAATCAAACGAATGTTAATAAGCTTTATAATAAATGTATATTTTCTTCTATTTTTTAAATCCAACACATCGATTTTTCGGTGTATAGTAACCATGTACACTGCTGTTCAGAGAAGTTCGGTCGGTTATTAAGAAACATGAAAAGGTTACAGAAACAAACGAAACTAAAAACAAAATCCAATTTTATTGTATGTACAGGTAAAAAAGACAAAAATAAATAAATAAAAAGTTATTCTGGCCTAATATAACATACTAAACATTATATTTTCTTTTCATCGAAAAAACCTCCTTTGCTGTTAATCACCGCTCGAACTATTCTAGGCATTCTTTCGATAAGTTTTGTTAAAACGGATTGTGGAATATTAATCCACTCATGTTGCAGAATATTCCGTAAATGTTCTTGTGAAGTTGGGGCATATTTTTCGGATCCTCCTGTCCAGTTCATCCCACAACAACTCTATAGGGTTCAAATCTGGGCTCTGTGAGGGCCATGACATTACTTTGAGGGTGTGCTGTTCTTCTTGCTCCTTTAGATAGTTCTTACACACTAACGTGGTGTGTTTTGGGTCGTTGTCATGCATGAATGTAAAGTTACGGCCTATTATACGCAATCCTGATGGCACTGCATGATTCTGGAGTATTGCAAAATAATTTTCTTTCCTCATTACACCCTGCACTCTGCATAAATCTCCCTTCCTAAAAAAGGAAAAACATCCCCACACTAACACAGAACTACGCCTTTGCTTCACTGGTGGCACAATGCAGTTCGGGATCACTTTTCGGTTTTAGATCTTCGGACATAAACTCGTCGATTTTGCTCAAAAACCTCAAACTTTGACTCGTCACTCCAAAGCATGTGTTTCCAATCATCTAACGACCAATCTAGATGAGAACGGGCCCACTGTAGCCGTTTTGCTCTGTTGCCCCGACGTAATAAGGGTTTTCGAATGGCAATGCGTCCATGAAGGTCCGCTTGTTGAAGTCGACGTTTTACCGTACTCGCCGATACTTATTCTTCACGGCCGCGATTGACTTCGGCTGCTATATGTGGCGCTGTTAATTCTCTATTGCGTTTGCTTAATAATGCAATTCTCAAATCTTCAGCTTTTGTTGTTTTCCTAGATGCTCCAGGACGAACACGATTTTCTATAGTTCCAGTTGTCCGATATCGCTTTATGATGTCATTTACTGTTGAATTTTCCACATTTATTTTTTCAGCAATTTGTCGCCCCGAATATCCTTCTTCAAACAGCGTAATAATGCGTGAACGTTTTTCTACACTGGTAGGCTTGCCACGTGCCATTTTAAAGTAAATTTTCTTAAAATTTTCGCGTAAAAACGACAGATGCACACCAACACACGTTTAACAGGAAAATGAAGCAAATTTATATCTTTACACTTGTGATAAATAAACAAGAATGATACGCGGTATATTTCCTAAATGTATTGTTCGTTAATAATCCCCAAACGACCCGTTTCAAAAGATCGGCACTTCCGATGAGAAATTCTTGGAATGATAATAAAAGGGACTTTATTGTGGTTGTCGCAATATTTCTACTTTACATAATAATTTATGGCTTTAATCCCTTAGAAAAGAGTGTATGCTTAATATTTTCCTAATTTTATCTATTAATAATTGTATACAGTGTGATATAATAGATTTTTATTGTATGACCGAACTTCACTGAAGGACAGTGTACAGCCATCACTATTCTGCTTATTTTACATCAAACAATTCGCGATGTCTTCATTTAATTTCTCTCTGACATGCAAAAAACAAAGAGCCGATACATTTTCATCGCAAAAACCAAGCCGCCATAACAGTATTTTACATTTCAACCACAGGTTTGATTTTTTTCCTGTTTTCGTTTTTATTTAACGAAAAGGCATCGAATAAAATCCATGCTACTTGCTACATGCTTTTTTAGTATCCGCACAATAAAATGGTGGATATATCTCGTATAACAATTCCCTTGCCCCAGTTAAACACCCACATAACACCCTGTGACATGACAATAGTATACATCGTACGGGAAAGAAGGGATGTATCTGTCTCCGTTACTGTCACATTTATCTGAAAAATAAGTAACGACATATATTTCATATAATCGTGACTGGTTCTCCCTGACACCCTTCTTCTCCTCCCATGTTTTTTGGTCTCGTGTGTATACGTACACAAAGTTTATGTATAATATCAGTTAAGGGCGGCTTGGAAAAATAAATATGCATGAGACCGTGTAAATAGATTGGCTACGGGGGTTGAAATGGAGTCGGGCGTATGTTGTTTATATTTATATTATTTTTAATGCGGTCCTAACGCAATCTACGCACAGATATGGAAGCATCGTGAACATGCCGTGCATGCATCAAAGAAATTTCGAGGCATAAGTACGTCGGGAGGCCACAGGTATTATCAGTTTATTTATTTATTTGGATATTAGTCTCTTTCGGGCGACTTAATGCGTTCTAAGGGGGTTGAAAACGTGCACACCGTACGCTGCTGCTCCTGCTAGATACGAGAAGGGTGTACGTATTGCCTTTTTTACTTTATACGCGGCGAATTCTCAAAAGGACCAACGGCGCCTGTTGATAAAAGGAGACGTTTATGGTTGTTAATAAATTCGGCGCGTTTTCAGACGAAAACCAGGCGCGTTTTCTCGTTGATACGTCGTAGATAAGCTACTGTAAAGTGGGCATTTTCGGGGCGCTTTCGAGATACGATACATTGATTAATTATGAGGCAAATGTTATTTTAATGTTCGAGTATGTTCTCAAAATAAGAAATTTCAATCTCGTTTATCTTATAATGGGACATAAGAAGTTTGTAAACAAATTTTTACACGATTTCATTTTGACTCTAAATCCAATAGCGAAATCTTGAAATAGGAACGAATTATTTAACAACCACACTTAAGAACTTTGGATTTTGAGCTATTGTTAGGATAACATTTTTTATTACTTTGGGTGTTTGGGATTGCTGGACTAGTAGAGATTTCAACTCGATTTTTGGCTGCTCTGCATTCTCTTCCAGTACAAAGCAGCTTTTGCTACATTAAAAACAAGATCTAGTGGATTTGTTGATCTTAGTATAAGAATTAGTTTTAAAAAAGATTTATTTGACGTTATTAAACAAGATTAATTTCTGATAAGAATTGTCGTCTCCCACCCCATCATACCATTTCTCGCTTATATTTGTATTTATAAGCAATCTATTATTCTTGTATATTTATTCTTACATAGTTTGCTGGTGTAATCCTCCGCACGATCAATAATCATTTCATAATGCAAATTAGACGCCGAAAAGCAAATAAAGGCAGGAACGGTAATATCAAACAGACCGCGTCCGCCTTGTCGACATCCCCGAGAGTTAGTTCAGCGCTCTTATACATCCCCCAAAAACCCTGCCTCTTAAGAACAGAGAAAGACAACAACATCCAACCCAGATCATTCTCTGGCGAAATAGAGAGAGAGAGATACGCCAGTTTCGGCTTTCGCCCGGGGGTGCAAAAGTCTTTGTTTGTGTAAACAAGACCTCAAAAGGGTAATATCGGCGTGACATCTGTGCGGTATTGCCGACCGAACGAGCGGGCTTGTTGTGCGTAAAATACGCATATTAATGCGGCGTCGATCCTAATTTGCATGTAACACGCTATCCCGGTTAGATTTCCTACCTTCGAAACGACGCGGTTAGAATAGTTCGCTGCTGTTGTTTTCTCTTCCAGTCCCCGTTGCGTTCCGTGCTATTGACACAGCCGCGTTTTGTTCCGATCTTGTTGTTGCCTTTCTACCAACCGTGTATTGTATAACGTATAGGTTCGTATTGGAAAGCAAAGGCAGAGCCCTTTACGTCAATCAAATTCGCTCGATTTGAATAGGAGAAAACATGGCAAACATAAATCTAAATGTAGATATACGTAAACGTAGGGTAGATGAAGGAAAGAAAGCGGCTGGTGAAATTTAAATCGTTTGCTTATTGCTCCGCATTTTTTCGAAAAAATGCAGAATGACGAGATCGTGACTATAATTGTTATTGCTGAACCATATCTGCAGATATTAAGAAATTATGCAATTCCACAGTTGCAAAATGATGACGCAATTGAAATTATAATTTTTGGCCTTTTATAATATAATTTATATAGCATAAAAATGCGGTGTTATTAATTTTCTTATCCTCGCCCAATTCGTTTCCTCAAGAACAGAACCACTTCATCGAAATATTCAAACTCCCATTAACCGCTACACCAACCTTTCTCCCCATCTAATCCTAATTTCCGTAAGCAAGCATATCCATCCTACATTCAATCTTCCACTGATCGCATCAGCAAGATTCTCTTTAGGAACAACATAAAAACCATCTTCAAACCCAATTACAAACTCTCAGATTATTTTCCCGTCAAAGACCGCGATCATCTGGAAGCCCCTGGTATCTACCAGATGATTGGTCAACAGTCGTGCGTCCTCTGACACGAGCGTTTTGCGTGTAGCTGGGTCCAGGCTGGCTGAGCCCCCAATCAGTCTGCAGTAACAATCCAGAAGATGTACCATAAGAGAGTGGACGAAAAGTCAACAGAAGCTACCATAACGACACCGTTCCAAACCAGAAACCAAGAGTACATTTTTAAATGCTTGTTTTTCAAGATCGTGTTATAAGCAGATATTTTGAAAATTAATGGCTGTTCAGATCGCCTGATCTGAACCCAGCGGCAAACATCCGCTCGGGATCTCGGTAGCTTTGGGGTTATTTGGAAAATTTAGTCTTTGGAATACGACCAAAAACGCTGAAAGAATTAAAAGGCACCATCAATGTTGTACAATGCGGTGAATTACTTGTAGGAAAGGTTAGCGCTTTTTACCAGAAGAAAAGGAATGCATCAAGTTGATGGTTGGTCCAGTAGTGAACGTGGTGGCTATATAACAATTGTTTGTTGTACTGACGCAGCAGGTAACTGCGCGTAACCGGTTTAAACGCAAATAGCTTCAACGTTTCATTCTTATCGTTAAGAAAAAGGAAATTATTGCAGATGTTAATTTCTTGAAATTAGTGAAAATCCGCTTTAGTTAGGTTGTTGAGAAGTGCTTGCGCGTAGATGTTGGAAATACGATCTCTCAATGTAATATGAGCTGTTTCCATACCTACTCTTGTTAATGATGTTAAAGCAGGTAGTATCTGGCCAGATTTCGTTGAGTCTGAAACACTTTTAAAAGATAATCCTTTGGAATAATAGTGACAGTTAATCTGGAATAGAAACTAAAAATAACCACGGCATTGATACTGAACTATCGCACGAAGGACTCCAGAACGTGTGTTGTAAATAAGGTCAAATCAAATGAACGGAATGTTTTCGTAAAAGGAATTTTATCCTCTTCTAGATTATGATGCCAAAACAAGGAAAACTCAAGCAATGTTAAAATATTAATTAGTAAAAAATAAAATAGAAGATTGAAAGGAAAACAAACGCCCGCTGAAACAAAAAATTACACTTATAGTGGACACTAAGTAGACACTTATCCAAGGTAATTACCTAAAAATGAACGTGTCTTCTTTTAATATTGCATTGTAAGTTAAAAGAAAATTGTTCATTGAAGTCGAAAGTTTTCCTGCTCTACGAACTATAAAATCCATTTCAACCGTCTTCCACATACACAGTCAACGAAGCTTATTAGATAGTAAATCATATCCAGTAGGTATATATGCCTAGTGAAGAGATGATCCTATTTATCCCTCATTAGTATTGTTATACCGTAACCTAGAGCCTGCGTTAGATACAAACATACATCGGGTCGGTAAATGACGACATTCGGTAGGGACAAGCACATAACGAACTGACATTAACTCCACTTGCACAATGGACACGCTGCACCCCCGGCATATCAAATTAGGACGGGCGAGACCCGATGGGGCCGTTTATGATCGTTGTTGTATTGGCGAGATGACACGGATGCCGTCTATTCCTCTCCAGCAATGTGCGGTTGCTTACAGGACCGGCTGCGCTTAATAACTGTGCGTTGTTGTTGCTGAATACGAAAGAGCTTGTTAATTTTGAAAGGGTCACGTTATCGCTAATATTCAAGCAGGTTTCTTTTTTTTTTCTTGTTTTTGGAGCGAAATTTTTGGCGAGATTTTTGTGTTAAATTTTGTTCTTGTGATTATTATTATGTAGATTGTTAAGGTTTTTTTTTAAGTTTTAGACTCGCGAGTTTTCAGAATTTTAAATATGAACGTTGACTTTACGATTCTCATAACAAACAGTTTTTCTTTATTAATTTAATTAATTTATTATTTTTTTTTATTATTTATTATTAATTTATTTTATTTATCTTTTTTCTATTACACAGATGTTTCTGATCACTGCGTCTTTAATAGATTTATTGTAATAAAATACCCTTATGTGTTAGAATAGATGGAGTCTTTAATGAACCTTGGCACTGCTCTAAGATCTTCTTCCTTCAGTTCAGTGTGCAACCGATGGCAACCCATTTGCATCGAATGTCATCTCTAGATTTTCCTTAGGTTTCCTTAGTTTAAATAAGTAATATTTTACGGCTACATATCCTGGAAAAGGAAAAACAATAACGCCGAAATCATTACTTGACAAGCTGAAATCGGAAATTGGGGAAAACGATAATAACAATATTAGTCCAATCGTAGTCCAACAACGTTGTGTTATTAGTTACCCTCATCAATTTTCTTTTCAGTGTGCAAGAGTTCGTTCTATAGCCTCCTATACGTAAGCATCAAAAATCATTTTAACCCGGTTCCATTACATTGAAGAACACGAAAGCGTCAACTTGCTGCATATGAGGAAGTGTGATACGTGCACCTCATTACCATATCGGGATGTAACGAAGTTATTAAAAGTCGGATGCCAAACCTAATCGCCCTAATGCTAGGGGTGGATCCCGTAGCATCCTCGTTCACTTTATAAGTTCCCGAATAACAGTCGGAGATCCAGCGTAAGAAGGCGAGGGTAAAATAAATCGTTGGCCCGTCAGGATCGCCGTTGTCTATTGATTAAGATCGGCTTCCGGAAAATATTTATTAGGGGCTGCTCAGCGAGTAATTCGATATCCGAACGATGTTATTAGCAGGTATTTAATGGATGGTGTTTCCAGCGCGTGGGCATGAAACAGTGAAAAGTTGCATTTAGATGTAATTACTGCTGTAATTGGGGCAATTTTGCCAGCAAGACCATTGAGAGTGAACATTATCAAGTTATAAGGTTCTATATTCATAAACCTTAACACTTGATAATGTTAACTCTCAATGGCCTTGCTGCGCCAAAATGGACAAACCAAGTATTTCAAAAAAGTATATTCAAAATTAACAGCGAAAGGGCGTAGGCCACCAAATAGATTCGTCAGGTTGCTCATTTCATTGTAAAGAAGCCCAGCTCGGCCTGAATCTGAAATATTCCAACCCGACCCGTCCCATCCCATTCGTAAAAAAAATTGGTAAAAAAAATTCGTAAAAAAAATCAATAATATTCACCTTGAATGCACTTAGGCATCTACTTGGTACGCAGGGATTTTCCTGCAAAGGGGTAATTGTTTCTTTTACGATATTTAACGAATTGGATTCAAGGAATTATTTTTCTACGCTTTAGTATTTTTGTTCCAAAAAATAAAAAAAAATGAACATTTTATGTACTCAAATTAATACTTTTTACGTTTATTTACAACCCCTAACTGTACAAAGATCTTATAGGTAGTCTCATACTTAATAATGGATTGATGTTCTTTTCTCCCGGCATTTTTTAATTTTATTTTCAATTTTCGCAATTTTCAAACGCGCGCACGGAAACTCGTAGCGTACGTAACGCCGACATTTCAATCGCTTAACTATCCTAAATAGTGTGCGGGCAGCGAAATTTACTGCCAGTAAAACCCACACCAATCGGAGCCAATATAAAATATATCGCCCGGAGGTATTTACTTAACTGCGCTAAATTTAAAATTATTTCGCGTCGGACTGAGGTTGTGAAAACAGTTTCGCGCGTAAATCTCCCGTTTAATATCCGCCACCGAACCCATTAAGCAACGTTGCGTACCCACACCTAACTACGGAAATAAATACACACACAACCTTTGTACAATGGTGATCGAAAATATGTTCTGGGGGAAATAATAAAGTTGGTTAAAATTCTTGGTGCAGGTAAGTGCTAATTTAAGGTGATAAATCTGGAAGATTCTTATGGGTTTTTCCCGATGGTGATCTAGGAAATTAGCGGAGATAGAGAGACGGCCAAATGGGGAAAAATACAGTTTTATGAAATGTTATTTCATAACAAAATATTAGTAACCATAGTTGGCCATAGACCCGGTGCAGGTGAAAATCGTTTCAGAATCTTTTCTAGCTAGCTGGTCTATAACTACCTACCTTGTTCCTTTCACTATAAATATATTCCAAAATCTTCCATTTCTCGCCTTTCCTAAGTTTTCTTTTTAATATCTCCGTGCCAGTGCTTGGTATCAATATACGGTAGCACGTATTAAAATGTTATACAGTTCGGATATTTCCTCTATTACCTGTACGCAGTTACGCTGAAAAGAGAGCAAAATGGCGAACACGACATTTGTCCACATCAATTGGCGAATCCTAATCGAAAGCCATATGTAACGTAGTACGCTGCACGACGTACGACAAATGGGCAGCTGCGAAGACGTGATTATTTACCTTGCACGTGGATAATTTGTCAAGAATTTGCACCCGATCGCGATGTTAATCGCTTCTTGGGTCGGTTCGACTTGCGAATCCTTGGTAACGCGGGTAAACATAAACAATAGGATTTATGTCGCCGTTTCCACAATGCATTTCGCGTGTAGGTACGTTCGAACTTGAGAGCGGTCGTAAGCTACGTAACTCGTGGCAGCTGATTAACTTTAATAAGCGATTCTTATGCATACTTACTGTTGATGATGTGAATTTTTAAAGGTTCATAGCTGATGTTTAATATTATCAAATAAGGTGTTTTTTTTCTTCTTTTGAAAGTATTTGGAAGCTTCGAAGAAGTTTAATTTCAAATTTCAAAAATTATAGGAGTGGATTACTTTTGATTCAAGCTTTTTTTCCCGTCTTTAAAAGACCTAAAATACAATGATCTAACCCAATTTACTTTAGGCTAAGTGTACACGAGGATGGTATGATAAATACATGTTAAGGAAAATAAGGCAATTGTTTCATATTTAGTAAATTTACTTCTTAATCTCCTTGCAGCTCTATACACTTAGTTTAGCGATGTTCCAACTTTTTAAGCCGTCCAAAATATAAGATTTTTCAAAATAGGCCTCTATATCGCAATGACTTCTTTATTTGACGTGAACTTCAATCTTTCAAGCCACTTTTTAAAGTTTGGAAAAAGAAAGAAGTCGCAGCGGGCAAAAACTGGCGAATATGGTGGACGGGGCACCAATTTGTACCGTAATTGGACTAGTTTTGGAGTCGCAATTTCCGAGTGCGCCGAGGCGTTAGAGATGTTTTTCTTCGATAAGTGGGCCATTTTCTTCTTTAGTTCAGCTTCTTATGGATCTAAGAAATAAGCATAATACTTAATCCTGTGATGGTTCTTCCCTTCTCCAAAGAATCAGTTAACATTATGCCTTGCGAATGCCAAAAAAATATTGCCACAGCATTTCCGGTTAATGGAATTGTTTTCGTCTTCCTTGGCGCACGTTCATCTATTTTGCCAATTGATCTTCAGCTTCTGGCGTGTAGCGATGTATCCATTTATGCGATTCTTGGTTTGATCAATCGCAAGCAGACGAAAGCTCTTTCATACTCAATTTTTCACCCGGTGGTTGCTAACACAACATTATAAAATTTATTGATCGTACCATCTGTAAGCACCGCAATGAATGGGACGACCTGGACGGATGCTCGACCACGCTTAAATTTACTAAACCAATATCTGAAACTGCATCCAACTTCTCTCTAATTTCTGCACATTTTATGCACCTGGCAACACTGGTCCACACAATCCCCGCTTATTATGGGGTTGGATGAAATTACATTATTTTTTTAGCTACGTAACCCTATTACCCACAAGTAATGCACGAAGTTCGCCTAACCTTCATGGGAGCATCTAAGAAGGCAGATAATGTTAGGTTTCAGCATAAAATGAAGCTTTAATTTAAAATGTGTCAAGAAAGAATACTCAGACCTGAAATTTATACCGTAGCAATAACTTATCTTTTTAAAAAAAGATATCAGAAAAGAAAAGTTTGTAATCACAATTTAATAGAGCGAGGGTTACGATGTTTTTGACTGCCGGCAAAGCCCGTCGCGAACAGTAGCAAAAGTATGAATAAATTTCAATTTTGCGCAAATATACTTATTACTAGGGATGACAAAGGCAGGTGAAATTATTACTTTTTTGCAGCGACTAGACAGACTCGTGTCTATTCGTCTCATAAGAAAGGGTTCGTGTTCGTGCTCGAGAGTCGACAAAACACGAGTCTGTCTAATCGCTGCAAAAAAGTAATAATTTCACCTACCTTTGTCTTCTCTAATAATTATGTTTTCTATTGCTCACTGCCTGCAATAATTCATTGCAGAAGTAATTTTATTCATTTATTGTCATTATCACTTCACACAAGTCATATCAGAAAAGAAAGACGAGGCAATATTTGTGATTTGTTGTTTTAAGAGCGAATTGAACTACATTCCATTGTTTCTTTAAAGATAAAAACAAAAAACCAAGATTTGGTCTCCTGGCTTTCTAGATGTTTTAAGTCAACAGTCAACTTCTTGTCATCTGTACTTATTACTGAAGCTGTTTGACACCCCGTATATCGAAGCACGAGTAATTTTTCAACACCATATAACCAACATTTCACTATTACCGCCCTCTGCATGTTTCTTTATCTTTTAGTTACAATAAAATGCCCACACTCATAGATTATTTACTTTAACGCACTAAATTTATGCGAAAATAATAATAATGTGTAAAATTACGACTTCCTTGCCTTACAACGGCTTGTTATTTGAAAAAGCGTTTATGTACTTAGCCTCGATGTAGTAAACATCGTACGATACAAAAGAGAAACAAAAAAAAGTTGTAAGGCGTGTACTAAATATACGCTAATTTATTTTATTTTAGGCTAAATTACATAATCTATGAGAAAATTTAGAATTTGATAGAGATGAGTAATACTGATGATGGTTTAATGTACTTATATATTTGTATAAGTTTTTAGGTATTAAAAGTGACGCGTTCCTACAAATTCTCCGCTGTAGCGGTTTAACGCGCTCGTCCCGCAAATTGGAGTCGTTTGATTTCATAAATTAAATTTAATTACGTCGGAAAAATCAAGAAAAAACGATATTTTATCTTTAAGTTTGAGAATATGAGAATACTTAAACGGCCATGTGTTTGTTGCGGAACTCTAGCACAACTCGATTAAATTGCTCCATTAATTTGAAGAAATATCTTCTAACATCTAAACATTTGAAAACCTCCCGAATCGAAAATTCGTACGGCTTCAGTTAGCATAAATTTCGCCACATCCTGTTCGAATTCGGCGCGATGTAATCAACCCCTTGCTTGATCACCTGCTACCTCGCGAACTTCCCAATTAGTGCAAGCCGTGTGTTAAGCGCGACGACTACGGTGATCATCTCAAAATTCAGAACGTGTCTTTCGAAAAGCCGAGCCGAGGTATGTGTGTATGCCGCTATCTATGCGCCATGAAGCTATGGTGCGAAACTGAACCACGAAGATCGCCCGCTCCAGATAAAATTAACGTAGACATTTGTCTGGTCGGCGCGCCACCCCGTACAACGCGCGAGAAACGAGAACAGACCGTTTCCGAGATGGGTTTTCATTTTCTCGGCTAATAATATTAAAATTCAGGGCTCACCGTCGAAATTAGCGTCGGAATCTCTTTATATATACGCGACGGTGACATTATACATTTATGGAATACGTAAGGAGCCACGGAGAACGGAACGGTATAAAGGAGGAAGAAGGGTCTTGCTTCCTGCGTTATGCATAAAGGGACTGATGTATTCAGGTGATCAGGATGCTGGAAGGGGTTGTTGACGGCCTTGCTGAGAAGCTTTTTCGGAAGCTCAAATACAGGACCGGATTGAGGAGGGCGCGAAGTAATTCTTGACAATCGATCCCACCTCCGGTTGGCACACAGAGTAACGGGCGTGGTGGGGGTAAATACAGAGGGAAGAAGGCTGCACCGGCCGTATCCTGGCTGGTTGCCGAATTCTTTGGATTCATCCTAATGGAGCTCCTTATCTGGAGCCTAAGGCCTGGAGCTGGCCGTCGTGGTTTAACTCAATTCCAAATTCCTGGGTAACGAACACTCCGGCAGGCACGATTTGGGTAGGGTTTTGGCCCGGCCATCCTGGTTGTATAGGCTTAAACCACGAGGGCACTTGGAAGGTCTAGACCACGAAGGGCAAGATGTGAGATAGGAGGTAGAAGGAGCATCAAAAGTTGAGAAGAGAACTTCTTTAAAATGGAGGAAGGCGGGGAAGGAGGACCTACTGTCGATCAGCGAGTCTCCTTCTAGTGAGCGACGGACTCGTGCGGGCAGTTTCTAGTTGGTCGGTAGGATGCGGAAGCAGGTCACCGGCCTTCCCCAAAGCGGGGTTGACAAATTCTTCCTTTCAAATGAAGCACGACAAACTAAGAATCGGATCTAACAAGTAAATTCAATACCTCGAATAGGATCAGTTCTTAATTTTTCATTTAAAACATAGATTTTAGAAAATCCACTAACTCAGTTAAATACGGCACTGTATCTTTGAAAGCCACGAACTGAAGAGCGCCGACCTGACGCGCAGAGTTGTAGGGCCAGGTAACAGTACTGATTACAGATGTCGAGCAGGTGGTGCGTCGGAGTTTTCGTGAAACGACTAATAGTCCGGGCTTTTCTCAGTCCTACCGGTGCCGGATTTGATGGTAATTCTTTCCGATGCAAACATACACCTGCCCAGAAAATACGATTCTTATTAGATTGCAAGGATTTTCCTTCTGTTTTCGTGACAAGGATGAAATACTACCACCCAACGTTTATATACCTCATACTCTTGTCGCTTTCGTTACGTAAAGGTTTATCGAGAATTTCGCAATTCGGTAAATTGGAAAGGGCGAACAAAAGGTGTTTGTCTTTTTATAGGCTTAAACAAAACCAGTTAGTTAATAATAACCCCTTTGAGATGAAGGCTAATTCGGCGTAACCTTCTTGTGAGGTCTTGCCACCGTTGAAAGGATTCGTTTCCCGTTTCGCTACTGACGATTTGATTATTTTAGGTTTAATAATATCGCTAGCAGGGCAATTCAAATGTTTGCGAACGTGCGAGACACATAAAAGATAAATGTAGCTCTGAGAGTGGTCTCGTCTTCTACAGACGTTGCACTACGATTATACACTTCTTTCTTTTTTGAAATTACACGCGTCGACTGGCATTTGTTTTGCGTCTGTTGATGTTTATTAACGTCAATGAACTAATACGATGATATTGGCTGCCTTTGTTTCGTTCATTACTTCATGACTATCTACTCTAGATGCACAGTGTCGGCTTCTTTCGATTTTAATTATTAAATATAATATTTTCCCTGATTGTTGGAAAGCCGAGTGCATTGTTCTTCAAATCAAAAATTTTTGAACTGATGCTGGTTAGCCGGATTTATAATCATGTAGCCGGGGTATCAGTGTCTTCCAGCACGGTTTCGTCAAAGGCAGATTTACGGTTAATATTCACTTATCATGTTTCTGAATCACTTGATTTACGACTGCACGTTGATGCGATGTTTATGGAATTTTTGAAGGGTTTTTCACCAGGTTCAGCATTCCTTGCTTCTTTCCCAGAACGTTGTAGGATTACTAAAATCTTGACAATTATGCTGAGTTTCGTGGCTGTAGGTCTCGTACATATCGAAGCACAAATGGAGTCACCTCAGAGGTCAATCTTAAGGCCCCGGCAGGATCTTAACGGTTTTTTTTTCTCATAAAATCCAATTGGAGGTACGGTTTAATTTGGTATTGTAAGTAACGAAAGTTTATTTGATAATGCTGAAACATCTACGATATAATTCGCATTCGCTCGACGGTTTTAGTTCCCAAATTTATTACTTAACACTTAAGAATATATTTGCCAACTCATACATATCATATTTTTTATTGGGGAAGATAAAAAAAATTAAACATAACGATACGCAATGCGAATTCCTGTCAGTAATAACTTCTAAAACAACATTTCTTCCACTTAATTCTTAAAACCCCGACAAGATCGTAAATTCCTATGATTTATCGGTTGCAGGTTGTGTGTAACTGTCGGATCCAGAAAGCTATTTGAATGACAACGGAAGGTAAGTGTTTAATTATATGGCATTTTAATATATCGCGCCTATATACCTGTCGTGTCATTTTATAATAATCATTTGTATTCGAGAGGGTTGTGCGAGCAAGCTTTGATAATTACTTTCAAGTATATTGTAGTTAATTTACTTTTTAAAAGGTATTGAATAAGAGACTCGCTACGAGGTCGATATCAGTTAAGAGATCTATTGAAGGCAGTAATGTAAATGTATTTGGGGGCCACGAGAAAGCACCTGTTTTATTGCATTGGTATATTGGAGGTTTCTTTATTCCGCATAACATATTAAGCTACATGTTTCACTCTTTTGTTGAAAAATTGTTTATATGTTTTCATATTAATTGCATAATTACAGTACAGTAGCTTTTTCTGAAGTCGAAATAGCACAAGATACCTTTGGTTACTGCGACCTTAATAGAGCTATCGCCACAACATGCTTTTGTATGTATTGGAGGCTTTCAGTAAAGCTCAGGATTACTCTAGGATCTTCTTCCTTCAGTTGCGTAGTATGTGTTCTGCCGTTTTCAGATTTTCTAAATGGGCTAAACCATTTAGCTCTGGGTTTAAGGCTATTCTGAGAATATACAAACCAACATTGGGTACTGAACAGAAGCCAGGAGAATAGATTAGAAACTGCTGAAATTCGGTACCTAAAGAAGGTAGTAGGGGTAAGGAAAGTAGATAAAATAAAATAGAGGAAAAGAGGTTAAAGTTCACAGAGCATTTAATCTGCATGAACAATACACGACAAGGGAAGCTAGAAAAGTAGGCAAAAGTAGGAAAGGACGATCTAGAACTACCTGGAACAACAGTGAAGGGGAAATATTCAAATGTAAAGAAAAATCACGGAAAGAAGCAAGAATACTAACCAGAGACCGCAAAAAATGGCGTAATTTTGTTGAAGAAGAACAATAGAAGAGAACCTAGACGCCTTCGAGTAAAAAAAAATGATGATCATGAGCAAAAAGGACTAACAGCTTAGATCGTTAATCCAGTTTTACTGCTGAAGATTCTAATGCTATCTCTTACACTTTCATTTTTTTTTCATTTTTTCATTTTGCTGACGTTGTTTAAAGCAAAGCTCTTGCACGATAAAATAGATAATTTTGCAATTCAAATCAAAAAAAAATGTAAGTTTGCCACATTCCTTGATATACGCATTGGTTACAACTCTCACCTTATTCTCTCATTTATTTTCTTCCTTTCCTTTCCTTTCGTTTCTTTCGTTACACAATTATCGTTATTTATTGCGATGGGCGTAACGCTGTACCGCGTCCCGTGAAATCGCCGAATTTGCGATGGACGTTAATTTTAGCATATACATGCGTCGTCGAAGCCGACATAGCCGGCCGAATATATTAATAAACCAGAGCATTTTCTCCCGTCCGGCTGGCCTGCTTGGGGACGAAAGAAAGCCGCGCCGCTCTGCGCGGCTTTGATCTTCGGCGAGACCGCACGCTAATCGTAGTATCCGCCGCGCGGTTGCATGGCGCGTGACCGGAACGAATCGGACGGCTCCCGGACACACGGAAATAACGCGAAATTCCCGGAATCCGGCGCGGGTAGGATACGCGGATTTTCCGCGCGTATAATCGCGGGTAAAAACGACCGGATTCGGCCAGAATAAACACGTACTAAATGAGAGATGTATGGAGATGAATTGTACGGATTATAATGTTAAAATTCCTTAATAAATAAGAACGTAATATTTAGGGGAATGGGTAAATAAATTAGTATGGAATCAGCGAAAAAAAATTGGTGAAAATAGATGGAAAATAGATCAAACATACACTAGATTTTATTGAAATGCGCTCAGTTTTGAGCACAGCGATGTATGTTCAATGATAAGCGGCATATGTGTAGATAATATGTTGTTTCTTGAAAAACGGAAATCGGACGAATGAAACTTCGTCTTCTTTTGAAATTGAATACCAGCACCGTATTTTACATATACATACACGACTTTTGGCGCGGAGTATACCGAGAACGTGTAACCGAGGTGTGTGGAAAATTACGACGGGCGAGAAATAGGAGCGAACGACCCGAGGAACCCGTGAAACATTGTATTTACTACCCCGTAAAAAGGCTTTCGGTAAAAATATATAGAGGAAACCGTAACAAAGCTAACGATCGTTCCGAACGATTGGTGCCGAAAATAATTGTGGCTTAAAAGGAAAGGTACGGAGAAGGAGAAACGAAAGAGCAACTTTTTTTATTTTCTGGCGAAAAAATAAAAGCTATAATATTGGGTACCTCAATTACCTTCAGTTGCTTAGATCTTCTGCTTTTGTAGCCTATGGATAAAATATGATAGCTACAATACAGGGTGACAGAATAATAAAAGGTCATACACTAATGTCCGCAGGCCGAAAGAAAATTAATTTCTTTTCAATATCACATAACAAAAAAAAAGAACGCTACTTGGTTGATATGAGCTTTAAAAGTAACAACATAACAAATAATTTCAAGAGCGACAGGAAAACGTACCTTGCTCACATACGAAGTTGACACCAGAAAATCCATGTGGACCGACAAAATTCAATATCGTGCAAAATCTGTTACTCTCACCATTTCGAATTTTAACATTACAATTCTCCTCGAAGCCGGTGTATTTTTTTGTTTGTATACATCCGCCTGGAGAGTTTGAGCAATTCCCAGCTGGCGTTACGAAGTGGTCAAGGGTGTTTTATTAAATTATGTGGGTAGGTAGCGAACAATGCGCCAAGAACAACGTGTTCCGAGGGTGATCCATGTAAATTCCAGGTTCATCTGCATATCAATATTTCAGGCCGTCAGAGTCCGCACCTATTGTACAGGTGACAGTGATAAGGGTTTCGTGTTAGAATTGGATTTTAGCCCAATGGGAATGCATGGTTCTTCTACGAACGTCACGAAGTAAAAATGAACAGTTTGTGGAATTTAATACAATAGATTACGAATTTAAGTAGGCGATGGAAGGTTTCAAATAGCTAAGGTAATATTGCAAATGGAATTCTTTCGCTGTAAATCCTTTAGATCAATCATCGACAAACACAAGGAATAGATGTTGGTCTTTGCAAGATGAAATTACAAGTGAAAACAATTCGACAATATTTGATTTTGTTTCATAATGCTGCTGCAATCAAATAATTTTGCGGTTATTTGTTGAAATCAATTTTAGACAAATATCGGATACAATTAACATACTGGAGATTCCCAGTTGAAAAGTCCGCTAATTTGGGAAAGTTCCAATCTTCGTTAAACAAATTTGAAAACAGTTGAATGCAAGACTGCAAGATAAGTTTCAGGGAAAAAATTTAATGCAATCATTACAGGAAGTCCAAATTTTGCAACATTCAAACGAATATAAAAAATATATTTGTAAATCCGGGTAATGTTTGGGTAATTCTTTACTCTTGTTCACTACCGTATATTTACTCCAGTAGCAAGTTGCGACGTGGAAAAATTCTTTTCAAGCTTCAGACATTTCACTGAACTCTGGCCTGAGGTTGACTAATTAGCTCGAATCCGGTCGCAAGTTTATACATCTCGCTTAATTCAAATCACTTACGCAGGGCTACTGTGAATTCGCTAAAGATATTTTAACTCAAAAAGAATTGAATTTGTTGAGAAATACATTGAATTATCCTCGAACGATAATGGGTTTGGCTATAATAAATGAATCAGATTTTAAGTCAATACTTGAGCCAATGGATTTGCCACAACCCCCAGCTTACGTTCCTTGTTGCTGATGATTATTGAATTGGTTGGCTATTAGTCATTCTACGAATTAGAACTTCGTTCTGCTAAATTATGTCTTGTAGAAAACATGTTTTGTGGGCTTAGAAATATAATTGGTACCACGATCACGTTTAGATATTCTACAGCATGAAAAATTGCGTTATTTTTTGCAGTATTTTAATCCACTTCTATTATCATAAATAGCATTTAATACCAGCACCTGAAACGACACTCTTGTACTTCTATAATACAATTTCTTTCTTAACGTTAAAATGTCTAAAAGATAAATAATACACCTACGCCTGTAGGAAACATCTCTGGAAGCTAACGTTCATCCTCCATCTCGAGAAGGAGCTACCTAATTCACATGAATTACAACGGCGAGTAAATTTACAAAATTCTAAACGACGAGATTTAAACTTTTTACGGTGCGCAGAAGAAAAAAAATTAAACGAAACTCTAAGGCATTTTCCCCTTATACTCGCTCGTCGAAGAGAAAAAAGTTAGGGAGAGAGAAAACGTGGGACGTGCACGTTATAAACTCGGGAACAAATTACTCGAGAATTAAGAAGATTTTAAATTGCTACTTAATGTTGCAGCTCAATTACAAGACGCTTTCATAAATCCGTAGCTCCCCAACTATAGGGGGTCGAAGGGGTGGCGATCCCGCCCCGCTCAAGATGGAAAAGAAAGTAACTCGAGACGCTATCGCAGGAACTTGTAGGGGGCGTTCATTTAGTAACATCGCTCGACGATGCCGCCACCTAGTGTCGCGTGCGCGCCATTAAAAAAAGCCCCCGCGTCGTCCTGTCTCTGTTATAGCTTCTCGTCCTCGTACTCGACTCGACTGGCGGATACAATTAGCCAATAATCCCCGTGACCAAATCCCTATTTATTCCTCTCCATATATTTGACGGACGGGCGACAGGGGAGCCATCCCTTGGGTTATTATGTTACCAAGATTTAATACGATCTGCACTCGCACAATGCGCGTTGCGCGCTCCCTGCTAATGGTGTGGGTTGGTATTGATGATAGTGAGGCGATTTGGGTTCGCTTTAATTGAATCGTTGTAACGTTTTTACAAGGTTTTTATGCGAAATGTACTATAAACATTAGTATCGATGGCAATTGTTCTTGTATCTTCTAAGTATACAGGGTGTTCAGTTCTCCCATTCTATGGGTAATTTTTTTGTTTCTTAAGGTACAAGGACGAATAAATAACAAAACAATTGCATTTTTTGCTGTAGATTTAGAATCTCGTACCAAGAAAATATTTGACTGTACCAGCTTACAGGAAATTACTTCTACTTTGGTTTTTTTACGGAACACCTTGTATATGTTTTTGCATTTAAACGCATCATTTTAATAGCCAGAAACTTAAAAAAAAATAAAACAGAAGGTAATAAGGAATGAAAAGAAATGTGAGCGGCGTAAATGGAATATAGGAGAATTGAATGACTGCGAAAAAAGGTAAAGGTACGTAAAATGCAAAATGAGAGCAAGTGAAGAAAATAATTAACCAAGTAGCGGCATACAAGAGAAGAGCTTGAGAAAAAGGTAGGAGTGGAATACAGAATGTGCTGTAAATGTGGAAACGAAATCGAAGGCAAGAATGGAGTGGTTAGAATCTAAAAAGCAAGAATATAAAAAAAAGATAAGATAGGATATGATGAAAAAAAGGAGAGACGCGGAGAAAAGCGATAAAATTATAAAACGTACGAAATTAGTGGCTATAGAACAAAATAAAGAAAAAAACAGAAGAAAACAAAAACTATAACTCAAAGAAATTCTATCAAAGAACAGAACAACAAAGAAAATCAACTAAAATCAACTAAATGCATGACAAAAGGATTAAAAAACGAAAGCAGAAAATGAGGAAGAGATGTAAAAGGATATTTCAAAGAACTTCTCACAGATATAAAAGAGCTTGACTATGATGAAGGCATAGAGAAAGCGCTTTTAGCGGAGACGCTTGGGAAAAATTCATAAATTTTTAGAGGACGACTAACACAATCTCTACTTTTGATGAGGTATAAACGGCGTCTCTTGAAAATTCCAAACAAAATATTTTAGGAACCGGCCTCCTATTTTCTGAGTAGCTAAATGAAGAAAATTGTAATGTTTAATCAGGAAAAATGAACTTGAATTTGACCTACATGTTCTCATTTGAACGTTGATGTTTATAAGTCGCGCTCATTCTGACAAACACGAATGATAATCATTTGTTGACACAGTTAAATTTTATTTCATAAAATTAAATATTTAAACATTTTTTCACGTATTACTTTCTTGTTCTACACTGTTTTTATATTCTGTAAGGACCCAACTAATTTCCCATTATCCAAAGATTGTGTACCTGCTCTTGTGTTGAAATAAATCAATGTAGATGGCTTGCATATTTCATGAACATGAGTATCTGGACATTGATACATTTTGTATTTTTTTCTTATGTCTACGATGATATTAAAGGAACCGGTAAGAAAAAGATAGGAAATAAGTTAGCTAGAATTGTTAGAGTTATAAGTTTAATTGTTCAGATTTGTACCCTTCCGTCAGTTAATCGACTACATCCGTACAGCGGTTAAAATATCCATTCCGTTCAGGTTCTCTTCGCCAATGACACCATCTCTATACCCACATACACCGTACACATACAAATATACGGGATATACCTCTTTCATTGTGCATTCGGTGGTCTATTAATCATAGAGTTTAGTGTATGGCAATATAAACAAGTCTTTTTCATGTCATCGGATACCTGACACGGCCGAATAATGCGGTGTTTATCATTGCCATCAACACCAGGGGACCCGCGGTCCGTGGAATCCGGCCTTCTCTCTATTCGGAATTATATGAAGGTGGGTGGCCGGGAGCCATTGATATTCATGAGCTAATTCGATATTTTCTTCGTATTAATCTCGACCGTGGTAGTAGGTAGGTATACAAATACGGAATAAACGCAATTCATACGCTAACGACGGTAAAAATCCGCTTGGAGGCGTTCGAATGCCTCGGAGAGCGTTCAAATATGCATTTGGTTACAGGCTATATAGTGTACGGAAAGAAAAGAAGTAGAAAATCGGGTGGATACATTCATCAAAACGCTAACAAGATAGTTTTTACGCGTCGCTAGATGGCGCGATGACGTCGCTAATACAAATTTAATAGCTTGGAATGATATTGAAGGCTATGTAATGGGATGTGGTAAAATTTATATTCTTTTTGGTTTGTTGGTTCGTTAAATTGTCGATTGTTGATTTCTTGAAATGTAAAAAAACCATGGCCAAATATTTATTATTTATGCCACGTTTCGAATGCCTTGTGTTGATCCAGAAGATTGGCTACCTAATTGAATTTAATTAAGATCATGACGAAGCTTTAAAATAAAGCGAAATATTGCTTGAAATATAAATTTTAGTCGTCGTTGAACCACGTGCTAGCTCCTAACAATCGCCATACTCCTTGATGAAAAAGGATAGTAAATTTATTTATTAATGTTAGCTTTTAGTTACGGATTGAAATTCTCATTTAAAAATGCGGTAAAATATTAATTTCACAATGTGCCTCGTGTGTCTGCTAAATAACATCCCGATCCGCTTAGACGATAGCAGCTCTTTCCCCAACATATCGAATCTAATGCAATATGCATACATCAACTTTGCACAACCAAAGTACGCCCGATCTAGAGATAACGACACCAGCCCAAGCTGACCATCAGGACGTGCCCGACATACGTAATCGGTTCGGCGCGCCATCTGCCGGGCATCCTTCCTCGATACGTCCTTCTTATTTATCTATCAGCGGTCGGCAAAAACATGTCCGTATCGCGCCATTTCTTGTATATTACCGTTTCTTGACTTTTTGCGAGCAAGAATGTTATTGTATCGTTTCTTATTCGTCCATGATGCCAAACGCCATGCCTGGGCATCAGCTTATCTAAATGGGCTTGACCACGTTCTGATATGAATGACTTTTTCGACGTGGGAGGAGAATTGTGGTTTCAGGGAGGAGAGTCGAGGGATGAATTTGTTCTTACAAGTCAATTGAAAAGTTTAGGCCAGATTTTATCGGATGATAAAATCTGACCAGTATTTATTGCAATAATCTGAAAACTTTTAACGCGTCCTTTTCTTGGTTTTATGCAAAAATCTATCGACAAACTAAAGTAACCTGATACTACTTTTTAAGCAGAGAAATCTATAAAGGCTCGGTACAGAGATCTGAAGAATGCGAACTTTATTAACGATAGAGGGCAAAAAGGTCCCATTGTATATTTTGGAAAATCCTCGAAGTATATTTAGTCGTGCGAAATCCATCTATTGTAGGTAATGATGTAGAACAACCAGGAAATGAACTTGACATTCCTGTTTCTTGTTCCCTTGAAGGCTTTATTGATGAACTCTTCAAGATTATGGCTGAGAAAATCAATTCGTTTGCGGGCCAAAATAATTTTATTTTTTTAACTACTACTCCCGAAGAAATGAAAATATTTGTAGGAGTCCACATAGCAACCAGGAACCAGAAGTTGAGCATACCTCTTATATCTGATGCAATGACAGTGAACCGATTTTTCAAACTTGGGCAACACTGTCGATTGATGAGCAAATGACCCCTTTCAAAGGCCAACTTTCAATAAAACAATATATCAAAATAAGCCTACCCCTTGGGGCATCAAAAACCTTGCCCTATCTAAGGCAAGCGTATTGCTGTATGATTTTGTGTCGCATTCAGGATCTACTACAGGATGAGATCCACAAGAATTTGAGGCTTTTGGTTTAGAAGAGGTCGTTGTTACGAAGCTGTCTAATAGAATTGCATCTCCAAACCACCTACTTTTTTTTTTGACTAATTACAATGTAATTGAAGCCTTACAAACCAAAAAGCTTGTACTGTGTAGGCACTTTTTACACCAGAAAAGGAAAAAAAAAAAAAAGATAGCACGGGACACAATCAATCGGTATACTCCAATATGGATGATCGACTTTTTTTTTTTTTTGATTTTGATGTTTATGAAAATTATACTAATTTGGCTATTTGAAGCGTTGATCGATATACATTGTTCATCCAGGAAAGAAATGATACAGGCGACTAAACTAGAAATTTAATCTTTTCTCTGGTAATTGTTCAGAAACTTTCTATTGCCTTCGTATATTCCACATAACTCATTTTCCTCTTCAAAATCTAATTCCAAGGGGGCTACTTTATGTTATTGTTATTGCTGCGGACTGCTGCCGCTAGAGCCAGCAGAGCTTCGTCAAAAAACAGGCTCGCGCCCGTCCGTCGTTCTTGAGCATCCCGACGCTTTTATCTGCAGGCGGCGTCGACCACCCCGATCGTAAAATATATTCGAACCTAACGTCGTATACGGCAGCGGTTGTGTACGTTGTGCACGCATATCTTATTCCTGCTCCGTGTGCGGAATCAAAGTTAGAATTGAGTAATCGTGGTAGGCTTTGACTCCTTTGTTTTGCGGACTAGCGCTCTTAGTCTTTTGCTGTATCGGTAATGGGTGAGGACCCTAGCGTATGTGTTGTGGTCAGGAAACGTCTAGAATTCATCGTATAATATGGCAGTAAAAGGGAGCAATTCTATCCGACCACAGATTGCCAAATCGTTGGATTATGCTCGGAATTCTGGATTAGGTACCCATTATGCAGCTTTCTTGTTTTTATGATTGGAGATGATTGATTGTTGCTGTTGTTTCTGTTAGATAAAACATTAATAGAAAAGGAAAAATATATTGTGATGGGTCTCTTGTCACTTTTTCAGGGAGCGGACGCCCCAAAATACAATAGAGAGGATAGGAAGGAAAACCTCTTTGCAGCTATCTGCAGAAATTAGTGCAGAAGGTGATCCAAAAATTGCAGATGGGACAGTTAGAAGATATTTAAATAGTTAGAAGGCTGTAAGGCAAGTAAAACCCGTTATTGTCTGAGATCAATAGAAAAAGAAAAACGCTCAGAATAGGCACATTTAAAAAAAAAGAATGTCGAATTAAAATGAATTTTTATTTGAATTAGGTAAACAGTTCATTCAAAGTCCAACCCAAGGAACTAGTCAGTTCTTGTAGCTCGACTGTTTTATTTAACTCCGTCTATTTCTGACAAACGAATCAGTGTTACTTTGTCAACATAGTGTCCCCTGTTACTTTTACAAGTATGCACACTATATCCAGGAAAATGGATGAGACAACCTTATGTAGAAACTTTGAATAATATTTTTTTCTGTTGTTTTCGAATATAATAATTTCGTAAGTACCACCTCTTGTTAATTTTCCAACGTCGTTGTTGGTCACTGTTTCTATACTACCACCATCATGTTTTCCTTGTTCGTTGCAGTCCCCATTTTCACAGGCAGTTCCTCAACTAATCGCAACAATGGTTGTATGCTAATCGGTAACCGCGGTTCTTCCCTTGCTGAATACGTAATTGCAACAGGAACGGACTAGGCACCGGATTGGATAAATTGGAATGTGACCTTATATTTTGGGGCATTGGAGAAATCTTGAATGATTACAAAAGACATTTTTTATTATTATTACTTTACCGAGACGGACCAAAAGTGCTAAGCGACGTAATGTCATCGCCGAAAGGGGTAGCAATTAAATGTAAAAAAACTGTTTCTCAATCTATTCTTAGATTTACGACAAAAATTAATGGGTCAAAAGTTATTTAAAGTGAATAGTTTTCAACATATAAAAGTAGACAATTGATGTATAAAAGACAAAACAATGTTTTTTTCCCGATATTAACACTATCCTTTGGCCGCGTTTATTTCTCCCAACGTGTTATTTTTCCATCACCTCAAACTGATATCTTCAGCATGTACTTCATGGAACGTCAAAAATTCCCAAACAATTTATACATTCTTCCCCACATTTACACTAGCTGCCAACACAGCGTGAAACATCTCAGCGTTCTTCTCGAAATGCCTTCCGTAACTTGGTTAAAAGACCACGAGGCGTATAGACAAGAAGGTTTCATTTACATGCCACGATTACCCGTGCCGTAGGGCACACAATCGCAACGTCTCCGCGCCACCGCCCGCCCGAAGCTCCGTGCCGTACGAAAATAGCCGCATTAATTAGCATTTAGATTGTTCGATGATAATTAGCTGAAGTGAACAGCTTTCCGAGGCTCCGGTGAAACATGGCGGCATCACGGGAAATGGTGTGAAAAGAAGAAGTATCCTCCTAGCGTCTCCTTGCTTATACACCGCGAAATCGAGGGGAGAGTACACTGTTGCTTTTAAAAATCGGGATACAGTTTATCTGCGTTATTATAAGAGAAGTAAAGTCAAAGCCGTATTCAGAATTTTTTACTTTTCAGATGTTTGCACAAATTTGTTTTTGTATTTCAAAATGAAATATTCAATTGTTTTTCTCTTCCTACCGTTTCAATTCAGCATACTACAATTGGAGAGTTCCAACTTTCAGGTGGAACAGCGCACAACGGGTTGTAGAAGGGCCGGAAGTGTATTCTGGTTGGATTACAACTGTAACTACATCGACGCTATGAAACGGATAAGAAGCAACGGCCGACGACTGCGGTGCCCTCTGGAAGTTAGTTAGTTACTTCCTTACTTTCCTCAAATTATCGTCTGGTTTTCCCCTTACGGGCTTAATAGCGAACATTTATGATGAAGTCGGCCTTCTCTGCTTCGGGCGGCGAGCGTGTTGCTATATCACGGGGCGGGTTATAAAGCAGCTTTCTAATGACGGTGGCGGTCTTTGCGACGCTCCGATATCGCCTTTACTAATGGCGATGTCGAGTAGACGACGACGTCGACTTTTAACCGATGATCGTTTAGCGAGAAGGACTGGCAGAAATTTCACGTGTTTTGGGTGCAGAATTTTAGGGGCGGCGGCGTTGTTTTATACAGAGATGGATGAAAGTTTTTCTATTTTTACCTTAATCACGGCCTGTTTTGTCCTTTTAAACGTAAGGAAAAGTAACTAACGAACTTCGTAATGACCTTAAAAATTCGACTGGATCAACTGCAAAACTAAACAGGCAAAAAGATAAAAGTGTTTCTTGCATTTTGTTGATTTGCGGTCTTGTATTCTTCTGATCCGTAGTTTTTTTGGTGGCCGATCTTGTAACAACAATCCGCGGACAATAAATGGATGATAGAGTTTCAGAAATAACTGACATCGATGGGATTTCCAGATACAAGAATGCAGGATCTTCTTATATTCTTGTATTTTTCACAAATTTTGCCTTGTATCATAGTTGGTCAAGCCAGAGCTTCGTACGTCAAGAGCCAAAAGTAAAGGCATTAATCGTTCCTTGGCACTGTCAACTATGAATCACACGACATCGGCAATCTGTTTATTCGTCTTATGGTAAAATTCGGTAGCACCAGCTGAATGCAGAAATATCCATACTTGACTGTATTCGATGAACTAAATAAATGTTAGGATGTTAAAAAGCGAGGTTAGAAGGATATGTTTTTGTACAGAGACAATGCACAAGAATGGATTTTTTTAGATAAAAATACGAATTACAACGTAAAACAAGTACCAAAAAAAGAATAATGACGGTTTTAAATTTTAAGACCAGTCAAGAGGTCAAATTAATAAAAATTCCGAACGTTTTATGCCTACTGGGAAGCGCTGAATTTTACGATCATCATTTGATTTCAATATCAATATTTCTGTGTTTATTTCTACCTCTTCCACTCCGCTTGTTCCTCTTCCTAGAAATGTTGGCTTCTTTTTACTATCTCCAAAATAAATGTCACAATTACTATAAAAGTTAATACTTGGAATTCTAGCAGCCGTATCCTTTGATTTCTTTCGAACTTAACCATAAAATTATAAAAGAAGAAAAATAAACCATTGGAAATCGTCGTAAAGTGGTACTAATTGCAATTACTTATAAACAGTTGCGTTTTAATAATCATTATGCCGAAATAGCTACGAAACATATCCAAGTGCTTCCTTTATTATTGTGAGATATCGTTGATCGTAATCTAACGATTTATTAGTTTCTGGACTGTTGCGAGCTTTTGAAGTTACAAATTAAGCATTATGTTTGTTATGTATGGAATTTGTAGTGACGTAGTTGGTAATTTGGTCTTATTTAAGTCATAACAAACAGTTAGCATTGATTTCAATAGGAGCGAGTTATATATTTTTGAATTTATTTTCTCTTAACGATGTAATAGTTACGTCTCTGCCTATTCGAAACGTGGATTTTTAAACTCTGTGTTATTAACATTGTTTATATAAATCGTATTCTCAAGACGAAGTCACCAATTGCTGCGATGGATTTCGGAGCAGTGCATATTTAAGAATGGTTTGTTGAAATAAATCATAGCAGCTACCTAACCTTTTTTAAGTTGGCGTTTACGAGAAATGTAAAAGTTATTTTCCGCACAATATTTTTGATGTATTGCGTACACACTGTTCGTCCAAAAATCAACAATTTCTTTCACAACGGTGAAACCTAACACAAACCAAACATAGAAAATTTGCTTCTGAGAGTAACTTCAACACTTTTGGGGAAAAAGTTAATATAAAAGAAATTTTTGCGAAAGCGAAATAAGCAACAAATTTAGGAAAATGAAGGAACTATATTACTTTTCGTTTAGAGATCACAAAACGTATGAACTAATTTTTGATAAATTGTTATGTTTATTCTAACAAAGTTAAATTTATAAAGAAAACTTTCCACAAACTTGGCAGGGATGTACAGTACATCCAGGTACGCAAAGAATTTTTTTCTTGTCGACAGAAATCCAATTTGAAGAGATGAAACACCGCACCGAAAATTGATCAATTTTCATTTAGGGGTGATATTTAAATATAAGTGTTGTTTGATGTCCGAAGTTCGGCACTATGTGGTATGTGCTCGAAGAGAGTTGTTCGTCTTGGACGTTCTTTGTTTTATGCGGCTTTTAGAGACAAAAAGAAGATGAAGAGATATTTGCATGATAACATGAGACGAAACGTCGCAGAAAAAAAAGAAATAAAAAAAAAGAGTAGAAAACCTTTTTCGTTGCCCTCCTTTAATAAATAGGTCGTTTATTAAAAACCCCCCAAAAGAAACAACCACTAATATTTAAGTAATTATACCAAGGACAAGAAAAAGAACAACTGAATGTAACAATATATAAAAAAGTTTTAAATAAAATATATTTGCAGCTACAGGGAGTGTTTGAGAAGTAAGTAACACCAAACAAGACACAGAGTGCACTCAAAAAGCACCTTACTACAACATCGATTCGAATAATCTAATGGCACTAATTGCAAGAAACAATTGCGAGATATACAACAAAATGTTTTAAATAAAGCGGTGCTTTATCAACTAACTGTTACATTTAAACAAAAACAAAAAACTCCTACCGTTGGTAAATTATATTGAAAAAAATGAAAGTCAATTAATATTCGGAGAGGTGTCTCATCTCTTCAAAGTTAATTTCCGCTGATAAAAAAATGTTCCCCTTGCATATCTGAACATCCGTATCAAGTTTCGTCCGATTCTGAATTTGACACCTGGAGAGCTTTCCTTGTTAGTTGTTTTTTATTCATTTGTTTTCTTCCCATTATTATTAAAACATTCAGAAATTATTTTCTTTTTGTTCTAATAAGGTAAAATTCGATTAAATCATGTTTTTGCATTTGTTTTATGATTCAATACATTGCAAGAGTGATGTAGGAAGCGTTACCGTAAACAACCATATACAAGTTGCAAGTTTGAAAAACTAATACGTGTAAACTAAGAAGCTTTACCATAATTTTAACATTAGAGTTTTACAAAGTTTTACAACCTGAATAAATTCTTTTACACAAACGCATATGGCATGATACAGCATATTTCATCGTTTTAATATCTTCGCTGATAAGTAAATTTTAAAAGAATACGAATTAAGATCTCGTATACGTCATTTCCTTCCTTTATTTTTTTTTAATTCTAAAAGAAACGAATTAAGTTGTACACGTTCAGTTGTATACATATGTCCAAACGACGAGGGAAAATATGCTTTTTCATTTTAATTAATTTTTAATATAAGGGGCATCCCTTTTACATGGCTCTTATTTTAAATCTAGACAACAGCGCTATTTTATTAAGCTGTTCGTATAGCTACGCAAGATATTTTATTAGGGTTCTATATAATTGATTTCCGTATATCCGTATAGCGTCATAACTTCGTATACTTTCTATTGTGGACTCAGGTGGTTCGTAATTAGTCGCACTTGATGGCGTATGAAGACCTCGTCATAGCTTTTTCTTGTTCCTAATTTAATTACCAACCTTGCTAATAAAATACCTGTTAGTTATGGTGTAGAAAACGTAGGCGTTATTAATTTTATTTATGGTGGTTCTGGCTTTCCTTTTGCTTTCAAATAAATCGAGCAATGGTATTGTTCTAATTAGTTTTATGGTCTTTGCTGGTTAAATACGATAACTAATTAAAAAAAAAAAACAAATGTAGTGGAATAATTTAGCAAATGCGATGTTTCTAACAAGTATTTAATGTTGCTCTGGTCATGGTAGGAATAAAGGTAATGAGCAAAACGTCAACAAATTAATAAAATAGATGCTACAATTTAAAAGCAACAAGAAATTATGTTCAATTTGAAAGTGTAGACGTTTCAACGACAATTCGAATACGTAAACATAGAATAAGTGATCTCTCAGCACTCATTGGTTTAATGAATAAAAATTTTAACCGGAATAGTGATGCATGATTCTTGAGCGAAACCACGAGAGAAGTTAACTGAATAATCTGATTTGATCTGAATTCTAACCAAAACGATCGTATTTAATATGATGGAACTTATTGCCACAAAATTACAACTAGAAGCGATTTGCATCGTTCATAAACCAAATTAGAGCTTTTAAAGGAAATATTATTCTTAAATAGACAAATTTATTTTTTGCTTTACATGAAGTTCTTAAGTATCTCCCCATCCACTAGTTTGTTCAAAACTAATATCTAAGAATTTTTTAGCTGGTCATTGGCGGCATTTTTGTACATCTCCTTTGTAAGCAACCATAATCGCGCAACTGTCATGGGTCGAACTCCTGGCTGTAGCTTCAACACTAATAAACATCTTGAGTTAGCTTGCATGTTAACAGCATGCCGATTTTTTGTATTAATATATTTGCTACTGAAGGCCTAATTATTTCCAGATGCATGTAGTCCACTGCTCTTAAGCAAAAAGGCAAATTTAATAGTGATTGTTACACTTTCTTAACCTGTTCTATATTATCTAATTGTTTAACTGTTGACAAATATTTCTGACAATCTCACTCACTGTGCGACCAACAGTCGATTATTTTGTCTGTATTACCGAAGAATGTATCTGCTTAATATCTTATACGATGTGCCTGAAATCTGTATGTATACGGATCGGAATTTTGGTAGTTTTTGTACACTTTCACGCCGTTTTGAAGATTTTTAAGCTAGACGTCTAGCAAGCTTAAAAACTTGGTAATATTTGTTTAGAGTATCACCTATTACACATAAATACGTGAACTATTATAGCATCTACTTAAGAAATTGCTAGTAAAAGCTTTTACTAGCAATTATGTTGATTCCAAGCAGTTTTATAACGTTGAAGGGAGACAAACGACTCTACAACGGTGTACGAGACACTGGTTTTCACGTTTCTTTGTGGGACATTCGTATGTTTAGTTGAAGTTGAAGAAACGATTAGGTTCCAATTGAGTTACTTCTTTACCAAGAGAAAATGATGGGAAATATTACAGCGATTTTTTTTTGCGAAGTCTGCTAGTTTAGCAAGCAAAAGATGGCTCATAACCAATCTAGATTCAAACAATATTTCAATTGAATCGGCCATTTCTTGCTTACCTCATTAAAAGAAGCAATTTGGCAAGGCATAACGTATGCACTTAAATGTCCAACCGCCCAGATATCATTGGTAATTTATATTTAGAAATTCACCAGACGCAAATATTTTCGATTTTTATTCGAGGAAAAGCTATAAACCACACATTTATCGTGCACATGCGTTTTCAAAACATTTCAAAGCATTTCTTTATCTTTATTGCTGCTCTTTTACGTTCCCATATTAAAACGAGAAATTATTAAGTAGGTGGCCATTTTCAGTTGCTTACGCGTTAACTGGTGACGGAAATAGATTTAATTTGTTATTGGAAAGGCGATGGGAATTAAATGTTTCAAATGTTTTTATTTCGTATAGTTTATAATGTCAGAAACGTCTCAAAACAAGCTACGCATTTCCATATATCTTACAAGGGAAGTGGATTAGAAAAATCGCCCAGAATATCCAGTTTCTATACAAGATCTAATATTACCTTTTTTTCCACCACAACCAACACAATCGGAACAAGAAGACAATAAATTCCAGGATGTATTTACTGGTGACGTCTATTAGGGCCATTCAAGTTTGAACCGAGAGGGGTTAAGCAAGGTCTCACCACCACCGGTGTTAGTGCAACTTACAGATGGCCCACCAAAGTCGTCGACTCATTTCTCTGCTCGGCGAAATCGTCGAGAACGGAAACCTTGACCATATTGCACGCCTCTTTGGCCGAACAATGAGCGGGCCCAATGTTTTTGTCATTCGCGTATAACAAATATATTGTATCAACCGCAGCGTTTAAAAGCTAGTGAATGTGCAGTTAATTGGCCGTTGAGAGGGTCTCTTGACACTGGCAAACCCTCTTCTATCACCTTGCCGAACCCCTGTTGCGTTTTCGCAATCGTCGGGTGTGAGTTTTTCTGTTATTATATATGGGTCTTTGGCGAGTTGTTTGGATGTATCGGATTTTATTTAGATTTACCTACAGAAAAAGGAAGATTGTATTACGGATAAAGGTGATAAATTAATATACGGGAATGCGAGTTTATAAATCGCCATGGTTGATAAACTGCCTTTGAGACTTCCAATTCTTTAGATATTAAAGCATTCATGAATTATTAAATGAATTGTTTTGATGAATTGTCTTGAAGAAGTAGTTTAAGAAGCTGGATCTTAGGTATGGTAAAATAAGGGAAAGCGAACATACACTACACGACGAAAACATAGACGCGGTATCCTTTCTATTTACGAAACAAACTTTATAGACTTTATATAAAATGTAAATGAGGGTTATTAATACTTGTTATGTAAATAGTCCATTTATAGATATTTCTGGGTATTTATTGCTTTATGAGGGGTAATTGAGATTTTCCCAGATCGAAATAGGAATTTTAAATGCGACAAAAATTTAGACCCTGTGCATTTATTACATTAATGTAAGCAAAAATGTTTTAATTTCATACTTCTCTTTATATGCAGCGGTTGTGCTGGTAAAGTGTACACATTTCACCACGAGAAATTATATTTTATAAAGTGTTTGCAATATGGGTAGAAAAAGCAATTATCCTTGATAGAAAGGGGTAAAGTTCTAGAATAACACCAGGATGGTGTTAGTAAGAAGGAAATTGCTCGTCGGTTACAAAGAAGCGATCATTGCGTTAGAAATTTCCTAAAAGATCCGGAAAATTACGGCAGACCAAAAGGCCAGGGGCGACCGAAAGCTGTAAGTGAGCGGAATAAACGCATGGTATTGCGGTGTGCATCCAATTCTCCTGCGTCGGCGAGAGTTATTGCAGAACAGGCGGGGGTACAAACGCACGTGCGTAATGTTCAAAGGATTTTAAAGGCGTCACCGGTAATATCACGGAAGAAAATGTTGAGAAAACCGCCACTTTCGGCGGAACACAAAGAAGCGAGGTTGAGATTTGCTGAAGAACACGTATCCTGGAAGAAACAATGGGAAAAAGTTATATTTTCCGATGAGAAACGTTTTAATTTGGACGGACCGGATGGGTACTCGCATTATTATCGTGATCTGAGAAAGGAACCAAAAGTGAAAATGACCAGACAATTAGGGGGTGGATCTGTGATGATATGGGCAGCGATTGGATTTCGGGATAAAAGTGGGATAGTGTTTTTCACAAACAAAATGACATCTGTGACGTATAAAGACTTATTGCGTGACAATCTTCTACGTTTTGGAAATCAATGGGCCGGGCGCAATTTTGTTTTTCAGCAAGATAACGCGCCAATTCATAAAGCAAGAACCATTACTGAATGGTTTAAAGAGAAAAAGATTAAAACTTTACAGTGGCCGGCACGGTCACCAGACTTAAACATTATTGAAAACATGCGGGGTGAATTGGCACGTCGCGTTTACGGCGGAGGCTGTCAATATTTCACGGTACAGGAACTGAAAACTTCAATAGTGACTGAATGGCAGAATATCCCTCAAAATTATGTGTTAAATTTATATAAATCTATGAATAACAGACTATTGGAAGTGATTAAGAACAATGGAAGATCTACGCATTACTGATCACTCATTTGTTGATTTTTGTTTTACATTTGCAACAGAGCGTCTAAATTTTTGTCGCAGAAATTGTTTAAACATTGGAGTAATAATTTATTATTTAGTTCATATATTACTGGAAGAGATATTTTTAAGTTTATTTTACTTTTACGAATAAAAACCTAATTAGATATCTTGTTAGTTTCGCAAAGAAATGTTGTAACCCTTAAAACCCGTAAAACATCTTACCGCATCTAAGTTTTTGTCGGGGAGTGTAGCTTTAAAAAACATTGCTTGGATTCGTTACTTCTGGAATTTGAAGAGATTCCCGTCGCAAATAACAATATTACAAAAGAATTTTATATAATACAACATTATAATGAAGATGTTAATAAAGTGGAGCATTTCGGAAAGATTAATGATAATAACAATAAAAACATAACCAATAGCTAAGAAGTTCTCTATGGCAAACCCGTAAAATGAGCAACTCAAATATTTTGGTAACGCCTATAGGCAACACATCGATTTCGAATTAAATACGGAACAAACAATTATCTTCAAGAAAACAGCAGAAACGACAAATTAAAGAAATTGAGAGGTATTTAACGCTCCCACGCTACATTTTCTGAAAGTTGTATTTCACTTGAAAAAGTGAGATGAAAAAATATCCAAAGTAAAACTGAAAATTGCGATGCTCGGTTCTGCGGTGGAGAAAGTGATGAGAATGTGGAAGGTCCGAAGTGACTAATAAAGATGGTTTTATGAAAAATGTGATAATAACAAACAAATAAAATATTTCTGAGAATCATTTCATGTATTTCTGCCCTGCATTTCGATTTCATAACATTTTTTTTCTATCATTTCTTGTCTCGACATTTAAACAGCAATTCCATTCTTGTAACGAAGTTACCTACAGCACCGTTTGCTTGACAGTACAATTTCGTGTGAATGTAAAAAAAAAATAAAACATATGAACCTTCACCCAGCCACTGAAGTACTCCGTATGAAGAATTATATAAATAGTAATAGGAAGCCTTAGGCCACCACAGAAACGATCGTGATGTGTATTATTAAAATATTAATCCATCATAATCCCACCTAATATTTCATCTTAGACATCAATTTCGTTCCACAATAATAGCACTTCAAATAATAAAACTAATATAAAGAATTACTACGGTCTACAGAAAAAAAAGACATGTGGATATAGAAGCATCCCTCCAGAAATGATTGATCTATCCCATCACAAAAAGAAATTTAAAATTTCGACGTGGTATATTATAAAAGTAACTAAAACGGATTCAGAAGTATTATGAATAGTTTTGTACACGTCGCTACAAAAGTATATCGACTTCCTACTATCACCTATCCCATTTAACGTACAGAAAAGGGTTAGTGTATGCATATATGAGCATACAAACACATACATGGTGCGGACTAAAATATTAAATTGAATTGAATGAAATGCGTGCATAATGTTGAACAATGGCCGAGCCTGTGGTGATTGCTCGTGTGGTCCCCATTGGGGTTTTATGAAAACGAGTACGAGGGCGGACAGCATTACCACTAGAAGGGGGAAGTGTGGAGGGGAATGGCGGCGGGAATCGAGGGGGCAACGATATCAAGTGACTGTCTACAGAGCATGTCGCCACTGCCACCACATACTATTCTGATTGATGGCTTCAGTCACGCGAAACTGATACCGTAGACCACACACAACTTCAAGCGATCGTTAGCCCCGCCTACCGGGCGCCACGCCCCCCGCGCGTCATTCGCGACGTTCCCCTCCGGTCACGCCCCGTTTGTGGCGAGGGCAAGCCGAACGCGACCCGAACAGTCAGTCTCGAACCGAAGCCCAAATAAACTGGACATTCGTTATGTCTTACTGAAGTTGACAGCTGTTTTGCCCTTTCTCTACTGTTGTATATATTCTAATACATGCGGTATAGACAATCGTACATTGAGAGGACTTGTTTGCGCGGCCGACGGAATAATAGATTGAAACCGTCGGGGCTATTGCGGGAAAAACATCTTGATCCGGAATTGATTCCGCGGTTCGATCGTGGCGGGTTAGACTTTTGATTTACGCGTCGCTTTTCTTTGGGTTTTTCCGATTTTCTTTCTGGGAGATTTTTATCGTGTTCCTTGGTGCGCGCCTGAATAATTTCGTGTTTTTTTTTTGTGAAATGCTCTTGGGTGCCATGCCAGATGAAAGTGCCGCGGGACTCTTGGTACCGACGGCTAAGACGCGGGCCACCGATTTTAGTATCGCCGCTATCATGGCCAGAGGAAGTCCGGAACCGTGCTTGAGGCATCCTTCAGAAGACCAGCAAGAAGGTACAGGCAATTTATAAATTATTCTTAGAAAGAAATTTGTACATTTTTTATGGTAAATTTGATCTTGGAGGAACTAAAATTAACTTATTTTTTTCTTTGCAATTTCTTCAAATTTTCCTTGGATGGCCTCTAAAAATGAATCTTTACAATCTAATCAAGGTGCTCAAATTACAATTCCTTCCATTGCAAATCTAGTATTGATCATAATTGTTATTCTTTTGTCCATATCTAGGTTTATTTTATAGAATTAGGTTTTCTACTAGGATCTGTTAAATTAGTTTTTAAAAAGCTCAAATTTGGACTTCTTCCAAACAGAATAATCAATTAAACTGGTGTTTCTTGAAGATTATATTGAACCGCCCCCTTTGAATAAAAATAAGGTTCTCGTTTGCAATTTTTACTAGTTTTCCTTGAAGTACACCACGAGATCAATCTCTAAAATTCAGTTCTAAGGTTTAAATTAGATTTATCTTCACTACAGAGAAATTACAGGCCTAATATTAATAAATATTATTAGTGAAAATTATTGTTAATATTTAACTTATCTCCAGATTTAATTTATAGAATTAGTTTTTATTGTAGCATAAATATATCAAAGTCGCACAAAATCTACATCAAAACGCGATACCATGTTTCGCCAGATATTATCTCGGCATTTTTCGAAAAGAATTTGATGGCTGTGGCAAATGTGCCCTCAAATTGGATTCTCACTAATAACCTCAATAATTTTTTTGTACATTGTTCTGTCTGTTGTTCTGGGAGGATTTACAGTCAAATCACTCTGTAGAGATGGCGCAGTGTTATCAAAGAAAACAATATATAACCGTGGAACCACAAAATGAAAGGGAAGAGAAAGCTTTAACACTAAAACCCACAAATACCAAACTTTTAAAATAAATTTTAAAATAAGGCCTAAAATCAATAGTTTTTATATATTTTATGCGTATTCTCTAGTCCCTGTTTTGTACCCATATCAAGTTGCATTGAGTGTAGTATTTACACATCACGTTATAATCTACTGTGAGGCAATTTTTAATTGTGAAAATCTTTATCCGTAAGCAGAAAGCTTAAACTGTTCTGTGTTGTAGTAAGTGACATCTCACCAGCAATATATGAAATACTTGCGAGGCAAGTTCGATAAATATCTGGCTTTGGCAAGAACAAAAAGATTTTTATGTATAAAATTCTTTTTATTTCAGTCTCATTTGAGGTCGGCACACTTGGTACAATGTTTAACCATCTTTTGTACCCCATCTAAAAAATATGGTTTCTTCAACTCTGCGAGATTGGCATTTGTTTCTGCAATTACTTCATTGTATTCGGCAATGCAAAACAATTGCTGGGGGCTAAACCTGACCGAAAATGCTGGGCACGGAAGCACATCCCAAAACATTGTGGCTATGATTTTGTTGGCCGCCATAAAGTGGTTTCGACTTTTCCTAACACCGGTTGGTCACGAAAAACCCACTGTTTGGACTGTTCTCTGGTCTCTAGTGTCCTATGATGAATCTACGTTTCGTCATCAGCTATAAATCGACGCAAAAAATCATTTGAATTGGGTTTTAACATCGCCAAGTTTTCTTTGGAAGTTGATACACGAGCGTGTTGATGCTAAGTTGTGCATTCATTTTACGAAAAGCTTTCTTATATTCAAATGAATGGTTAAAATGTTGCGCATTCGGTTAATCTAGATGCTTACAACCACGCAATTTCAATTTTCAACCATTTGTAATGCGTTGACCTAATTTGGACGACCTAGTCGTTGTTCATTACAAATGTTCGTACGGCTGCGTTGAAATCCGATTGTCCGATATTGTCGATAACGAAGGTGCAGAATTCTAATAAACTTCATCGAGTTCCGTTTTTATCTCATCGTTCGTTTTCTTTTTCGAAAACAAATATTTAATCACCGCTCTATATCTATATCCGGTTTTTCCGTTGTTGCTAAATCACAAAAGTTGTTCACTTTAAATGGCCGTTATTCACAAACTAACCGATGTATCTGTTTGAAACTTGGTAGGACTCTTGTCAAAGATTAATTTTTATAATAATAATAATAATATTTATTAGTGCTATTATACACAAGTCAAAAAGAGAGAGCGAACAACGTGGAAAAATATGGTTAATTCAATTGAATTATATGTAACTGTACAATATCATTGATGCTATTTTCTAAGAAGTCATTTACAGAGTAGAATGCTTTGGAAAAAAGGTATTTCTTTAAAGGGTATTTGAGAGACAATAATTGTAATTCTCTAATTTTATTTGGCAGTACGTGATAGTATTTAATGGCATGATAGTTCCATCTCTAGATTTGTTATGTACATGAGATCTTAATCGAATATTATTACTTTGCCTTGTAGGATAATTATTGTAAGCAGAACTAGAGCTGTAATCACCTAAATTTAGTATAATAAAGTTTAGGCTTACGTTGTAACGAAAATATTTTCTGTGTGTCTCCAATTTAGTATGCCATGGACGGAAGAGCCTAAAATAAATAGCATATATTTGTCCAACAGATCTTATAATCTAGTAACAGGACAATGATCAACATAAGTATGAGCGATACCTTACATAATACAGAGAAAGAAACATGTAGCCTAGAAACAAATGCAACATTAAATACATTAACAATCGAAGAAAATCCGAGATGTGGGAACCCAAAAAGTGCTAACTTGTCTGATACAACAGTTGGACAGTCGATCTTGTTTCAAATCAGTCTCCTTAGGAACAACGTACTTAATTCTCTCCACACATACTCACCTTATATCCAACTTATCGTAGCAATTAAAGTCTGGATGATAATATCTTTAAGTTAAAAAATGTGCATGGTCTTCCCAAGCAAGTATGTGATCCAAAAAGTACACTTAGAATTTTAACAGGCTGAAGAGGTAAGTCATGGTCAAGAGGTCGCAAAGTAAACAGCTGTCTTTGTGTCTTTGCAGCATTTAGACCAAGCTCGTTTATTGAGTTGTGAGGAACCCTTTTTCAATATTTGAAGTCGTACTCTCAAATCCTATCTCTCGTGTGCCATCAGTAAAAAGAATAAAATTCATGTTTGTATCACAGAACTCTAAATTGTTTATGTAAATTAAGAATAAACATGGGCTAAGGATGGATCCTTGCGCTCTTCCATGCTTAGTGCTTAAAGTTTCAAAGACAGCATTGCAGTATTTAACAGTTTCTATTAGTGAAAGAAGGATGTTCGTACTTCAGCTTGAAAATTTGTAACATCGATTGACTAATACAGTCAAAGACTTTTGTTAAATCAAGGAAGGTAGCGTTACTATAATACTTATTTTCAAAATTATCTCAAATCAAATTTGTTACTAATAGCCAGAGTCGCTGATAAAGCCATACGGGTAAGAACTAAATAAAGAGTTTTCGTTAAAGGATCTAGTTATTTGGGACTTTAATACTTTAACGAAAAATAGAGTTATTTCAATTCTAATAGCACCAATTTTTGCCGAGGCCAGGCAATTATCGAACTCCATGGCATATTACAATACTTTATCTTAAATGCAAGTATTATCTTTGTTGGGGCAACTATCTATTTTGTAGCATTAAATAAACGTATTGTAATTCTTAGTAAAATTGTTCTTACTTTAAAAATACATTGGTTTGTTGTTCTAACATTTTTCTCTGTGTAGTTACGACACTTGGGAATCACTTACTTAACACTTACCATAATATGGAACAAACACTGGTTTTTCTATTGTTTTTCAAATAAATTAGAACGTGATAAATACATAATAAACTACATTGATGCATCATTAGACACCTTGTTATTATTTAGAATTATTCTGAGTATAATCATCATTTGAAGATAGCCCTGTACGTCCACAAATAAAAAATAAACATTAAAAGCGATTAATAAATTAATACAATGTAATCTAAGTAGCCTTAATTATGCTCAATTATAATTAGTATCAGAAAAAAGCGAACAATGCCGAGAACAAAGGGCTACTGGTTTAATCGCGGAAGAAATAACAAATAAACTAATTTATCGCAAAAATGAGAAACATTACGCACAAATACATCGTTTGGGTTATCGACGTCTTTGTGTCTCAATCTTAGGAATTATGGATTGTCTGTCGCGGTACGAAAGATATGACGGAGAGGCAAGCAATGATAACTTATCAATCAATTTTGTTTAAGAAACACAGTTTGACATTTACTTTGTTTAAAAATATTTAATAAATGTACAAAAAGACTTGCATGTAAAGTAATCAATTGTATTAGATTGAACAAGATACAAAAAATTCATCGAAATTATGGGCAAGAATCCGAGGATTCGGTTTAATCTACATTGCTTTTGGAGGCAATGAAATTTCTAGAGAAAAACTTCGTCAGATTCAGAAAATTCGTCACCAGAGGCTCCACATTCGTTTTCGCCGTTATTAACAGTACGCTAAGTTATTAAAGCAAAACATAAATTCCACTACAAATCCTGTTGTGACGTAATTGCCACATCAAAGAGATTATAACTATAAGTATGAAGTGATATTAAAAATTCAAATTAAAGAATAATATTCTTTGGAGCTTATAAATTATTAATACAAAGAGGTGGTCCAGAAGGTTTCCTGTACTACGGTAAAACGATTCCTTAATTCTGTAGGAGTTTGGTACCTTTTAAAAAGGCTTTTTATTCGAGAGTTTCGCTGGGTTTGCCATTTGTGCCCTTAATCTGCTACGTCTTATGCTGTTACATGCTTTCTAAGGTGTCTTCCTCACCGCATCTTCTACATGCTGATTCAGAAACTAGTTCTATTTTGAGTAGATGCTTTTTTAGTACACAGTGACCAGTTACGGTGTTAGTCCACGTTCTAACATCGGATCCAATGTTTTTCATGTAACTAACGTAATAGTCGTTTGATCTTCGCCTTAGGGATCCAAAGACATAACATCGAAAACTTGGCGAAGGTTCATTCTTGAAATATGCACCTTCGAACATTTTCTTTTTTGAATATATCGAATTATTCTAATGTCTTAAGTTATTCATTATTATTATTGTGGAAAATCCTAAAACAAGGAAAGAAACCAAGAAAAGCAAGAAATGTTGAAGCATAATTTTGAAAAAAATGGAGGTAGTAAAAAAAAGGGCCTAAAAGCCTTTGCTTGAACTTTCCTATAAATGTGTAATTTTTTTCTTTTTCAAAACTAATTGGTTTTTAGCACTTTTAAGTCAATACATTATTTTTAGCCTATTACGTGAATCATCGCAGCGACGGATAGCCAACGTCATAGATCATAGCGACACCTTAACCTAAATCTTTCGGGAGAAAATCTTATTTAATCACTCAAATACCGTCAATAATATTTTTACCAATATTATACTTTGTTACTGCACAAAAAACATCTTCATCAAATCAACATCTTCGTACATATAGACCATACTTAACCTAGAAACAACCGAAACCAATTGGACAAAGATAAATAACACCGCAGCACCCTAAAATGAATTACCTACAACTACGCTATACAATACCCATCGTATATCGTGTATACAATACCAATATATACACACAAAACCGCATCTAACGAAAATAAATAAGAAAGCATCGCCCTGTCAAAATATTGATTTATAACTCTTCGAATTTCATGGCACTTTTATTGCTGCATCCCCCTTCTCTCCATCGGGAAGGTAATGCGCTTAAAAGCTTAAGACTTCAAGATAACCGCAGCGCGCAGAAGTACGTCGTCGTACAATAATTTGCGGGCGATTTTTAGCAGGATCCGAGGTAGATTACGATCGCTAAAGAGGAGATTCGAATTTGTAAAAACAGGATGATCCTTTTCAGTTGAAGAAGCTGCATGTATACGTATATGCCTGCTTTGACTTGGATTTTCTTTACGACGATATGGATACGTGCCTCGTGTGTGGCGTCAAAGCCTACTCGGATGGATGTTGTTGTAAATGAAGCATAAATAAAAAGCGTTCGTGTATTGTATATTTTACGCAAGGGCAGCTGTGTCGTGCCGTTCTCTTGTGTGTTTGTTTAAGTTTCGTATTTTTAAGTCGTATAATGTGCTATTTTATACCTCCCTTTTGTGCAGCCGTATATGGTGTTCCCATAGGTCGAAGGCTTGGGCCATTACTTTCTCTAATTTGCACGGAATTAATGTGATTACACACCTCAGTATCATATAAATTTGAAATCGATTTAACCAACGGAGGCTTTCAAGAAAAGATTAATTGTGGTAATAGTCTGTAACTTTCTTTTGAGACAGTCAGGCAGATTCTACTGCAAAAGTGGGGATCCCTCAGGGTAGTGTATTGGACCATTACTATTTATTTCATAGGGAATAAGTTTCAATTTATTTGGTGTAAATACTGTAATTTATTTAGTAGGCAAAAGCTACAACATAATAATTGAAAAATTAAATATCGAAGTCCGTTTCTTAATCCTGACATCTATATTTAAGTTCACAAATTAAGAAAATGTGCAAAAACCAGAATACATAGAATAAATATATTATTTTAGGGATATTTTTATTTTATTGAGACGTATTAACTTAAAAATAAGCGAAAATTTGGACCATTTACAAGAACGCCCGTTAAAATATTTTAATTACGCTATAACTTGGAAACAAATAAAAATCTGATAAGAACATATGAGTCTTGTTGTATTATTTTTACGTTTGCAATACGCTCCTGGAATTTGGTTCGTTTCTCCCTCCGATTCACCCTGTATTAGGAAAATATTAAAACGTAATAATCCTAAAACCGCACTATAGAAAACTCACAACAAAAAATGAATTTGATTTGATACGAAATGCTTTTAACATTCATCATCACTGTCGCCTATTATAGACACCTAAATCTCTTTCTTCTAATGAGCCGAATGTTCTCCTTACTTTGTAAATCTTCATCTTACTTTCCAAATATAGTTTTGTTCTGTAATTCTACCAAGACTTATGGAGCTAAGCAGCTTTGTAATTGCCGCTTACTCTGAGCACGGTTGCAAGATCACTTCGAGTGAAATGAAGTTTAATTCTTTACCCAAATATAGCTTTGGTTTTTTTTTCACATTGTATTAAGTGTCAATATTTTGGTCTACAAATTTATTTAATTCCTCCTCATCTAAAGTTTCTTTCCGAAGTAGTTCTACATTTTAATGGTTTAAATCTGCAAATCCTTCATCGCTTAAATTAGCAGCAATATTTAAGTTTCTGTAGTCCTGTTTGGACAATTTGGGGAAAAAATGGAATTCTCTATTAATTTTAACTACAGAAATGGATGCTATAATGACCGCAAATAGATTGGATTATAACAAATTTAATACCTGATTACTCTCAAAAATAAGCAAAGTTCAAGGATGAGGTTCAGAATGAACAAAATATGTAATATATTAAACAAAAAAGAAACTAGGCAGAAACAAGAAAATATAATTTTCAATGGAACATAAATATACAAATATGGCGGATGAATCTTGCGACAGCCGTATTCTATGTGTGGAATCCACAATAATTTATCAAACTAAGGGATGCATTGAATATTAAGTTAATAGCATTACTTCCAAAATTAATGTCGAATATTGACAATCTAAAATTTAAATAACATGATCATAAAATAATTAAAATTTTAACACATAAAGTGATCTTGTTTGCTTCATTAGGAGGAACACTTGGGTATTATAGATGCTTATTTTGTGTGGTCAAAATAGCGTGCAGGAATCCATAAATACGGGACCGGGAAGATAATGAGAATCTACGTATTCTCGAAACAGTTGTTCCGAATTTAATCAATATATGTTTGTATTTCAACCCTTTCTTAAAATGATTATTGGCCTAATTTCGAGAAAAAGGTTTTTACTTATTTCTTGGACTTTGTGCATTTAAAAGTTGCTTTCGTCCAGAATCTGCAGGTCCTAAAAACATTTTGCATCGCATTTCACTAGTCAGATATCCTCTTGAAATAGTGCAGAATCCGAATCTTCTATAATTGTCATATTTTGTGTTATTTTAGTAACTAAAATAGGTTAATGCATAGACTACTCTAATTGTAACTGAAATATTTAATAAATGGATTTTGAACGTAACTTTGTTTATATTCTTCTAAGAGCAAAATATTTTTCGCAGCTGTTGTTGCTTATTATATAATTTTGAATATGCTTGATATCAATTAGACAATTATTCTTCGATATGGTATATAGGCACTTTAATGACAGAGCAATTATGCTTTGATTAAAAATATAAATATAAATGAACGAGGTAACATGAAAAATATTATGTAATTTCGAATTTTAGCAGATTAAAGAAACTTAAAAACTGTTAAAAATGTTAAATTTGATAATGATAATTGTTTTTCCAATATACTTTTTTTAATCAACAATTGATTCTATTTTTCTAATGTCTTTGCAAACGGCTGGCTAATCTTTCTAAAAATATTTGTTTTGCTTATTCGTTTCATGAGAATGGGTTCCTGTTGCCTACTGGTTTCCCCGAGAGTCGACAAAATACGAGTTTGTCTAATCTTTGCTAATTTCGTGAAGCGCTATTCGTTTCTGCCGGTTTTTTTTATAACTTAATATACATACATCCCAAAAGCATTCAATTTTATATTATTTTTGAAAGATTTCTTTGAATTTTTTTCTCGGTTGTGAGGCCGTGAGGTTCTCTATGAAATTATGTGATCAGACATCACTGTTTTAAAAGCCTCCGAATATTTTTCATTTGTTAGGTGCCCCGTGAATTAATTGCAGAAGCTGAATAATATTTGAGATTGCTTAAAATTCTCCCAGACAGGCACAGGCGAAATTTCTGGAAACGGAAGTCAAAGCCTCAAAAAGGAAGCCTTTTTACTCAGGTGTTAAACCCACCTCACCCTTGTCATTAGAAATCAATTGCTTTCTCAATATATCAATCTAAAATTGAAAGGGAATACTTTTAAATGTGCTTTAAACGACTAAAAGAATATCTTTCTTGTGATTTCTTCTAAACAAAAAATTTTCCTACAAGCGAGATCAAGTGCCAAATTTCTGCTTATAATCTACCGTAGACTGTATAGAATGGGTTTTTGGGTGCGATAATTTGCAGTGTTGGCTTGTTTTAAAGGTAGAAAATGCTAATCTAATACGCAGTTGTACCGACATTAATTAAAATTTAATTGAATTAAGTTCAAACTACGTGGAATGTGATAACTGATAATAGTAGTATAAGAAGTAATTTTAATCTGACAACAAGATGGAACAAACTTCTGGTGACGAGATTAAATCAATATTTTTTTTCCCATTGACACAATATTTTGGCGTAAAAAATATCGTGCCACAGGGGAATATTTGTATCATAAAATACCGATTCTCCTTTGAGCGTGTGGTTTTCATTACAGCTTTTTATGTGACTTAGATCATTGTAAATTGTATATTGTTAACATTTCAAAGCATAGGATCTGTGTAAATATTTAGTAATTTCTTTTTCTGTCAGCGCTAGTGTAAAACAAATACCGTAATGTAGCTTTGTTAAAATTTTTTGAATCGACCACAGAATAACCACAACGAAAACCAATAAACCAGCCAATGTTGTCTTACAAAAAACTTGTCGTATCAGACTGCCTTTAGCGCGACTATAATTTGAAGGAAAATCTCATTATTGCAACTCCTTTTATTTAAACTAAAACCATTTCTTGTTATTGAAATTCTCTCCTTTTTAATTGTTTCAGGTCGCCTTTCGCGGCTAAGCTCCCCAGTTTCAGAAGAACCCTTAGATGATGACGACATCGAGGTGGACGTCGAAGAATGTTCGGACAGCGAAAATTCGGCCAGGAACGGCAAATCTTCGAAATCACTGCGACAGTCGCCCGCCATATCCGAATGCGGTTCAGACCCGCCGGATAACGATCGCGAATCGCCCGATCTGGTGCCGGAAAAGTCGAGCGCGAAGACGCCGAAGGTGCGCTGTAATTGCGACGAACTGCTAAACGTCGAATGTCATCTCGAGACGAAAGAATTATGGGATAAATTCCACGATCTCGGCACGGAGATGATCATCACGAAGACGGGAAGGTAAGTGAACCTGTTTACGTCTGGGTTTCGTCCGGAGATTTCTGGAAAAGAAGTGAGAAATTTGTGGTGGCAAATCGAAAGAGAATAGCTGGAAAATCTTATTATCGGTATTAAAAGAAAACGACTCTTTGAGAAGATTTTGTTGCTTTTTTTTAATCTGGTGCGCAGTCTTTTCGAAGCATTTGATGGTCATTTTATTAATACTGTACATCACGTCGAACTATTGAAAGATCGAAATATATGAAAGGTTATAAAAAATAGGAAGAACAATTAATTATAGTGCAGTAATTTTCATACACATTCTACTAACAGAAGCATTATTTAAATCTCTTCGATTTCAGCAGCTTTGAGTTTTTCTCCTATTGAATTCAAATTTCGTAATGTACCGGGAAAATATATTAAAATGCTGCTATTACGTTTATTAGAATTTGTGGTTGGAAGATATTCTAGAAACGTTGGTTTGTGGTAATTTGTGCACGCAGCGAATAAAAGTTCGAATTGCATGAAACCTCAAAGTATCGAAGAGGAGATTCAGAGGCAAGTACTCATTTTGCTGAAATTCGGTGTTACTTTTCTACATCGTCTCCTTAAGCCTTACATACAGTTTTGCCAGCGATGCTCCTATCTGCTTAATCCGTCCAAATAGTAGTTGGCATCTCGTTCTCCAAAACAAGTGTTTACGAATGTGATGGCCTCCTCATTCAATGAAAATCTCTGTCCTCTCAGCGAAAGTTGGAGCCTAAGAAACCAAAAATCGCTGGAGGCCAGGTGCTACATCAATTCGAATTCCAATTCTGGAATTTTTGCCATGGCGACCATGAGACGATGGTTTGGAATAAAACTTTCTTTTTTTCAAATGCGGTCGTTTTTCCGCAACTTCTGTCGTTAGTTTGTCAAGTAATTATTGTTTCACCTTTTTCAAAATGGTTGATTAACACAACTCCGGGACTATCCAAAAAGCAATCGTCACTTTCGCGGCTAATGGAACAGTTGTTCCTTCTTTCGGAGCTGATTCGCCCTTCGTAGTCCGCTGTTTCGACTGTCCCTTAGCTACCGGAGCGTGCTGGTCTATTCAAGTTTCCAAAACTCTGACTTCTTTGGTTTAAACCGCTTCAAGAGAGCTTTGGAATGTTTAACATGGCTGAAATTTTATTACCAGAATATTTTTGATTTACATGTTGATGCTTGAAAATTTTTAAACTTCCCTCGTATCGATACTCCACTGTAATAAGCAAACCAAATTCTATTCATGTTCCTGAATTGGTTCCTTTCTTAAGGTCCTCATCTTGACTCGCTTTTTAAACTTAATTTTTATAATGTCGGTGAACAAGGATTGGTAAACGTTGCTGGTAAACGTTTTTCCTTCTATATCATGTGTGTAAAAGTTAAGCTGCGGTGAAAAATTTGTTCTGAGGTTATTTTCGTTCAAGCTTGAGCGAAAATTTTTGAATATCCTGTAAGCTACAGAGCTTGATTTTGAAATGTATTTGAAGCAACGACAATGTAATTTTCGGCAAGGAATCCGAGTTCTTTGAACAAATAGTTTTCATTTAAAAATTTAAAAACAAAGACAATTGTCAATATTGTTTATATTTAAAATGGGTATATTTCTACGTATAAAGTTGCATTCGATTATAAAAGTATCTCGTGACCCGCAACTCAACTGGGAAAGCTGCTTCTTTGTACGTCCTGAATCTCAACGATTCTAAATATGTGCGCGATATTGTTACTATTAGTGTATTTATCGTTTATTTTGACAGACACCATTCAATACATTCTCATCCTACAAAAAAATTATTTCTCTGATTTCAAACTTGCTCCACTTTACTCAACGATAATCTCATGTCATTAGACCGTAAAAAAATATTAAATTCGTATTTGTTGACGTAACTACTTACCACCATATATATATATATATATATGTGAATATGTAATTATGGATTGGTAATATGAAGAACGGCTTTTTGAAAACGTTTTAAGATTATTCTGTAAGTGAACTGTCATAAACTCGTTATACTGTCGTCTTATCATTGTGTACCAAAAAATGCTTGTTTATTTTCTAAAAGTTAAGTATATAGGTTATGATGTAAGCATGCCCGACGTATATATTTTATAATTTAACAGTTTTGCCATTAAGATAAAACAAGTGGATATAGTCGGTGCTGTGGGGAACTCAAATTGAAGAAATGTACAGTATGCACGCCGAGAAATGTTATATTTTTGTCAAACAAGTTTGCATCTAGTTAAGAAAGTATTTGGAGAAATTTTAAAATTATTTATAAATAATAAAAGATATAAATCTATTCTAATTAACCAGTAAATAAATAATAATATTCTCATCGAATACTAGCACTCGTAATATCATGATAGTGGTAAAACCTTCTTTACCATAACCGGGTCAAAGTTAACCCAAAGACTTTTTCGTGTAAAATAAATCTTCTTGGAATGCGGCTTCTTCTTACTTCTGATGAATACTTCTTGCATATCCATCAATTTATAGCATAAATGTACCATTTCATATTCTTTACAAGATCAGAAATTCTTACTTCTCTCAGTACATACAAATTCTTTGCGATCTTTCTTGAAAATTATTTTTATTTATTAAAATATACAAAGCGTCGCACATTATTCGCTGTATTTTCGTTTTCTTTTAAAATTCTGATCGACTTTTTGTTTGAAACATTTTCTCTAGGTATTTGCACCTCTGGACTTCTATCCTCTATCACATTGCTTCAAATCCTTTGATATTAAGCGACATCGTACTTAATTATTAAATATGTTTTAAACAATATATTCAGCAATACATTTTCCAAATTATTATGAGGAATAACTCATTATAATATAGCCAACATATTCCCGATATCGTGCCAATGTTGGTGCTACATTTATGTTCTACTTGGAAGGATGCGAACAAGTTGCTAAATATTTTGGAAGCCACCATCAGGAATTTCATTTAGTTCTGTAAGTTACTTAATTAAATGAAGCAATGTTTACTTCAAACACTTCTTTTTCGTAGCTTTTATAATCATGATATTTTAGCTTTTTCTTCGTAACAATTTCTCAACTTTTCAAATTTTAAAATTTTGTACAACTTCATCAATTTAAACGTGTACTTTGTCATAGCCAAAAACCGCTACTTCGAAGAAACTAAAATTTGTACTTTCATTCCAATTCTATTAAGCAGCATAAATCGACATCTCCGTAAATCAACATTTATTATGTTAATTATTAATGACATCGGAAAACATAGAAAACGGAAAAAAACAGGCAAAACTAAAAACTGTAAAAGCCGTAAACGAAAAGAAATCCTGATACAAAAACGTTAAAAAGGAAAGAAACGAAAAAAGCTCCGCTATGTGGAGGAATATCTAATATGGCTCGTTAAGTTTAATTTCAACACATATTCAAAGGGATCGGTGAAAATTCGTCGACGTAGTCGGTAGACCTGCTGGGCTACTTATTCAAAATGTCATTCACGTCAACGTTTCTACACTCACAGATCTCTTTCCGATGCGTGCCAGTTTTATATCCATCGGAGCCGAATACACGTATACATGTAGGTATACGAAATTAGTTGGTGTTCCAACGTCCGCGTGCTTGTTGGAGATTTAAAATTCGAATTTTTAGGTTGAGAGTTGACAGCACGAAACACGGGTCAATTTTCAACGTGTATACAGATCGTATAGAACACCACAGAATACATCCCATATTCATGTAAATTTATAAATTTTAATATGGATTTTAAAGGACCAGCAATAAAATCAGTGTAACGAGGTAAAAATACATTTCCATCAAATTTGCAATATTTTTAAATTAATAATTTTATTTCGCAAAACAGAAAAATGCGCGAACTCTCTATGGTAACGCGTCACGCACTGAAACGCCGCGTACTTTAGAATAATCTAAAGTTGAGTTTACCTTACAATTACGGTCGATTTCATAATAAATTTTAATTTAAAGTGGCTTTAAAGACAAAAGGCAAGAGGATAAAAATATTGCCTTTACGCTTATTCAAATATTTTTAATAATTTCGAAACGACTAATACGCAGTTTTTTTTTAATATAGATAGTACCTACATTACACAAGATACACAATAAAATTTCTCCGTTTTGTATTTCAACGAAAATAGAATGAACCCACATATTCTAGCTTCCTAAAACGACGATTTTATGGGATGAAATTTAATGTTCCCTCTAATAACACAAAATTTCGAGCCCACGACTTCGACACGTAATCGTACGTGTAGACAAAAAAAAGGTATAAAATTTTTCTTAATTAAAAAATAATAAATTACGTTAAATTAGGAATTACGACCGGCTAACGATTGGACCTGTCAGGAATTATATTGCGATAAATTAGGTGTGATTTAGAAAGAGAGCCGTTTATATATGAAAAGATTTTATAGGTGTTAATGTGATAGCCCCGCCGGTGATGTGGGTAATAAAAACGGATTTTCTTTATGTAAACGAACAAGATTTTTTATGTTTTGGTCTCTTCCATCTCCGGTATTACATTTGATGATGTAAAATGCGTGTTTAACATTCCCTAATGCTAAGTAATCCGACAGGAGGAAGCTAGTATTAAGGAAAGGAGAGAATGTACTTCATAAGTAGGTTTGGTACAAAATCTTCTACATATATCAAAATGTGAGGAGGGCATTTTTCAAGGTATAGATGCCACTATATTCCTCTTAAAGTATAAATAGATTATTGCTACGGAGATGAGATGGACCAGAGTATTGATTGATTCAGACGTTTTAGATAATGTGGAAATAAGACAGTTTGGCAGCTATTCAATGAGATGCTGAGGAAAACTAAGAGCAGAAGTGCAAGTAACATTGAATTTGTGATGCATGATCAAATTACTGATCCGTAGAAAATGTTAAAAATCTTAGTAGCCATTTTGTAACTTGTTACCATTCGAAAATGAAGTCTTTTCGACAGATTTCCTGTATTACTTTTAAAGTAATGGTAATTGTAAAAATAATAGCAGAATAGCCCATAAATAATGATTTAACTTTTACATTTATCTATGCTAATGCAATACTTATCGCGTAAACCGTGACATACCACAATAGCAGTATCTGCGGTCATGAAAACATTCGACGAAATCGTGCTACGTCAAGTAAGACAAAATTCAGAAACAAATCTGCCATACAAACCTTCCTTAAAGGTCTTTGGAAAGGTGTATAGAAAAGGGCGTCGGCCTCAAGTCGTCCACTGGCGCAGAACTCAGTCCAGCCAATATCGGGGTTCGAGCTGTGGCGCAGCAAGCACAACAAGATGAACCTTAGTAACGCGAATTTTTACATAGAAGAAATTTCCTGTCCTGGGGGGTCCATAAACTAACCCTAAAAAATTATAAACATTTACGATGTCATTACGTCCTAGTATTTTCTGAAGACGAACAATCACATCATTATCATCTCATGCAAGTCATTTTCAGTTAAATCTAAAGAAAAAATGTGAATTTTTTGCCATCCATCGCCTATTTGGGATACATCATCAATGAACCTAAATGCATCCTTACGAGCGTGCACTAACACGCGAACACTGATAATATGAAATTAAGGATGGCGATTTCTGAGGTATTGATAATAACTTTATCTTTAATTTTTACTTGATTAAATAGCACTTTTCTGCCTTTCTTCGCTGATGTATCACACCATATGTCTTTTGACAGGAATATTAAAGATATGGTGCGCCTTAATAGGGCTTTAATAGTAATAGATAAGATTGCAAAAAATAATTAAATTCTATCCAATATTTTTTCATATTACGACTGCATAATTTTGCTAATTTAGACAAATCTCTATCGTTGATAATAGGAAAAACCTACTCAATTTAGGGTACACTCACACATTAAATTATTGGAACTAAATATTTAATTCATGCGTTAAATTAACTATTAATTACAAGTTAATAATTCAAATTAATTTTGATACGCCCATTTTCATTATGAAAACTCTAACGCCATTAAATCCGCAATTGCTTGCATACATAGTGTCTAATTACTTTACAATTTAAACAGTGCAGCGCTTCCACGCATAAAAATTAATTAGCGCTTATTTGAACAATGAACTCGATAGTATGACGATTACGATGGGACTTCGGCAAACCCCATAATTATATGTTAATTGCCGGCTTTAATCAACAGTGTATACGTAACAGCCTTTTCTAAGCTTTAATTATTGTTATTATTAGTTATTATATGTAAAATAGTTGAGCAGCGAGCATCTTGGATAGCTATGCGGTAGGTATCGATGAAAGAATATTGAAAATTATACATAAAAATAGCAATTAATTGAATTAAATACGACTGTGAAATGATTAATTGGTGAATTCATTAAAAGTTGGCGCTTCGATCACAATAGCAAGTTTTATCATATTCTTTAGCAGTTCTTTAGCAGCGTTAGCAGCACTAAGGCTACTTACACATGATAAGTAGAATCATCGGCAATGAAAATGCCAAGAAAAGAAATTATGATACTTTGCACACACGATGAAGGTGCTTAGTATTGGCAATCTCTATTAATTTTAACCTTAAAAATACTTACTTTTCATTGTTGCACAATACTACCACCCCCTAAATATATCCGTATCACGTCAGAACTTCGTAAATTGAATTGTAGCCGGCCAATTTGCCGTTATTTGATAACACTCTGGATACCGGCAACGCCACACCCTCGGCTAACCTAATAAAAGTAGCTGCAAGAGTACCGGAAGGTCGTTTATATAAGTACAGGATTGTTATTGAGGGGATCAAGACACTCACCCTCGCTTTGTTACGCAATCGAAACACAATCATTACATCCTATTCGAATATCGAAATCCGGCTCACTCTTGGTTTCGAATTCGGCCCGTCTCCCTCGGCAAAGGGGGTGCTTTCAATCGCACCCTAGATGATCTACCAGATTTGCCTACGCTTATACGAGGTTCACGATTGCTGCAATTTATTTTCCTAAAACCTGGGTGCGATTATTTTTATTATTATTGATCTGACGAGATTATTGTTAATTCGGCTTCTATTGTACGGGGATATTGTGGCGAGTGCGTTTCTGGTATTTTTATTGTATTGAGATATGTTTTCAATTGAATTACGTATTGGTTTATGTGTGAAAGGGCCAAAAGGTGAAGGTTTCAATAGCAGACGATTTCAACAGCTTGACGTTGTATAGGTTTGTAATTGCCCGAAAGTCTACTTACGATATATTGTTAGAAAATGATATTTTATTTTGAATATATGTTAATGGTTTTTTTTATGTTCTTGATGATTTAAATGATGCCCATTTTGTCTTGTTTTACAATTTTTTTTTCATTCTAGTGCATGCTAGTAATAATAACGTGGTTTAAACAAATCCCTTTTTATTTTAATATTTGCTTCTAAAAATATTCTTATACCCAGTTCTTTATCTCATCGGATCTATGAGGAGGATTTTTTTATCAAAATTCTATTATCAGCCTCTTCCTTTTAATAAGACATCCACACTTTGTAATGGATTTGAAATATATATTATTTTTCTACTAGGAGCTGCTTTAGTCCAAGTATATAGAAGCACGTAAGACACCTGTAAACCACCATGCCTGTTCTATGTTAATCTACAGATTAATTCAATAGAGTATCATTTTTTATGACCCAAATGTATGTTTTTTTAAATAATTTACCTGACGCGGCTGTCTTATTTCCATAATGGTTATTAGGAAACGTGTAATTAAGAAGATCAGCTCGTCTCACTTCCGGCCAAATTAGAATAAGCTATTCATATTTCTTCGTGCATGCATATGTCTAACGTCAAAATATTAATCCGGTTTTTAGTGACCACACACTTCTGAGAAAACGGTCGGTTCCATTTCCAATATATAAGTAATAAAATTCATTTTCAATTAAAAAACTAGGGTTTCCGTATAATTTTTTAAGTAGAAAGACATTGGGACTTCGAAATATTTTAAGTTTGAACCTAAAGCTGTCGATATTCGTCAAAACTACGTTGGGGTTACAATTTTACGTACTTACAGAATATTTCGAATATTTTGGGAACTTATTTCACGTTTGGGGGGCTGAATTTGAACATGGTCGCAGTAATTAGTTTATTTTTGAGATGGCAAAAACTATCCAAAGCTAGATAATAACTCCGAATATAACCAAGGCAATGGGTACATTGGTAGTCATAGCATATTATATGAACAACTGAGTGCAGGGACAATTCGAATAATCCGAAATGGGGTATTGGAGGGGCCATGCTGAGCAAAACAGCTCATAATGAAACACTTGATCTGCAATTAATTGTTGTGGAGCTACAAGAAAACAAAGACTCATCATGAAATGCTTTGATGAATTAGGAGATTTTTAAAATTAATAATATTGGATGATATCTTATCCAATACAAGAAAAACGCAAAAGCGCATGGTAAACTGTACTCAGTTCTTTGAAGAAAAGACGATTCTTTTTAGCTGTAGTAGTTCCGCAATTATGCAGTAACTATTTTGCTCAGAATAATTGCTTTTATTCGAGTGCTAAATTTTCTCCATCTATTTATGATCCAAATTATCGAAAACTGGTTTCTTGTAAATGCGAAATCAGTATTTGTTAGTGACATGCTCATTTTTATAAGATTCTCTCGTTTAGGTTTATATAATTTGTTTAGCTCTTGTCTAGCTAAAATTCGTAATAAAACATATATCCTCATAAACATCCAAGCACTTCTTTACTTCAAAGTAGATTATAATCATGATGGTCACCTTATGAAGCTTTTGAAAGCTGAATCTTACAATTAAAAAATCAATTCGGATAACGCTTCTACCAGTGCCTAAAGATTGGTGAAGCAATATCCAGTATGGAATGGGTCATTCACGTTGTTCCACAGGGCTCAGAGAGAGGCACAGGTACTCTCGAACCTACCCAGAAAGTTTAAGTTCGCTTTGTAAAGCTTTCAATAGGTTTCTTGTCCTATGATATACGGCTGAATGTGTTCCTTTTATTCAATGTATAATAATAATAAAACAACAATAAAAACATTTTTAACATGAAGTTGATACGGAGCTTAGCATGTCAAAATGAAACCTGACACTTTCCATGCGCTTCACGAAATTAGCAGAAACTAGACAGACTCGTGTTTTGCCGACTCTCGGCGAAACCAGTGGGGAACACGAACCCATTCCCATGATACGAATAAACACGGGTCTGTCTAGTCTCTGCGAATTTCGTGAAACGCAACTCATTTCTGCAGGCTTAGTCAAAATGCACTGACTTACTGGTAGGTAAGTGATTTAGTGACAAAACATATGAGAGATTTCGCTAAAGAGTTTGACACGAATACTCCCACTTTTAGGTTTGATTTCTTCACTGGAAGTCAACTAACCTAATTAGGAGGTGAAGTTACCCAGACTTACGATTATAGCTGCAAAACTTCTTTTATTATGATGGCTAATTGAAAGCAGTCGCTGAATTCTTACTGAGCATAAAATTAAAGCTTGTAAATTCTAAAACGATAGATATAGATCAGATTAGCGATTTCGATCGACGTCACTAATAGTAGAAATAAAATTAAACGAAGAAATTACAAAAAAAATAAATATATTTCGTAGAGATAAATCATCACCGTCTAATCTAGTTGGTCGCATTTCATTAGACGCACCTCATAGAGAGTCTCGGTGTGACATGGGATCACCAGATTTGATATGCCTATAACATTAGTCACTGACCGAATAGTCCACATATTTCCTTCAAACCTTGCACACATATATCGCAGTTCGTATACATAAGACAGTCGGAACGTCATGTATACGTAATGCCAGGCCTGGTTCGATCGGGGCACCTGTTCTTTAAAGGTCCCTAATCAGTTTACAGGATCTGACATGTGTCATAGATGTAGTCCATTAGTATAGTCATTGTGTGCGTATCATTCCAGCTCAGTCTCTTGTGCGTTGTTGAGAGTAAGAGTGTGTTTTGTAACCTTCTATCTTCTTTTTTTCCCCGTCTCATACGTATAGAGGTTCTTATGTGTGTATTGTGTAGACGGCTTAGTTCTTCTTCTATTTTTAGACCACTCTTCACGTATACGGTGTCCTTTTTTTCTGCTCAAGAAGTCCGTCAAACCAAAAAAAGGGCAAGAAAAGTGTAACGCATAATTTAAGAGGTAATTTGAAATTCCAATCAGTATTTAGGAATGTTTGCTTTTCAAGATTGTTCTCTCTGTTAAGTACCTGTATATGGATAGAGAAAGTGCCGTGTAGCCCGCCTTGATCGATGAATCTGTCTGTTTTATTGTTATTTTTTTTGCGCTGATATGGCATCTTAATGTGACGGTAAAGATGTCAATAATTTTATTGGCCGAGACATAAAACGAAACATCTCAATTCGCCAAATTTAAATAGGAATGCGCGTGTTTTTTTGATTTGTACAGCGATAAATTTGACTTTTAAGCGGGCCAAGATAATTTTGCGCAGAAATATGGACCCAATAAAAATGTTGAATTTTAATAATCATGCTTATGGGTAAGATTTTAGCAGTAAAAGTACAACGGTATAACATTAATTAAAGGATGTGTGAGTGTAATGATGTACCTAAGATTGTGCATGAGCCAAATAGGTTTATGAGACGGTGCATCCAATCCAAATTATTTTTTCCTAATTCCTGCACAACTTTATTTTACTTTATAGTCTCCTTGGAGTGTAACGTTCTTTTTTGCATCCCATCTAAAAAATAGAATTTCGCCAACCCTTCGAAATAGGTGTTTCTTTTTGTAATCACTTCATCGTTTGAGACAAATAGTTTTCCGCGGAGTCATTTTTTCATATTCGAAAATAGGAAATAATCGTTGTGAGCTAAATCTGACGAATATGGTTGATGCAGAAGCAATTCGTATTCTCCTAGCTCATGGAATTTTGCCATGGTGACGACACAAGTGTGCACGCGTGCATTGTCTTGAAAAAACTGAATTCTTTTGTTGAAAGGATTCAATAAGTTGGCTCACCAATAATCATTTTGCCCTTTTCAAGGGTATCAACGTGGATTATTCCGTGCACATCCCAAAACACTGTGGACACAAGCTTGTTGGGCGAGATAAAATGGCTTTGGGAGTGTTTGGCGCCGGTTGGACCCACTCTTTGGTCTCCGGTGTTTCTTCATCAGCTACAAATCGACGCCAAAAATCATTTGGATTGTGCTTTAATATCGCCAAACATGTTGAAGTTGACCTATGTGCGTGTTTGATGGTCAATTGTGAGCAATCGTGGCACCTATCTTGCGAAAAACTCATATTCAAATGAGTTGTTAAAATGTATATGTACCCGGTCAATTGCAGCAAATTTCACCGAGTCCCACTTTTACCTCATCATTTGTTTTCTTTTCCAAAAACAAATATTTAATCACCGCTCTGTATTCGATTCTTTCCATTGTTGTTAAATAACAACAGTTGTTCAATTTAGACAGCTGCCATTCACAAACCAACTGTCGTTTTTTTCTGAAAACTTGACGGATCTCTACGAAAGATTTTAGTTTGTTTCAATTCTAGTAGGGCAATTTCTTGCCGAGCTTCCCTCGTATTTCAGATCGATCTCCTTTACACAATGTACAAAGGACAAGTCGTTGGATTTTCCTATTGACGAAGTTACCAAAATTAGAAAAGAGAGAAATAAGGATTTTAATGGAAAATTTTTAAAAACAGATGTGATATGTGTTTATTCATACATAGATTTTCATTCGATTAAACAAAATTTCGGATGATCGGAAAAAAAAGCTAGGCTATCGATTACGTCTAATTGGCCTATGTTGACGTTAATTCGGTGTGGACGTCTGATGCAAAATCTTTTAAAACATTCTCTTCCTACAGAGCGAAATGTTAGTTTAACTCGACGTTTGAACTTGTAACTGTAAATCGCTATTTTTAAATCTATTGTCTGCGATAGAACACTGAATGAGAAGGATGCAAAGGAACTGGTGTAATGTTAAACTTAGTTCAAGAAACAAGATTATTATTTTAATAAAAGGCCGTTAATTAAATTAATGAACAGGTAAATATAATCCGCAAGGTAATAGTTGGTCTTTGAACAGGGGACGGGTGCTTTTTTGAATTTAAAAGATGAAAATCTCACATCGTGCACGTTTGTTACCGTTTGCCATGAAAGAAAAAAATGAGTGAGAATTACAAAAGCTAGAACAATTGAGAATTATATAACTGACGCAATTCTTCAGCCAACGAATCGTAGTTTGGTGATGTGTTTGTTTTGTAGGACTATAGTGAGGCATTTAGTACAATAAGCTGTTCTACTTTGTTATGTATTTTGCGATACATAGGATTTGACGCAATGTCTTAATTTTTAATTAAAATTTTGTGTCTAGTCCCGTAGGGAAAGGTGACGTATACACGTTATTCAGCAGGTTATATTCTGAGGATGTTTACATAAACCAACAGAGCATTATTCCATCAATGCTGTATTAATGCTGGATCTAAACTAAAGTAAGGTTAAGCAACGAAACGGGAACTTTGCATTGTAATGCACTTTCCATGCTCCTTATTTAATCTCAATCGTCACAGGAATAATTTGACAATACGATTCTCAATGAGAATCATCATACAGTAACTCCGATTTTTTTTTGGAAGAACTTCCATCTAAAAATACTCCAATTAGACGGCTAATGATCGTAATACGGAATTACGTTTGTTGACCTAATCGTCCGTCTGACATCTAAGGATACGCATATTTTCACGAGATTATTGCCGCTCATTTCCAGAAACTGGATACCCGACACCTTACGCGTTGCGTAAATTCGAAAAATTTACTCATTTCCCCATTTTCTTCGGTCCGTTTATAAAAATAAAAGCGGCACGAATCCCGTTCCCGTTCAAATAAATATTGATGCGAAAGCCCATTCGCGGCTATTACGTTAAAATTACCCGTCACGTGGAGGAGAAAGAGGACGCACCCGCGCAACGTAACTTTACCGGCCTGAAATCTCGCTTATCGCGTAAACATTTCGGCGCTGTTTCAATCTAACAAGTACTAAAGCTTTCAATAGCGGCTTCCTCGAAAGAATTAACAATAAGAAACAAGACGTCAGTCGTGGGCGGCACATAAACAGACAGTTATAACAAATAATAGGCTTATTAATAAATGCCGAGAGACGGACGGGCTTTTTCCGTTTATTCTAACCCGGTTTTTGATCGACGAAAATCGCCAATAACCTCGCCGTACTTGCCTCGAGGACTTACGTAACATTTTATAGACACGCCGAAGAACATCCTAAAAGTCCATCACCTTGTACCAAACTAGCAGAGCATTAAAATGGTGTATAACGATCTAAGACGATCTACGGTATAAAAACAACGCCATCTGTTGTATGTACATAGCGTTTCTTTTCTTGAAATTTGTAAGAACGACGATGAATCCGTCGACGTAACTTTGTTGCACGTCTAGCTTCTGGATATATTATTGATACAATTCTAGGAAATAGGGGATGAATTTGGAACGATTTCCCGGAAAATCCAGCGCTTATTTCGAACGCGGATGTACAGCAGCTCGTTAATTCTACAAAAAAAATAGGGTGCGAAAGATTGTTTGAAGAAATCAGCTATCCTTAATGGTAATTTATCAACTTTTATATAAGCAGAGAAGTGATTGCTTAAGAGGCAACTCGGATATTCAAAAGAAAGCATGGCAATAAACCAGAAGCCATAGTAAATGGAACATTTATGAAAGGCGAAATTAAAGTAAATAAATAAGAAACATGAAAGAAAACACGATTGGAAAGATAGAGAAGGCAATAAATTAATTCTAAAAGCCAAAACAGACAGAAAAATTTTTGATCTAGATGGTTAGGATGCTATTTGAGTTCTTTTAACAAAAGAAAGATAATAGCAAGACGTGATTTGGAATAATGGAATTTTTAAATACTTCTTATTGTGGATTCAAACCCTAAACAAAGGAAATACAAGAAAAGTATGAAAAGGAATTTTCATAATTTTTTTTCAGCTTGAAAATATTTATATTTAGAGACAGTTTATGAACACCATGTATAAAATTTAGTAACGATAAAGGTAACATAAAAGTAAATACCTTAATCTTCATGACACTCTCAAATATTTAATTTCAACAAGACCGCTCGGTGGCCCAGTGGTAAGAGGGCCTTTCTTAGTGGGTGCGGTACACTCCCTAGTCACCATTCGCAGTTGGGGTACAATTAACTATACTTCGCTCTCCACAGCAAGGGGGTGACAGTAACAAGGCCATGGAACACTTTGCACACACAAGTTACACACTAAAAGGCTTCTGAAGTTAGGACAAGCTTGAAAAAACTTATACACCCCGTTGGGCCGTCACCACAAAAAAAAAGAATCAAGAGTAGTGCAAATGCTAAATTTTCGTGATCGTAGACATTTTGAAAGCAGTTTACTATAGAGACGAAGTGCCCTAATACAAATTATTTACATGCGATGTGTATCAAGCAAGGTGGTGACCATTCATTATATTAAAAACAAGAAAGTTGAGAGCTAGTTCCGATACAACCGGAAGTCTTAGATTACTGAAAATATAGCTTAATAATACATGTAAGCTGTAATATATCAAGCCAAGTTTTCAGAATTTTCTAAGGTATACATCGATCGATGTAATTCCTCATGAAACTGCCTGTATATCCTATTTAATTTTTCCGGGCTTTACCATCAAAATGAGAAATAACATTCTATTAATGAAGCTAATGTAAAAGGATAATTTGGATATTTGAATTTAACCAATAAACAGATGAATGCACTGAATTAAAAGAATTTGAGACGTCCGCTGACACTTTACTAAAGCAACTGTTTGCCACGGAATAAAATTTCCAAGCAGAGAAGAAAAAGGTAGAAATATGTCTCCTCCTAATACATTCCCGAAATGACTTTTACAACATTTTTGATAGAGTGCTAATAACTATAAACAATAAACACCGTAACAAACATAATGGTATATAATTAGTAGGCCCAATTACAAAATACTTCCTCTATTGTTACAAGTACGCACCATATTTTACTAATAATATACCGGTTTCAGGCACCATATTCTTCCATTAAGTAGCACGCTGTTATGATTTAATGCTATACATTTTAAACCATAAAGATTATCAAATAAACACACGTGCACCTTCATCCTACATGCACACTTGAGAGGCTATGCTTTAGACTCCGTAGGACATAGTAGCTTCTTCTGGTAGGGTAGAAGGCAAAAAAAAAAAAACTATGAAACAGTTACCCAAAACAGGCGCCAAAACAAACAAATTTCTGGCATCTCCGTAATTGAACGCACGATCGTCGAGATAAGATAGTCGCCGTTGTATTTTAGAGTTCTAAAGGCTCCTTTGCGTAGAAAGAGGCGCTTGAAGAGTGGTTGGGTAAACAATATTGCGGCGAATTTCTGTAAACAAACGGTGTTGTTGTATACATGTTTAGGTTATGTTACTGTGTCGGTTGTTTTGAAGGTTTTTTTTTTTCAAGTTTGGAAATAGGTAAACATTGTAAACGTTAGACGAGAATACAGGGCGGTACAATGACGTGCAAAAACGTAGGAAGTTTGTGTGGGACGATCAAAAGTATTTTCATCTCGAACATCTCATGCTGAATTTACGCAGCTTTTCGTCGCTGAAAGTAATTAAAGCACCGTTTTGAAGGTTGTTGAATGATACTATCGATGAAGATTTTTTTTTTGTTATTGATTATCGAAAACTGATATTAACTTCCTTATTTCAAATAGAATATCTTATGCTATACTATTCTGCTGATGTTTTCTCCTCACTCTTATGGGACATCTTCAGGGCTGTTGCTGCATACTAAGAGTTATTGACGACTGTGGAAGTCTATGTAACAGAGAATTGTGGATTTTTTGAATAGCACTCTTAAATGCAAGTTGAACGATGTAAAACTGAAGGTTGCAATTTTGGAAGGTGATAAACGAGCGAAATTTGCAAAGTTTCCACCCTAACACAGAAACGAGTATCTTTTTTTTTCCAGTTTCCTTAAAAAAGGAGATGTTCGAGACATTGAGAATTACAGGCTTACGGCATTAATTTCTAGCTATAATAGAGGAAAACGCAATTTTCCTTAGGCTGACAAAGTTTGCAGAATCATCAAATATTTTGATAGTCACAAAATGGTTACATACAGGGCCATTGAACAATAAGAGTTATTTATGTGACATTCAGTGAAAAACTATCACATAAGGTAAAGGTGAATGGAACATTTTAGATTTGTTTAAAGCTTTCGCAAATGTAGATCCTGCTAAACTGCGGATTGTGGACTTTAAGGGTGTTGTATGTAGATGTTGCCGAAAAGTCCACCATATGAAATCCACCATATAACCTCTTCCCGTCTCAAAAGTATTGTTTATCGGGATAGTAGCAATCCCTGTTTGAAGAAAGGCACTATTTTAAATAACTTTTGCTCAACTAATAAGTAACTTTCGGAAATACATCTGTTCGAGAGTCTTGTTGATGCATAACTCAACCAAAGCATTAGGACGCCCATTAACAACAACATAACTCGCATTTCCGCGTGTTTCATATTGTTACCATTTTATTATAACTACAAACATGGATATTCTCAACTCTCCGTTCTATATTTTCTCATCGGGTATGCACGTAAGATGCATCGTTGGAAGTACCGAAAATATATGCACATAATATTAAATTAATAATACCCCCTCTAATCCAACGCTCATCGTTGCGCGGCAACGTAATAAAATAATGTATACGAGTGCACGTATGTTGGATGCATACGCTCTATATTAATTATATGCAATAAATACCGCCATTAATGTACTAACAGCGAGCCGGGTAATGTATATCAATTATCTTCGAATTATTATGCGTATTTATTAACGTAGATAGGGGCGTCTGTTGGCGATTCAATATTAGCATTCGGCGATATAAATGCGTTTTATTATAACGGAATTAATGCACGCGGCGCGATGGTTTTATATCGCGAGATACAGGCTTGAAATTTTAATTGATGTAAATTGCAAAAATGTCTTAGTCAGATGTGTTCGTTGATTCTTCATTTACGGGGAATCGCAATCGTTTGTCAATGGATAAATGAACAAGGCGACATTTGTAATTGCGTCAGGTGGCACTTACATCGGATACTGAGAAATTACCGAAAGAATTACGGCCAAGTGCGAAACTGTGCAAAACGTTGGACATTGGGACGGCCCTCGTATAAAATTGAATAAAATTGTCGAGTAATGAACACCCCCATTTTTTCACTTTATAAATGGGTTTAAACGAGTTGCGAAAGTAGACAATTGAGCTTTGCACTCGATGATTCTCCCCAGATCAGAATACCGTATTGTGATCTTGTAAAACAACGGAACAAGTAGGTTTTAGAGGATCTTCTTCACACATTCCATGGCAATTGTAATTCCTAAAAACTTGAATTGATCGCACCCACTCAGCTGGTGTCCTGCACGTGAAAGCGAAACATCTTCTGTTGATTTTTGTCTGGTGTGGAACCTTGTTTTTCTGTATTAAGAAATATCTTGTTGTCGTTGAACCAATCCAGGAGGGTAGCTAAGCCTAGACTAGTGTCGTCGACGAGAGAATAGAGATATCATCCGCGTAGAAGGTTATGTGTATGCAACATATAGGCTGAATAGGACTGGCTCCAAAACCAAGCCCCGTAACTACTGGAAGATATTCAGAATTGAATGCTTTGACTACACCATTAGAATTGGGCAATTTATTGATCCACCCTCGTATTTTCATGTACTGGCTTCCATATAATTGTAACAAGAAATCACTAGTACCACATTACATTGTAAGCATCAACATATTCGTGCGTCTTCTCGATAAAACGAGAAGCCAAACAGAAAGCTCGCGACTGACGTCGCTTTACATCGCATCGATACGGAGTAGGCATGCCCGTTGGTGTTCCTCTCCTTCCTTCGTGTCGGGCTGTTTCATTTCCGATTATCTTGAGCGCTTTAATGATCACGTAAACGTAATCATCTCAATGAAACCTTATTATCGTTAATTAAAGCGCTTTTATTTCTTAGAATTTACATGCGAAAACATCTAGATCGCATACCGATAAGACGGAAAGGACGTAAATTTAATATTCTACCGAGGATTTTTTTCCTTTCGCCGGGTAACTGTACACATTCTGCCGGGTAGCGCATGCAAGTTATCTTTAATTATGTATTTAAATTAAAGTAAAATGATTTTCATGTTTTGCAATTAAACGGCGCGAATTGGAAGGGTTTAGAGATGGGGAGGTTGACCACTTCACCTGCACCGATAGAAATATTTCTTCACGTCTGCATAAATTCAAAGAACTTCCCTTTTTAGTAGTTATTAAATTAAATTATATTTCGAAATATTTTATTGATCGAAAAGAATATTGTTTAAATGGAGCAGGAAGTTTATTTATTTATCGTTCTGAAAAAAAAATCCTTTATTAATAAGTGACGTTCCGCTTTTTTTAATCTAAAGAATAATTTATTAACGTTTATTTGATATAATATTACCGCACCTTTCTAAATGTTATTAAAACTTATTCAATCTAAAGAATGTTTCTCTATCACAATAAAAATTTAACAAACCAAATTTAGTTAACTAGAGTGTATGTAACTTCTCAAGCAAATAGCGGGACAATTCTACCTTTTTTTGCTAGTAAGAGAAACAATTCGATGGTATGTGGCAGTTCTAATACCAATTTGTCACAGGCGATGTTGAAAAACATTCCGTTGTAATTCATTTATCAATTAAGAACGTACAAAAACAACATTTTTCTATTGTCCGTCAGTTCTTGCAACATTACAAAACTTGAACGCGATCGCGTGCAACCGTTTTACAATTCGCATCCGTCGAACCGATATTCGCCCATTGTTGGCACTCACTGAATCGGATAAATCATTGGCCATTCTACCAAATTAAAACGCACTTACAGACGAGGAAATATGTAATCCGCGAACAATTGAGAACCATTATCTGGTTACACGATTTTGCACGCGAATCGAATCACGGGACCAAAACGGAACGGGGACTTCCTTCTTTTTTTTTATGTGTTTCGAAAGGAGCTAAGTTGTCAATTCCTGTAGGCAGGTTGGTTGAATTTTGGCGTGATTGCGAAGATTTGTTTGTGTTATCTACGTAGCCACGAAGAAAAAATATTCTTTGTCATCATACTTAGTCCAACGATTTACTAATAAACCTATATCTTTCAAAGAAAAGTCCTTTGATAGATCTTCTAACGCCGTTTTCAAGCATTCATACGAAGAAAAACGCCGTCCACCTACGGTTTGAAGACATGAGAAGAGTCTCTCGGTGGCAAGTCCGATCTGTAAGGTAGATGTTTCGTCACTATAAAACCGCCGTCGTTAATTACCGTTTGGATTTGTCGAGCTCTATGGACTTGTCACGAAGCAGCATAATCTGGCGCTCACAATTTTTGGGTCTTTTTTGTTGAATCCTTAGATTCAATTAACAATATCCCTTCTGCATCCCAAAACCACAAATGCCACCGTAGCCATCAGTTTTCCTGATGAAACCTGCGTTCATGCTATTTTTTGGTGGCAAAGATCCCATTGCACGCATTCCTATTTTGTCGGTAGGTCGCTTCATCACCCGTTACAATTTTTGGAAAAAGATCTTTGTCATCAGCCAATGCTGGCAAGTTTGCCCCTTCACTTTGTTCACATGAATCCAACCTTATTCGTTCTTAAATTTTCACGTAAGATTTTTAAAACTGCAGCTTCTGACATCTTTATTTCAGCAGCAATTATTGAAAGCCTTATTTTTCGATCTTTAAGACAAGTTCCTCAACTTTTCGATCTTTTCGTTGGTTTTTACTTCTTTCTTCTTGCTTCGTGCTTCTTTCGTTTAGACAAATACTATGTCGACTCTAGATTTTCTTGACATAGACGCATTACGTATTGTACTTTACCAGATTATTATTTTTTTTTGGGTATCGGAGCTCTAGCTTCCATAAAACATATTCCCATCTGCCTTCTTGAGCACTCATTTATCGTAGGCGTATGTTGTTGTGGGTTTTATCCGGTAAACTCTTAATTTTGTGGCTTTAGATACATATATAGAATTTGGCTCGTTTTGGCTATTCTGGATTTCAACTTTAAATCCTGCTGGGTACACAAAAATACTAACTTTCTGAAATTCATATCTTTTTCCATTATGGGCTATGAAATGAAGATGATTATCTTTTTGTAGCTGGGTCTTTCCCATTACCACGTACTTACTTTTCTTCTGGTTTATTTCTAATCCCACGGTCCTTACCACAAACTCAAAGTTTCTCACTATTTTTTGCAACTCCCTTTTGGATTTGGCTATTAGTGCCAGATCATCTGCAAAGGTTAGGCATTGGTGGTCATTGTTAAATATTGAACCATCCTTCCTTACATCTCTACTTCCTTGCCTAAGCCTTCTAGTGACTTGACTAGTGACTCCCTCTTGATTATCTTCTTGATAATTTGTCGAGCAGTGTAATAAGCGTAAAAGCTTGCCGGAAAGGAGTTAATTTTTATCAAGTTTTAAAGGAAGTATATCGCGTGTGAGAAGTAATTCCATCTTACATCAAAATTTCCTAGAATCGAAAAAAAAAGACAACTCTATTCTACGGAGTACAGCGACAGCAATTACGACACCATCGGCAAAATCATAGACAATAATGATCACATGAGGATTTTTTCGACGGATGCAACTTCCAGAGACCCACCGTAGTAAACGCCACATATGTTTTTACGACGCGTACGCAGCATTTATAAAAAAAGACGATCACACAAAAGCGTATTCTTTTTCCGAGAGAATAGTCGTCAGTTGCGTACCGTTGGGTTTTTGTCACGCGATTTCGTCATCAGCATCGACGAAGTCGTATACGACATTTGTAAGTCAATAGACTACTGCCTTTCCGGTAATTGCATGATACTTAGGCTCGCACATACTGTACCTGCCTCCGCTTGAAATGGATGAGGCATAGTGCTGATGCGAGGTGGTATCGTACACTAACGGGACTCTGTGCAATTTTCTCGTTAAATTATATGGTCGATATAGGAAAAAGCATTTATTTTGGTACGTTAACAGCTTGGAAACTGAGGAAATGATTTTAAAATAAGTCTTTTTGAGATCGTAATACATCGTAATTGTATCACATAAATATGGCGTGCAAGAAATTGAATATTAAAGTATAACGTTTAAAGAAGGAAGCAAAGTAACAGGTGTGAACAATGATAGGATTTAAGTTGTGCATTTTAGTACTTAATGAACCTAGAACATCCACCTTATAATTTGGGTTTATCCCTGTAAGATCCACGTGTTTGGACTATTAAGAAAAATCTTCTTGACTGTTATGAGGCTTTTGATATTAATATTGAAAATGTTTTGTATCAGGTCACCCTGTTTATCTGGTACAGTTGGACAAATTTCTTTTTGCAACGGTTGCTGGTCCTACGTTGGTTTCTGAATTACACCGGAGCTAGCTGCAAACTAAACGAAAATTAATGAAAATTACTATTTGTTGAGGCTCTTTTAAATAATGTAGTTGCTCAGCTTCTCAGGTTCTGTGGTTCTCGAGTAAACAAGTAGTCATGCACCAAAAACATAAAACAATTGATTTTAAAACAATAAATTTTATTACAAAAAAAAAGTGAGTATGAAAAATATTACAGGTCGGCCAATTGTAATGCTTTAGGGAGAAGACGTCGTCCTGCTGGAGGATGAGATGCTGAAAGATAGACGTTTAAAGGTCTGATAGTCGTGCGACGAACTCTACATGAACACCTTCACATAAATAAGAGTGCAAAATGGGTACCCCGACTTTTGTCAGGAGTGCAAAAAGAGCAATGTGCGGCAGCCAAGAGGAAGTTCTTCGATCCATTGTTACAGGGGATCTTGCGCTATGATGCTCTAGCAAAAAGAAAGTCAATGATATAGCGTGGACCGTACGAAAAACGGCAAAGGGAAGCAAAGGCGGCCAAAATAGTCATAGCAACGATCTTCGGGGATTTGAAAGAAATTTTGCTAATTGATTTTAAGCAAAGGAATAATTGCCCAGCATGCTGCGACGGACTATGGCTTCCAGCACATCCTATAGCCCAGACCCAGCCTCTACTGACTATTATGTTCTCAAAGCTGAAAAAAATCCTTTGAAGTAGAAAATTTAAGAGCGATGAAGAGTTGCAGGAGGCTATTGTGGAATAAAACTGACTATTTTTCCAAAGGTATTGAAATGCTAATTTCAAGATATAAAAAATGTATTGAAATTCATGAAGACAATATTAAAAAAAAACCGTATCACTTTATCTCTATCACGCCAGGAATATAGTCAGGCGGGAAACAAATAGGTGATGGAACTTGCTCGACTATATCTTTAATGATGAATGAAGGTATCTCAGAAAGGCATAGCATTATTATTTAATTTGAATTTTTCATTCATTAAAATCAATTTCCCCCGAAAAAACTGAACTGTTATCTAAAACATTCATTAAGTACACGTTGTTAAATTCCATAACGACGTCTCAACCGATTCTTTCCATAACGCTCATTTCGCCTGTCAAGGAATCAGGATTAATTACCGGACGGTAAAATTCGGCGTATAAATTACAGCCTAGACTTAATTCAAGCGAAGGCATAACGCGAGGCCAACATTAACATCTCGCGGGTCACAACTTGCGACGACGACAACGTGAATATACGTACCAACACACATGTGTGGTACCTACTTGATAACTACCTCCAGCACTCTCTTAAAATCAAATTAAAACTGATTGCTGTAATTAAAAAGCGGCTAATCTTGTCGACTGGTCGTGTACTTACGTATATAGTTAGATAATGTTAAGGGGAGATGGGAAGTAGTTTTTGGAAACTAATGTTCGACGAGGCGTTTCATCCAACAAACTAGGTAATTATTTTACAATTTAAGTGTATTCGTAGCTTTGTTTAAGAAAAGTAGGTAATAACGGTGGAAACTAGGTACTTCTACGTAGAATAAGTAATTTTAAGAAGAAGAATTGATAAATTGTAGGGAAAGTGAGTGACACATGGTTGTTATTAAACTGTCGCCAATAAAGATCTTTTTAACAGCATGTTAGCAACCAGGTTCTGTCTTCCACTGTACATAGAAAAATATTTTTTACAAGCGAAACTCACTAAATTTAAATGGATCCCATTCGCATCTATAAGTAAAGAATATTGTATAAATTTTTTGAAAATTCTACATTGCTTATTGTAAGCACACAAGCTCTTGCTTTCCGAGTTATTGTCGTAGCTTCTGCTAAGGTTCCGTCCTCGCTCTTATTGGACAGCTTGAGGGTAATTGCCACATACTGACTGGGAACTATTCGTTCCGGAAAGGTTTATATAGCGGAAAAGTTATGGATCAATGAACCGCGACGGTTGCCAGGAGCTTTAATCAGTTGAGATCTTCCAAAGGATAGATCGTCGCGGTTTAAACTGTGGAAATGTTTGAAGACTTTTATAGATCCACAGATTTTTCTCCTACAATAGTGAGGGTTACTAGACAAGATGCGAGTAGAGTTAAATTGGATTTGGTGGCCAATTTTCACTCTATCTCACGAGCCCAACGAGAACCCATTGCTCAGTAGCACGTGCTGAACGTTCGAGCAATTAGCTATTATCTTATAAACTCAAGCCAAAGGACGTTGATTTCATCTGGCCTTATGAACTCGAATCTTTAAAGAATTTCTTATCGTTTCTGAACTCCCAACACGATTCCATACACTTCAGTATACAGGTCGAATCAGGCGGTTGCCTTCCTTTACTAGATGTACTCGTACACCGTGCCGGCGTCCTAGTGGTACGCTGGGACATTTCGTTTACTGTAAACCTAGGCACGCAGATATCTTAATGGCCTCTCACACGATCATCCAGCTCAAAAACGTAGTGTTATCAATTCTCCTATCCCAAACACCATTTCCATTTTTGAACCCAACTCGCTTCTTCAAAAACTGAACCACGCCACGAAACCTTTGATCCGTAATAATTATTCCAGGAATAGCTTCGATTAGTTTAACTTTACAATTCATGCTGCTCAAAACATGACACTGGATTAACATTATTACCAATTTAGCTGAAGATTGCCTGGGTGATAGGAGCAGAACTCATTGCGTCTTCTTGCCTTCCAGAAACAATTTAAGAGAAAAATTATTTATATGCTTGTCGAATATTAGCATTCAACAATCGAACAAAATTTGACAATTAATTCCTCTACGAGAAACAGCAACAGCACAATACATCTTATGACCACAAAAATGGTTAATTACATTCCATTTCAAGGTCCAATATTTATTGATCGTAAACCATCCGAAAGAATAAGGTCGTTATTCTACGAAGTCATTTACCGTTTCTATTCCATTCCATGTTTCGTTTTGTTTTCATGCAACTTTTTTCTTAATCGGCACAAAACATCAACAACCTCTGACCATAAAGCACGAGCAAGATTTCGACGACAATGGCAACGAGGTGCGCGTTCAATAGCAGTGAAGGAGACTATGACGTGTCAAAAGACCAAAAACGGAAAACAAACAAAAAGTTCACGATTGTAAAGCGGAGCAGCGGGTGGTTTAAACGATAATAAATCCCCAAACCGTCAGCGCCGGGTGAGTTTCACCGAGGTGGGTGGTATTTACTTACTCGCACACACACAGGAACCATCTTTCTTCATACGTTTCTGAACCTTTAATTTACAATTGGAATGGATCAGAAGATGATTATTGAATCTGAATTAATCGAAAATGTCCGGAGATCTGTATAACTTCCAAATCCATCCGCATAACTTTTCTACCGCACTTTTTATGTCTAGGTAACCCTAAAGACTACATAAGTGCAGCTATTATAGATCTACGAAGGAACAGGTAATATTAAAAAACGATTTGTTACCCGTTATCAGTCGCTGTAATCAAGGAGGAGTATATAATTTACGATAAAGTTATAAAAGGCACGGATACGAGCGGATAAATCGATGTTTTACGCGCGTTTCTATGCGCATTTGATGGTTGCAGGTGCCAAGATGGGAACAGATAACATCCCGTTTCAGGTCTTAATCGGCTAGGATAACTCTATCAACTCGAACGTTGGATCTTTACGTAATAAAACATGGAAGGTTATTGTCACATCTATTGTACACAGAAAGTAATGGGATATCTTAGTCTCTTTAGAGACGACGTTTAGTAGTAAACGTTACTACATTTGTGGAAAATGTAAATAAAATTGAGGCTAGATTTTTTAGTTTAGAGGAGATATTATTTCGTTGTTGTTTGCTTGGGAAAGTATCGATTAAGTCATCGGTGGCATGGTATCAATGGAAGAAATTGAAAGTGGTTTCAAACGTATTTAATTGATGGTTGGTAAAGAATCGTATGTGGTAGTGTTGGTTTGGATAGGTGTGGTGTTGCCACAGAAAGGAGGAGGAGGAGGAATATTAACAACGAGGACTGAATACAACTCTGGCATTAGTACGCTTAAATGCTAGTTACAAATTTTGCAACCATGCAACAATTAGAATTAAATAACTGCAGATCCAACTTGTTTGTTCCGGTAAAGCTGATAGATGTTCGATACTCTCGAATGAAAAAAATTACTGCAGCATTCGCCTTTGTGCGTTAATCTTACGCGTTCTCAAAAGCCAGAAACTTAACAGCCAAATTATAAAGAAACTTGAGAAGTTGTTTTACATAAAATCGGAAAATTAAAGCTCACAATATATCCGAAAATATTCTTGTATCTATGAAATGCTAACAACACTGCGATGAGCTTGCTAATAATTTAATGCATTTATACAACAGAAGAAACAGAACTGTTACCTAAGAACAAAGCAACCAGTTCCCAAAGAAATTTAAGCTTTACGACATAATAAGTTGTCAACTAGTCCACTAGTCTAAGATAAATTGGTAATTTTAAATTTTTTCACAATCACGCTATGCGTTGTCACTTGCTACTGCTGAACCACACACATTTGCTGCGGAATTAAGTGGCTGTATTGCTGTGACCATCACCATATGTACATATATACTTTTCACGTCCCTTCGATGTCGTTCAGCCGGGAGGCGACCGACTGTCACTGTAATCACGAAATAGACCGTCATCGTCCCCACCGCGCCATTACCTTGCTGGTAATAATTTATTATTACCAGCACTCCAGAGAAAGGTTTTTTGTTGACGCTTTAGCGTAATCATCCGCTTCCTAAAATGGAGGAAATTGCGGGGAGGACAGCGCAACAAAAAGAGGAACGCTTTATAACATCTAGCGGTTACCGGAGGGCAGACGACAACAGCACACCTCGACGGTGGCTTCTTCCTATACAATGAGAAGGCGCTGCCTACCAGGAAACCCCTACATGCACCACCATCAGCGTCGAATACAATATAATAATGATGATGACGTGAGGTAATAATGCGGCGTAACGATCAAGTAGACTAGCACCGAACGGTATACGACACAAAAACGAAGGCAACTGCCCGTTTATTATACTTACTATGCGTGTGCGTATATGTAAGTGTATAGGAGAAAACATAGAAGTGAAGTGAAGAAGGTGGTTTTTCTGAATTGTTTGAGATATTGTCAGCCAGCTCGTTACCGCTATTGTCCCCGCGTATAAAAAAAAACATCTGTCCTCCCAAACAGTAACAGCTCGCTGCGACATATTTGTGTGCTACTCTTAGTGTGGTTGTTATATGAGTTTGTTCTGTTTATTCTTTTTTTGTTCGTTTTATACTCTTCGAAATACGTATAATCAGCGACGCCACGGCCTACTACCGTGTTAATAATCATCATATTTAGATATACAACTAGCTTTTCAGTACCAAAACAGGCAGGGATATATGTATATTGTAAACGTGCAAGGGGAGAATTTAGAAATAGTCGATTATACCAAATTTATTGGTTAAATTTAGGGTTTGGGGGAACCGGGAGAAAGATACTTTTAAAACCGAACTAACCGGACGCAGCGACCTGTTATAACAGGTATCCGTTTTGAAAGAAACTCAAACAACAGACAATTTCATTCCAATTAAACTGCAACAAAGATTAAAATCAAATCGAAATCTTTGATTCACTGCATGAGGATTTTTCAGTAGGCAAATGATAATAAGTAGTTATGCCTGTTGTACACTCCACAATTGGTAAATCGCGTTTGAACCGTCCACCGCATTTTCCTAGGATTATCTTCACATTTATGAAGGTGCAACCTGCTAAATTATAATCTTTAGTGATAATCATTATCGTTTCAACATTGTGCAATTGCTGGTTTGTAAGGGTTGTATTTGTTTTTTCTTCGAGGTTTTGCAAACAGTGGATTTTGGAATTCCAGTTTTTCGAGCCACTGAGCGAGCTTCTGCTGTGCTTCTATTTGTTGGTAACATTTTTTCAAAGTAAAATTTCAACGTATATCAGCATCGGTAACTCCGTAGTTGGTCCATTTTTGTTTGAAGCTTCAGTAAACTGAGAATGATTTTGCTAAAAATTATCTCGAAAAATGCTTGGCGCAACTGCAAGCGTTTTCAGAGCTTTTGTTTGCTTTGAAGTACATTTCCAGTATATCTATTTATTGAAACAAGTGGTCACATTAAGTGTTATCGAGGAATTACCTTAAAATTTAAAAAAGGATGAATTTAAAATAAGATTTGTTGCAAGTATTGAATACTTCAAAACATTTCCCATTTAACCATCGCTTTATATCTTCTAACAATGAAGATACCAATGGTCAGCATTGAAATATATATATATCAACTCAATTTACAACTTCTTAATTAATCAGCGCTCCATCTGGAGTGCAAACCCAATCATTTTCCGCATCTATCGGAGACTGCAGTACATCTAATTTGGATTGCCATCCCCAACGGCGGCTAAGTCGATGTCGTCTTCATTGATTTCCCAAGCTAATCCCGCCAAATTGCTTTTCCCCCTGCTGCAGCCACTCCCATCCAGAATACCGATATTACCGCTAGCTCTTCCTCTAGCGTTTCATCCGAATTCTCCACAGACATCTCCTCTATAACGTCAAATCCGAGGACTGCCGGTTTATTTCAATTATTCCGCCATATTTTACTGCGTACAAGGGAGAAGATTCAGCTATACAGTTGATGTTGTCAACGGAAATAGACGACCCGGAGAGCGGTTGAAATTAATCGAAACGGTACCGACGATTTTTTACGGATAATAACACCTGAAATTCGTGTCCTGCTGGTCGAATTTTATAGGTTATGTCGATATCTTTAACAGTCTTATACGCTGGTATGAGGTTTGACTATTTCAGATGTATTCTTGTTAGCTTTTCCTGTCTCGCGTGGAAATTTATGGCGCTTGTTTCGAGGTGGTCATCAAACGTTTAGTTGGCTGGGCATCTATTAAGGTGGCTAGATCGTAAATGAGTGTTCCCTGTTGATAGGGAAAGAAGTGTGTGAATGTATATGTAAATTAATAGAAATGTATGATATAATTTAATTTTTTTACATTTTTTTTTTTTGTAATTTACGCATAATATGATCAAAATATATTTTAGACGACCAGCAACTTTCAACAAATAGAAATTTCAATTAGCAAGAACTTTGAGATGTTATGTTTGAACTCCATACAGAGTTGAAAGATACTAAATTTTATTATTTTGTTTATTTATATTTTTTATTTATATTTATTATATTTTTATTTTTATTTATATGATTTTTTTTATTATTATTAGCACACTTATCTCCACATCAGGATCTTCTCCATGCTCTATTTATAGAAAAATAGCACTTAATACTTTATTGCCAGAGCAACCTGTAACTTGTGAACCCTTTTAAGATGCTCCACAGAGACTCCTAAAATATAGTAATAGGTTAGCCTTAAGGAAGAATACCAATCAAACGTTTTTTTTTTTTTTAAAGAAGGTTATTTATGACACTTTAATTGGCCATCTTGTAGCGGTTACTAACGAATTAATTAACGCATTACAATATCCCGGCTGTTGTTCTTCTTCTTCCTACCACCGCAAGAAGAGGGGAATGGTAACCAAGGTGTGAAACCAATCTTCTCTCTATTGGTACGGTATGCTATGTGTCTGCGTATGTCTGCGTAAATTTGTATCTGTGTGTGGATGAATTCGCCACCTGTCTTAGGCATTAAAATTCTAACCATTAAGGATACCATAAACGTGTAATTTAGTGTACCACGACGTAATAACCATGATTCTCCGCTTGTGTTAATTATACGTCTGTCCGGTCTATGGTGTTGTGTCGAATACGTGAAAAGTTCCGATATGTTATTATGCTATTATGCTATTTCTATATGCGGTTGAATTGTTTATGATTGCTGTTTACATGCATGTGTATAAATAAAAATTATATTTGATTGCATTGTTATGCTGAAGGATCATATTTTGTTGCTCAAGTAAATTATTAAAATATGTATTGTGTTGCCATATAGAGGGGATTTTCTTCTCTAACAACCATGTCACTTTAGTGCACGCTATTTGTTCCTTGATTCAACATTGGCATTTGATCATTTTGTTTGGCTTTCCACTTGTTGATCGCCTTAGTTCTAAAGTTGCCGATTATTCTCTGAAACATTCAGGCCTAATACAGCATTTATTCTCACTCCGTCGATTTCCAACTTCAAAATCACCGCAAGCATTCGATAGAAGAAATTATTAGTTTTAAGTGTACATTTAACGACTTCCTCGCGATTTACAAACGCAGTTTTGCATAAAGTACCATACACGAACGATATCCTTGTATAAAGAGTCCGTGACCCGAAACCGTTTTCAGCCAGTGACCTTTTATTATACCAGGTTGACAACCCGATTTTACACCTATTTCGAAAATCGCTCCCGAATATCTCTCGTACGACCATCCTCCTTCCTTTTCCCGCTCCTTGGCGAGTTACTAGATCCTATCTCTCTCTTTCTAACAGACGTACACATGTGTGTAGTACGTACAATACATACATGGCAGAGGATGAATACGTTCGCTTTTGCATCCGAGCCGGTAATGTCACGATAATGCGTTGTGATTTAGCGGCGGCGGCGGCGCTAGGTGGCGCAGGTGTGCTGTCGACGGTCGATAGCGTACCGACGCCGGTGGCGTCGCGGCGACAGGTGCGCGAAATGAAGTGAATGGTCGATGAAGCAAGTTATTAGTGCTTATTGCATTTTATACGTATACAGGTTGGTTTGGTTCAAGGGTAAGCGATCTATTTTTTTATAAAGATCCATTTTTCCTTAAGTTTCTTTTTTTCAAGATTTTCTAAAGCCGCAAGGGTGATGGTAGAATTAACATTTACACGGGGAAAGTCAAACGACGTTGATACGATGGAGAAGAATAACACGTTGTCTAGCTAATTTCTAGATAATCTATTGTCACAGGAATATGCTGCATTTCTTTCTAGTTAAGAGTGCTCCAGTGGTTCCATAAAGATGGGAAAGGCTATGCTATGTCGGGTTTCATAGCTATTTCCGTCCTCTCCACATTATCCGTAATACTCGTAAATGCCAGAATAAACAAATTTTTAGTGATTTTCAGATCATCAATTTGGTTCCAGGGATGGATCAAAAATTTATTGTGCGTGCGCAATGTTCTGTCATCAAAATATCTAGAAAGTACCTAGTGCGTAACTCGAATTGAATCAAATAAAAAAATAAATTAGAATAAAATAAATTTCATTCTTAATTGCATACGTTTTACCAAAATGCTCGCAACCGGTGTTGCGACACGTTACGTCCTCTCGCCGATAATCGAAATCGAAATGTAGTAATCCATACTTACTGACCAATAAATTGTTTCCAATATATACATCTGGAACTGGATACGGGTAATTTAAAAGTAAGATCTTCTCCTTTGAAGCGTATATAAACGTCTTGTTTGTATAAGCCCGCGAGCTAACACGCTGGTGTTAGATTATTTTAAAATCGCCCGAATATAATATACCCATTAACGAGCTAAAACACCAAAAAAAAAAAAAAAACCTACCTTGATATATACGTACATCGTATTCTCGTTGTATTTTTATCGAAGTTTGCGTCGCGTTCAAACGGAAAAGTTCAATAGCGTAGCGCTTAGAGATTGTTTCTACAAAGCCGTGTATAGAGTGTATCGGATCCGTCTCGTAAATTCGCCGAAAATATCGCCTCCGAAGAAACTTTCAACACGTTCGCTCCGTAGTTTTTAATGGACGGGATAAATTTTCTCCTTTATAGTTCATTTTTATTTTGATCGGGCGTTAGTATCCGGCCGTACCGTAAATTATGACATAATACGTTCGCACGCCGTAAAATTTCGCGTACCGCCGCTTCGCGTAATATACATTCCGTTCTTATTGTCTGTTTATATCGGCCTTACACCGGCCTGGATGGACCGGTTTAAAATTAGCGAATGCGATAGGAGATGTCGACTTTAAACGCTCGAGCGTCTTTGATGCGATTTTGTCGCGGCCGCTAGTGGATGATGCTGACGTTTACAATGTTTTTAACACGTTACAGGTGACATATTCATCCTCTCTTCAAATTGAGTTAACCGGTAAATAAAAGACCTGGCTGTATCCTTTTGTTGTTTGTTGGCTTAAAATGTTTGATAGCAAGAACTGATGTTTTTTGCGAATAGAATAATGGCACCAAATGAAACAATTGCCATGATTTAACTTACTTAGGAAATCGTCTATTAGGTTGTGATAAAATAGCCGATTTCGACGATTTCCAACGTTCATAAATTGCCAGAAATATAAACGGAGGAAGGTTTTCCATAGTAGTACGCGTAGAATGAGTAATACATTTTGTTATTTCGCGTGGCGCAATATCACATATACTTTCTTGAAATGCCATATCCGCAAGTGTCCTGCTTTAAATGTTTCGTGTCTATATTCTAGTTTAGCTTTTATTGTCCGCCGTTGAAGGCCAATGTCATGAAATATTCCTATGCTTTTGCAATGTGTTCTTCAGTCTCTGTCTCTGAGTTCTATCGAAATATAAATTTTCGGGTTGCTGGTGTTCCTTCGTAATTAAAAGAGCGAGAAATATACGATGGGAATCGCGAAATGAAAATATTAAGGTATTAAGCTTGCAATGGGTTATAATCACGTGGGTGGAATTACCATTTAACAACGTTAGTCCCATCTTCTCGTCCTGTGCAAACGACCTATGTACTTATCTTCATTATTATCTTCTGAATACATTTACATCTAAAAGAATTTACCAATATATCTGTTGAATCATTCTATTCGCTCCTACTAGTTTGTCTGCGTTGGTATTTTTTAATTTTCCATCTTACGCGCGCATTCTGAATGGTAATAGACGAGACGGGAAGGTATGGGACGGTATCTGACGGCCGCTGAGAGCGCGATTCCCGACTAATAACATTATATAGCTTAATAGCACCGCGCCTCCGAGGAAAACAACGCGTTTTACGCTTTTAAACTTGGCAATTTTCAACACATAACACGCTTGATTACCATACAAAATTATGGAAGCCTCTCCGGACGGAGCGGTTATTATCTTCGCGAAAGGCCTCTGGATGACCACTTCACACGCTTACAACACATACAGACATCGCGTCTACTCCGCACGAGGTATTCGTAATCAAGCCCACGGAACTCGAGATACCTGGCCAGATAGGTATTTGATGCGCGGAGATGTAGTAGTAGATATACGATCTCTAACCGTTGTTTTGGTGAGGTGAGTGTGTGAGGAATTTATGATTGCGAGTTTACAGCTGGCGCCAATACTGGTTTGTTGTTTCGGTTTCGAAGAAATTAATGAATAATATACCAAAATAGTATTTAATTACATTTATGACATAGAAGAAAAGTTTATTTGGTTTTGCTTTATTTTCTTTAACGCCTTCTTGTCCCTTTGAAGGTGTTAAGCACTCCTTTTCCGTTCATCCATCCTTTTACGCCTTTAAATAATTTAAATGATACTTTGACACCCAGAGGGAACTTTGTCACCCCATGCGCCGGAGCAATATTTAATTTTTTTTCTTGTAATCTACGTTATAAAAATGTCGGAAATTCGCGAAAGAATCCCCAGATAGTCAGAATTACCGCAATTATACTCGGAAAAATTTGAACCGAGCGGTGGATGCTGTTTAGACTGAGATGAGCAAGAAATAAACCATCGGAACGTACGCAATACTAGGTTCCATAATAGTTAAAAGATACCTTAAAAGACATTTGGAACCTGTTGGCCGCTTCCGTCCCAAGGAGACCACCATTGCGACGACTGGTAGCTAAATGGGGGTTTCACTAACACGCCTAGAAATTAAAGCGGCATTGAAGAAATGCCTCGATAAATTTACTTTAATTTTTACAATTTTTATTATTTTTACTCAAATTAGGAAAGAAAAACATTATTATAGTGTTAAAGAAAATGTATTTTTCGTTAAAAAAAATTAATCTGAAGATGATACCTTTTACTTTGGGTTATCTTACCTTGCGGTTACTTTGCTATAATTTGCAATAGAACTATCAAGACGTTACTTTTCTATATCGGTAACAAAGTAACCCCAAATACTGGGTAACTTTGTCACCATCTGATATTTTTTTTGGTAAGTTTAACCTAAAATTAGCCTAAATAAATACATGAATATCTCCAAAATTATAATTTAATTCCCATTCAATAAAATTTCAATCTAAAATGTTATTAACTGAAAGGTCATCGTAAATACGTATTGTATGTTGTACGCATGTATTACGAACGTATGCTGATGGTAACGATTCGAAAATGTAGTCGAGAAACAGTTGACGCGCGAGGTCGGGACTGTTCCATTATCGTGGAATTATCGTTTCAGTGCAGACCGCGAATTCATTAATTATGGCTTTGGATTGGTGACAGGATAGGTGAACAGCTTCCCAGGGGCGTGGTGTAAGCATCTGCCTGGGTATCTATCGATCGGGCGTACGGACGGACGCGCCGCTAGCTATGGCGCGCGACGACGCACCACCCGGTGGTAGTAGCACCTCTGTTTTTCGCCGTCCGTAAAGGTAGAATAGGATAGCGTGTAAAACGTATAGTACTAGGTGCAAGAAAAAATGGAGCAACACGTAATTCAAGTACGATGAATAGAAGCGATCAATTAAATGAGAAAGTGTCTTTACGATAGAGCCGGAAGCAATAAAAATAAAGAAAAACAAACAAAGAACGCTGAACGCACCTAACATTCGATAATTTGTATAAATTCAACAATTGAGATTTGCGGCAATTATATAACAATTAGAAGGTGCAGGAGAATAGTAGGCCGTAAACGCTCTTTTGTGTGGTTTTAATTCAATACCATCGCCACCCGATGACTCCGGTAGAACTGGCGGCACACGAACGCGAAGATAACCTTGAAAATATTCCTTCACTTCACACCGCAATACATAATTTCTCACCGTCTTATGGTGTACTTACGTATTTAAAATTATTATATGTACACAACAGCGTTCGGCGGAACCGCACACGGCGCTTATTAAATCAAACTTAATAAACGTCTGTGCACTCTCGTGTAATGGAAGGAAGACCATGGATGTACCGCGCTTATGCGAAAACCACCACCGGCGAACAACTGCGTTTATTGTGGTGAAGCGAGGATTCATAACTTGTTTTTGGTTTTATGAAAATGCGTATATTTATGTCTCGTGTTTGGCAATATTATTTCAGTTATCTCAACATTTCAGGTTCGTTTCATAAAATCTAACTTCGTTCTCAGTGATTATTGGTTTATGTTTTGGAAAGCATAGCGTCTGCCAGATCTTTCGAGGAATTTGTCCAAAGTATACCTAGAATGTTGCTTGTTGTTTGTGACATCAACTTTAGAAAGGCGCTGCTACAGAAAATATGATTTGAACCTTAGTACTACTCTAGGATCTGGTTCATTCAGTTCGGCAGATGCAGTAAATATTGTTGTCGTGTGCGACTGATGACACAGAATGTATTCTGCTGACTCCGGATCTTCTTGGCATAGATAATAGAATTGATCTTCAACTTTTCGTAGTTTAAATAAGTGATTATTTAGGGCTAAGTGACCTGTCACAAATCTAAGGTCCCCTTTGCTCAACGACAGCTCTATTTCTTTTGCCTTTGGCGAGCTTGATTGCATGGATTTTTCGTTCTGGGAACATTTTCCCAGTGCGAGGTTTTTTGATTGTCGTCCCATGTCTCGATTGCTTTTTTTATATGGCTCTTTTGGAGATCACAAAAGGAATTAAGACCAATGAAAGGCATGTTTGCTGCTCCTTTGCCCAGTTTAAAAACCAACCGAAAAGGGACGTGGTTATTACGTTGCGTATGCCTTAGATTGTGATAGATCCTTTCACGAGATTCTTTATTGCGTACAGGTTTAAGACAGAAACCTTTGCTTGAAATATGTTAGTGTGAAGTTTTATGGGCATTTTTAGGTGGTAGTTAGGCCCACTAATTCCTATGCCTATTCCAACACCATCTATTATCGAACCTTAGCAGGGTACATCTTTTGCTTTGAGGCTTGACAATTGCCCACTCAGTCCAGCCTTCATTCATCACCTTATAAGGTCGATCGAAATCGTATTACATAAGGATCGCTTCCTTTGCAATGTGCCCCTAATAATTTATGTTGGGGTCTTCCAGAGTTCCGAGATGCCCTCTAAGCTCCTCAGGTTGTTCTACAAAGAGCGAGGACGCTCGATGTAGCGTGCTTCTGAATGTGGATTTGAAGCAGCGTCAATCGCAACAGGACTTAATTGCTTAAAGTATGGTCTCTTTCGGTTGCAGTGCAAATTATTAGTCGTCGATTCATGTTGTTAACTCTATTGGTGAGGTGTTGAAACATTTTGGCGTCACAAACATTTTAAATTACTTTAACAAGCTCTTGATGTATTTTTAAAAATTGTATTTTTTAAGTATGAAACAATAGAATAATCTAAAATTGTTAAATGTGGAGAACGTGAAGGAAAATCTACTAAAGGGTTAGCAAAATATTCATGTAAAAGGTTTTGGGCGTTGGTGACAAAGGATTAAAAAAAATTAGATAAACCTTCCACAATATGAAGAAGCTGCTATGTAACTGATTTTTATATGTCTATATAAAACGTGTATATACATACACGTAATATATAAATATAGGCAATCCATAGTTTTCTTACCGACACAAGAAAAAAATGACTAGGTAACTTTTTTCTTTCAATTAAGCTGCCAGATACGATCAACAGATCTTAATCGCCAAAAAGTTTTTCTAACAATTTCGGCCATTAGAAGGAATAAAAGGCTACCGGAAAAGGGGAATAATTCATTTCTTGCCAGGTCGACTGGCAATTAATAATCTTGTTAATTTGCATACATCAGGTAGCAATTATTTTCGTTAATTACGGTTTAGTATCGATAAAACACAAATAGTTATTATTTATTTAGCGTAATTAACGCTAACGAAAGTATCGGGCGGGTATTAAAAGCTATATGTTATGTTGTTACTTATATATGTACATATATTAATGGATGTTGTTATGTTGCGTTTCATTACCGCTTTAAACGGATAACGTATAGCTTGCTATAATTACATTAATAGGACTGACAACGGTACTTTATATTTTACGCACATTCTTTGGTGCCTTTATAGCTAGAACCAATTCGAAATTGCACTCAGGAATCTCATCGGTTCGGTTTATTAGAATTTATTGAGAATTGACAAAGTTTATTTTATTCAATCAGGTTGAAAAATGAAAAATTCACTTTCCTGTTGGTGTCTATTTAACGCTTCTAGGTACATTAAATAGCTACTTCCGGTATAATCGGAACGGGGAAAAATATGTCTGCTAAAGTATTTTAGTAACGAAAACTAGCAGTAACTCCTACAATACTGTCAATTTTTCAGAATCAAAGGAGAGGAATAAGGAATTATTTCGTATCTGGTCATTGTAACATGTTTATTACAACAATGAATATTCGTCTTGAAATCTACTCTAGAATCTTCCTCCTTTAGCTCGAGATATGTTGAAAATGTTTCTGCTGAGAAATTAGTACCAAAATGTAGATAGCCACCAGAGTTTGCTTAAATGGTATTTTGGAGTTGCATCTTTTCTAGTGATTTAGGTGATTCTCCTATAGATTGCAACATGGCTTACAACGTAACAAAAGAACAAAACAAGAAGGTTTAGAATGTCATCGGCAATATGGGGAAAGCAGAAAACTTTGAACTAGCATTAAATTAACCATCTAAGTAAGTTAAAGTTTACCAACGTGGCGGCGTTGATACGAAAATTATCCATAAAATCCAAAAAGAAAAAAGCAGAATACCAAGTACACTGTCTTCATACTTGCTAGTCTAACAATGCTTGTAATTCCAATATCAACGTGCATACTTAGGAATAATTCTTTTGACTACCACTTAGTTTTAGGTGATAACTTGAACAATGCGTCAGACACGCGAAAACCGTCAACAACGTTCTTAATTTTCCCTTCTGGGAAATTACCTCATTCGGCGAAAACATGTTTTTTTCTGGAAATTCTTCGGATAATAGACGTGTTGAGAGATAAAATTTCTTCGTTGAGCGCAACGTAACTGTGAACGTAATAATATTTATCGAAATTTGTTTCTGCGATAACGGAAAATATGTTCAGCAGAAAATTCTGCGTATTTTTGGAATTGAATTCGATACACGTGTGTTAAAAAAATCGTATTTTTGTGGTATTCAGGGCATGCTTATTATCAGAAAATGGTTGCTATGTTGGTTAAGTATATTGCATACTTACAATGAAACGATAAAAATTATGATCGTTTTTTAACAACAAATTTTTCCAAAGTAATGTTTATGAGTAGCAAAAATGCTTAAACATGTTAATGAAATTCAAAAAAAGAGAAGTAAAAAAATGTTGCTGATTGAAACAGGTGTTCTAGAACCAAAGGCTTCAAAAGAAAATCTTCTCGGAGGGTGGTCCTTCTGGGTGCGCCCGAACCTGCTCTACGCCGACAAGTTCCAACACTGTAATACAATCGAATGCACCCCTCATTTTAGTTTATAGCAATTTACAAATTGAAACTGGCATCACCTTCATGGTCTTAATATGATGGCATAATGACTCCCCTGTATTAAACAAGGTGGACAACATTTAAAATAAATTTATTGTCGTTCAAGCACATTCCCACAATTCACTAGAAATTCCTATCTGTTATTGCCAATCGCAACCATTTACCATATAATGTCAAAAAAGCTGCTAATAACAAAATGCAGGCCTGTGGTACACCGAATGCAACTTTTATATTTAAGAGTACGTTATATTTCCAATACTCAAATTCTTCGTATTCTTGCGATAATTTTGCTCATTACCATACATTAAATGATGCTAATAATCTGAATTGAAGCCATAGCATTTCTTCTAACAGAAACCATAGAGCTTGAAACAATCCTTCATGTCTAGTTAAATATTTTTTTTTTGTAATAACGATGTAATCAAAAACCCTAAGTTCTTGATTAAATTCCTTTAGTTATTCGACCAGAAACAAAAACTCCTCAAAAGAAAAAAAAGAAGACATGACATTATCGACTACTACTCAATTTCAGAATTAAATATAACACCATCACTACCAACATAAAAGTTGATATCCCCTAATCATACTAATTCATTCACCATTTCGTTGATAAGATATTTTCATTTAACGTCTTGTTCTCCGGCGAACCGTCAAGGATATAGACTGGATTGGTATACGAAGAAGAAGAACACGAAACAAAAACAGAGAAAGAAAAGGAATAAAAAAGCTGGTCTTCGGAGTTCGTGACGGTTCTTATCTCCTGACACGCTAATACCGCGTCATGCGTCTTTTTTTCTTCCACATTTGAGCCGTTTCAGTCGTCACATCCGACGTAAATTTGATTATAATTTCTCTTGCGCCATGATTCCGTTTTGAAAATCGCGGCGATGACTCACGAGAGACAAGAAAATGTCTACCAACGTCTGCGCGTTTTTTTATATATATATATTGTATGTATATATTTGTGCACTATCGCTCATGGAAGTTCGGCCAAATGGACCACGGTTAGAAATTTAAAAAGTGTAAATCGATTTAAATTAGGAACATAAGCTTACTACATACTTTCTATTGTACAATAGTGACGTAAATTATCTTCATTAAAGACCCTTTGTGTTAGTAGGTGCTCGAGTGACTCGATCATTCTTTCAATTAATTTCTGCAAAGTAGGGCCTGGAAAGATGTTCCATTCCTCTTGAAGAATGGAACGTAGGTATTCCTTAGAACTGGCACCAATTATTCGCATTTTCCTACGAAGCTTGCTTTTTTAGTTTTCCATATAATCGCGTAATAGGAATTAATTATCAATGAAATGTCGCATATCGGAATTTATGGCGGTATTTATTAAATTTAAATTTAAAGTTTTATCAAGATATCAGCGATGTTTTTTTGAATTGCTGCGGCTTAATCCCTTGCCGTAATTAAGCCGTAGCAACTCAAAAAAACATCGCTGCTCTGCGCCAACTGATTGAGAAAGGTCGACTTGTGGTATATCACGAGGTTAAGGCATCTTTAGGCATTTCAAAGACCTCAATCCAAAAAATTCTTAAATGAAGTTCCTTACAACTTGCTTAATTGCTATGTTCAATATTAGGATCAACTTCCATAATGTGCTCTGAGAAGGTTTCAACCATTCCAATAATTTTTGATAGCTGTTCAGTTGCTAATTCTAGGTCTGGTGTTTCGGTACAGGTTTAACAAGCCTGTTGTTCATTTATGTTAATAAGAGTTTCATTATCCAATGAATTGATGTTTACTCTATGTAGTCGATTACGTTAATGAAAAAAAAAAAATAAAAAAAAGCTATCTTAGCATTATTTTTTGGTTATTGTTTCTAGGCTTTTTCTGATGTGTTCTGTTTACGTTAATGAAGTTTAACTTGTTGAAACCAAGTTGCCGTCCGATTCCGGCAATTTAATGGGCAACTTCGACAAAATGATTGCCAAAACCAACAAAATCAAATTTTGCGCAATGTGATATATGTTTTCAGACTTCCCGCATATTACTTGGTGTTACTTCACGCTACGCGTCTCTCTACAATAAGATTCGGTTGCTGGGCAAAAATATGCGGTGAACCAATATTTATACCAGCGTTAAATAAATGCAAAAAATATATATATTTGTTGCAAGCTGACGAAGTTCTTTAAAGGAAAAATTACATTGTTGAATCAAACATATTCTTTATATTAAATCAAACAACTTGGCCAAACCTACGTGAACGATAGTGTAAGCCTTTCCCGGGTAAAATAAATAAGTATGAGGCTTCCCTCGGGCTTTCTCCAGCGTCTAGAATTTACACGTTTTCAAACGTTTTATACACAGTCGGTGCTAACGTTTTTAGCGTTTTCCCTTTTTGTACCGAACGTTCGCTACGCGATCAGTAAACAGTTGATAATTTATTTTAATAGGATGGCAGTCGAACGATCACATTTAAGCGAGTATCTTCCTCCTTTCAAACAATTATTATTAGGAAATGGTTATATTTTATTAACAATTGGCGGTATTTTTCACTCGGTATATATACAACGCGACCGATGTGCGGAGAACAGCCCAGATGGAGTTATATAAGACGTACCCTTAGGAGATGACCATAATGTACACTGTATACATGAAATTTGAAAAGCGCTGTTTTAACTCTCTGGAAAGATCTTTAAAAATAATCTATATACTAAAGAGCGATTATTTCGTTTTAATTTTAACTCTTTTTTTTTCCCCCTTTTTTTTTTAGAGAATTAATTGGTCATTAAGAAAGAACAGTTAAATTAAACTGGATTCTCACGTATCGCGATCTAGATTATGCTGCGAGATTTCAATTGCGATAGCGGTAATTGCGAGAACGAAATGATTTTGCACCAATGTAAAGCGATAATAATCGGTAATCGCTAATTTGTAATATCTTCAATACTTGAACAGATTATTACATTTTAAACTTTTATACACTGTCTCCTAAGTTGTTTGTTCGGCTCACTCACGGCACCTGGAACTCGACGATTGAGATTTCTATGAAACTGTAGAGACTGAAAGAGTGCCTTAATATAAGAACAACGTATTTTCTTCTGGCGACTGAATCCATCCGACTTCGGCCTGCAACCTCTTCCAAGAAGTTGCATAATTTTTAAATTTTTGTGAATATCTCGTAAACTATGTCAAATATACAAAGTGCGTTTTATGTTCAAGACCGATTTTGTTAGAGTTCATATTTGCGGTAGATAACAATCTATTATGGGACATCTAACGCCGCAACACCGTGTTGAAATTATCAAGTCATTTCGATTAATAAGTGTTCAATTGTGAATACGTAAAAAAAATGTTTTTTGGTGTTAATCATGTATCAAGCAAGTCAGCCATTAAGCCTGTAATGAACAGTTTTGAAAATTTGCATTCATCGGGAGAGGGGCAAAAGTCTGGGTGAAAACACGGCCAGTGAGACAGAGTGTGCGGATATGTCTCATCGATTCCGTCCACGGAAACTCAAAATGTTTCCATCATTTGTTTGTTAAAAATTCTCAAAACAAGCTTGTATATATTTCCGCATAAAATTCAATTGACACAATGGCTACAAGAAAATGATCAGGAATCAGGTTTTCGGCAAAAGATCATTATGAGCAGTCGATTTAGCTGGTTTTGTTAATAAACAAAGTAGCCGCTATTGAGGCACTTAAAATCCTCTTTTGTTACATTGCAAAATCGGGCAATTCAACTGTTAAAAACAAATGGATTGTTCTTATATTAACCCTTTCATCTTTAGAGATTCATCGAAATCTAAATTCTAGGGTTGCCGTTGTTCCCTTGTTAGTGATTTCGGCGATATACCACCATATATCGATCACGTAACTTATCTCGTATAGATCGCTTGCTTCCTGCAGATCTTCGTCGATCGAGCTTCATCGATGAAAATGGATAAATTCAATGTTTACGAAAATCAAGTTTCTTTAGTTAGAATTGAACATATTTATTCTTTCCTAAGTACTCACAGTAGTATCAAATCAAGCTTTTTAAATCTAGTAGGACTGCCTGATCCAATAAAGTGATTAAATTATTTTAAAAACTGTAATAAAAATACAACCAGCAGCAACACATGTTCTTTGATAACAGGACATTGGGAAACGGACAGATGATCATATAAATTACGGCATTAATAAACGTCGGAACGTATCTTTACCTTCGTGTAATTGAAGATGTTATCGAATTAAGACGCTTTCGTAGTACCGTTCGTAACGAATACGTACGTAGCTCCAGTTCTCCTTCTGATATACCCCCGGACAGTATCGATACCGAATCCGAATATCCCACGAAATACAAGTCGTTACAATGCAACAACTGGGAATTATAAAACGCCTTGTAATGCGCTCGCAGACACCGTCATTAACCATACTAACTTATACATTCACGTTCACACTCACACTCGTGTACAAGTCATCTATACACTGCGAGAACGTTAGTTGTCGTAAGCAGACTGCCCATTATTACACACGTATTATATCTGTCTAAATTACAGATTACCCGGCTGATAGCTTATCGGGAAAACGATGTTACGCCGCCGTGCGAAGACCGGAAGTTGCCCCGAACCGGAGCTTTTTATATATACAGAGTAAACGGCGTGTTGTCTTTAGTAATACGGGCTAATGATACTCGATGGGCTGCGCAGTAATGATTCATAATAATATATGAATGTCATTTTGTTCTACCTTTAAATTCTTGTGTTTGTACGTTGGCTGCGCGGTTGATTGTCGTCGCACGGCTTTAGATATGCGAGCGAGTTGGATTGGACGTAATATTGCTGGTACCTACATGTGTTTCTGGAAATTGTAGTTGGTTATTTAAATTGTTACCTAACTACCTTGAATATTTCTGTGTTGTTTGGTTTTAAATATGACGAGAATGGTGGTAAGTGAAAATACCTTTGTTAAAGAATCTGATACCAAATGAGTAAATTCGGTTTTGTATAATATATTTTGATAGATTAAGGAATAAATTTAAGCAGCCGATAGAACCTGAAAAATTATAAAAGCTATATTATGGGCCGAAAATATCAAAAATTAAATCCATTCTACTCATGTTAAATAAAATAGAACAATTATTTATGATTGTTTTTCAAAATATTGAACTTATATATATATGCACCTGGTGACTCTAGCATCCTAATAAACATACTCTAATGTCGCTTATAGTATCTTATAATACACTCACAGTTGCCACCCTTGAAAAACCCTCATGCTTATTACAAAATAGATGCTTTATTGGGCATTTTCTGCCCAGAAATAAAAAATTAATTCGTCTTGTTCACAATGTATTTGTCCATCTAATGCACCTAGACAGAAGTTATAAATAATCTACAGAGATAAATAGAAGCACAACGTTTCTGATTAAGTGCCTTTCTAAGTAATACGTAGGCGTGTGCTTTCCAGCACATTTTGTACCTCACTCAAAAGAAATATTACGTCACCCGCCGCAAGAGTTTATGAGGAATCCCGACACTTGCAGCGCTGACGACGTATAGCGCTATCCTAGTCAAGTTTCATCCTTACGGCACTGACGGCGTATATCGCTGTCCTAGGTGAGAAATCCCGATACTTGTAACGCTGACGGTATGGCGCTGTCCTAGGTAAGATCCACCCTCATACCGCTAATGGCAAATATGGCTGTCCTAGGTGGGGAATCTTACTTCGCTAAGACTTTGCTCACAGTGGTGTAATTTATTTGAATTGAATTCGCATCTATCATCCGTAAGAAATTAATTAGATCACCGAAGCTAAACTCAATTCATTCTATCAGAGACTTTTGTTCGTTCATATGTAAACATTCCTGAAACTTGTACATAATATTCCTCTTTTTTATATTGTAAATATATCATTTCAGAAATTAATTGTAACACCGGATCTTATCTTATTTCAATCCTGAGAAAGGCTCTTGTTTATTTCTTTGTCTATTTTGTACCTATACTCATTTGCCCGTTCCAATACGAGCTCTGGATATAAATAATACCCGCTGGTAGTTTGCTAATGAATGTTAAGCTCAGAAACATCGCAATACACCGTTTTCACTAAGTTCGCAAGTAATAAAAGGTAATAAAGTTGACTTTCACTTTGCAAATGTTTACTTCAAACATCTTAAGATGGACGTTTCATCCTCAGTAATTTGATATTTTACACAGCACTACGAAATTTATTTAAAAAAATCAAATGTTAGTTATGAGTTTCAAAATAAGTGAAAACTTTCAGGAAGAGTAATTCTTTTTCATAAATCCATCACACCTCATAATATTTACAGCAATATCTATTTACCTCTTGTTGTGAAGTGAAGTGGAAGAAATTACAATTATACGAATGAAATTTATTTGCTTCATCACAATCAGCGTGGATAAACAGAAAATCTGAAGCACCAGATCTATTAGTCTACAGTATTTATACTTAGCACCTACCATTATGCCTAAGGCAATAAATCGAATTTTAATTAAGCGTTTAAAATTTTACGCTAGAAAATAGCTGCAGGGGGTTTCCTAAATCGAAGGTTTACTTTTCTCCTACATAATCATTAAGAATTCAATAAAAACTAAGCAGAACCATGCATTAGTCCGTGTTTATAGCATATACATGTACAGTAGCCGGTTTATGTTTTGTCTCTCCCTTGACTAAATATCGATACTATTTTCCGCATGGCAAAGCCAAGTACTTAGGTTCAGTAAATAAAAGCACAGAACCGCGGAAATACTAAATTGGGAATCCTGCAATAATCCAAGCGCACGGCTACGAGTGGTAGAAAGTATAGATACATGGTCTCAAGGGGAGACAAAACATGAAAATGTCACTGTACATCTATACGTAATGCTAATAAATTGAATCAAACATTCACATTACCCACTTAAACCACTAACGCCATTAGTCTAAATTATAGTGATCGTGAAGTGGTTAATTACGAAACGATCATTAGCGGGCTGTACGAATACCACACCACGTTTGTATGCATGTTGTACATATATCCAAACGTTATTAATATAGAAAATATTGGCTGAGGCAACGCTTACATATTATTCCTATATTATATCCGTATCTACATACATACATTATAAACCATTTACTTACTACAAGGTATCTACACGACGACGTGAACCCAGCTGACACGCAGCTGCCCGCTTGTCAACTTCTGGGCGCCCTTCATAAAAACAAAAAGAGGAAATTATGATAAATATCTAAGGGAAGTGTTCTGGCCTTATATTTTCGTATTTTATACTTAATTTAATATTTACATTTTAGTCTATTAGAGTGTGGATGTTTTTGAATGCATGGACTTCGTGAAAGTTAATTGAATTTTGCTTTTTATGAGATGTAATGAGTTTTTGGTATGAAAATTAATTATTATGTTATTATATATTGTTATGTAAATTAATGACTGGAATTAACTTTAAAGAAAAAGGCATTTACAATTAGGCGCATCAATATGTAAATAAATACAAGTAATTTTATGTGGCTTTCGCTAGTAGTGTTTGCCGATTTATGATTTTCTTACCCTCTTGCTTAATAAAGTTAGTTTTCAAGGCCTGTTAAACTCAAACTCTTAAAGTACTTCAGTTACAAGCTGTGACAATTTCGGACAGGACAGGACAGGACGGAATATAAAAATTATTTTAAAATATTTGACAAAGGAATACGAATACAAAAACACGTTACAATTACTTATTCCACTGAACGGTTTTACATTTCTTCCTAGTATTATTTTACCATCCACGAAAAACATACAGAAATATAGATGGCATAACGCTAAGCCAGGTTGAAACTCTTATATTATTTAGAAATAACTAAAAAAAAAAAAAAAATGGGACGCCAGCCCCACAGCTGACCATCAAACGTAAATCATATCGGTTGTCAGCTCACCCGGTGGTTTGTTCCAGACAAGTAACAGAACACCCGAAGTAAACGACGAAGACGAAGAGGAGACGAGTTACCTTCCCGTAGAAGGAAAAAAGAACTCGCACTATCGTAGAACTAACTCCTTCTTTTCAGTCGAAGTCATTCATTCGCCTGCCCGGCTACTAATCCCCCATCATGCACTTCATGTCGTCTATCGTCTCCGTTGTGAAGGATCCGTCGTTTTCTCGGTGGAAGAAGGGTCTCGGGCGACCTGCGGCGCGATAACGCAGTCGATCTGTCCGAAACGTCGGCCCGGATTAAAAATAAATATCTAATCGGTGGATATGCGGTCGGTAATTTATCATCTGCTTCGCGTGAAGTGGGAAGGCAAGAAGTGAGAAGCGGGAAACAGTACGTATCACAACAAAATATGTATTAGAAAAAATTGGGTGTGAGATATGAGAAGAATAAACATGGCAATCGGGATATTGGAGAAATATAAAGCTGGTTGTCATTGGAGATAAAACGTACTGGTGAGAGTTTTTGGCAAATGTAAATGATTTGGGTCTCTATACTAATAGCCTTTGTAAGAACAAAGAAATTGAAAGACTTGATCATTTTTTCTCATTTGCTTACAAGAAAAGGTACTTCTTCACGCAAACAGGTAATGAAACGAATTTCATTACAACAGGCAACATTTTATTAATTAATGTTGGTATTCCTGACAATGGTAGGACAACCATGTTAGGCATCTTTTTTAATAAATCTTATGAATGGATAAAAATTTGGCACTATATTCCACTTCATGTTGTAACAGAAGAGCCATGTACTCTGAACCAGTCCCGCACCGTAGGTATCAGGTGTCCATGTGGAAAATGTCATTCGCGCCCCTTTGCCGAAAACATTTTTTAATTAAAAAACTATTTTATATTGCCTTTGAAGTTGTCCTTTTAAAAAAATCACACTTGAATCCATTAAGCGCTTATCAACATTTAAGGAGACTTCGTCAAGTGTACACCGCCCCTTATGCACAGTTAACCTGCAATCTGCTGCCGTTCGTAAATGTAGTAACCTCTTCCAAAATGTTTAAATCATCACCTAATTTATGGCACACCAGAAGACATTAAATGGATCAGATGTGTTACCATTGTAAGATACATGGTCCATTCTACCAGTGATGTATGCCAACCTCAGTCTGACGAGAATTGAAAAAAATTCAATTGCATTTAATTTATTCAAAAAAAGGTTGTGATTGTATCGAAGGCTTTAACGAAACCAATTTGTTTAGGCTGGTCTAATGCAGTGTTCATCAGACATAATATTCACTAATTTATTTAAGGATATATGAAGGACCTTTTCAAGTAATCTATTTTTTTGGATGTAGAAGGGCGTGTCATGTTGATTGAAGACAACCACTTGGATCTCGCATATTAATATCATCTCTATTAATAAAAATCAGTAATAGCCATGAATGAAGGTTTTTAAAACGCTTCCTTTTCTTGTTAGGAGATCTCATTGTGAGCATGCTTTAAAATGGTGGACTCATAAGTTCGAAGGGATTCTTTTGAAAAAGTCTCAATTCACAAGGGAGCCGTATGGGTGACTAAAAATTTATAGAGTTTGGGAAACCTTTAATTTTTTTGTGCTTATTCCAAACATTCCAAAGATTACTTACAACCTTGTGTTCTATATCCACGATAGCTTCTTGGGATTGCGGCGTAAAACGGCTCAGATCGCTCATTTGCGAACAAACCCGTGTTTTGCTGGAGACAATGTAGAGACTAAAGGAGCACCGTGGTATAAAAACAAAACACTTCGGAGTACAGCGCCCCCATAAATTTTCACGATTTTTGTAAATATGTTGGAAATTATCACAAATATTTTTTCTTGGTTAAAAATCATGAAATTTCTTTTGTTTTTACACCATGATACTTTGTCAGTCTCTATAGTTTCATCGAAATCTGAATTTCCGGGTTGCCGGCGTTCCCTTGCCAGTGTCAAAATCTTTCATATTACTCCTTATTAAACCAAAAATTATAATAAATTCAAACAAATCCAATATCCACAAAAAAAAAGCTACCTTCCTTTCAACCGCAAAACGCATGCCAATTCCATCTTATAATTATGCCATCATTTAAGATAACTTATGCAGCCACAAGGCAAGACCATTCATTCAATACTCACCTTGCTTTATATACTTGTACATGTACATGCATTTGTACATAAATACGCGCTTCGGCAGCCGAAAGGGTTGATCTCGCAACATTAATTACTCGCAGCCAATTAACTAATACACACGTATCGTAGTAGTTGCTACAACCGCAAAAATTTCACGTCCCTGGGATGAACAAGAAAAGCCGGCATAACTTCAAACGTCTTCGAGAGTACCGACGGCGGTATTCGCCTCTTTTTACCTACGACGTTATTTCAGCGAGAGCTAATAGTAAGTAGAGCGTTTTAATTTTGCGAAGTTGACAACGACATGAATGAAGTATTTGGGGCCGGAACGAGACGAAAAGACTTTCGTTGGCGTTACCGCATCAGCGTTGGCTGGCTAACAGGTGCACCAACGGGTCTGTATAATTAATCATTGGAGAGGATACCTATAATGCTGCCGTGTATAGACTTTTATTGACGTGTCGTTTATAAAAGAATCTTCTTGTTGGTTTTAGTAACTAAATGGAATTATGTAGATTGAATGGTTTTTGTGTAAAAGTAATCGCATCTATTAGTGATGTGTTATTTTTATTTGCGTTAATGAAGGAATTTTGATAATAGTAACAAGTAGTCCAAGTAATTTAAGTGCGTATGTCTTAAAGACACGGTGTCCAATTAGAGAAAAATATACAATTACACAAGAAAAAGAAGAGGACTGTAGAAACTTAAAAATGTTGATAACAAATTAACGCAACGTCGTCAAATACGGGCAATAAAGTATACAAACCCAGACTAGAGAGTTTCTCTTTAAATAGACCTATAAACCCAAATAGAAAATTTAATTTCTATTTGGTGTAATGGAAAATTTCCAAACGCTGAGCGTTGAGCTTATCAGGTGAACGCTCATAACAGAAATATCATTCAACTGCAGAAATTACTTCTCTTGGCCATATGAATTATGCGATTTGCTACCCTTTGATAGCCAGCTATTACCCAAATTAATAACTTACAATTTAAAATCAGCATTTACCCATCCATAAAGGTTATTTCGATTTATTCACAAAGTACATACTTTTTCTATTTTTATTTGGATTCTATTGTAGTTATATCCCCACTCATCGTACTCATTACGCCAAGTAAAGACTCGCGTGTGACATGACAAAACACACACAGACGTACATAACGTACAACGGAAAAGAAATTGTTCGTTGACATTGTGATAAATGCTTCATGATTTCTTTCCTCGACTTTCACCAGAGATAAATCGAGTATCAACAAGCGGCTAGAGGGTACATGTATCGTCTGACCTCATCGTAATTATGTATGTATTACTATTGGGTCGGTGTAGAGCAGTGTGTGGTGGTAGAATGCGCATAATTGGCTTCTTGTACTGTGTTTACCAACAAATGGTTGTTAAAACAATGATAAATTATATGGCAAACAAACGTAATAAGCGATCCAAGCTTGCGCATTGTCTGCGTTCCTGTACAGGGAAAGTCAATTGTGTGACAAAGTTTATTTATTTTTGCGACAAAAATTAAATTGTATATTTTTGTAGCTTTAGATTCATCTCGATAAGTTGATTAAATCGAACTATCCCATTTACTATGTACTTGGATTACTTTTTCTGTTATTGCTATTAACTTTAAACTTTCGCTCGACGTTTCGCCGTTCATGCTGACGACTTCTTCAGGATAACTGAACTGATTCTCCGTGTGTCCTTGGTTTTCTGGATCCTCGTCCTTCTTCCTCCAGTTCCATCAGGTTGATGATCTTCCTGGGGTCTTCGGTCCTCGGTGTTTGGTTCTCGGAGTCTTCTTCCTGGACTCCCTCCTCGGTTACTGAAACAGAAAAATATACGTTAATATGGTACAGTAGTACACGCTATGGTGATACCTATGCCAGCCTACTCAGGTGATCGTAGGTGGTCTTGGTCTTGGTCTCGATCCTGAAGGGGTTCTTCGGATGGTGGCGTTCTTCACTGCGGGATTCTCGCTAGTTAGCGTCTTCTCGAATAAGTTTTTGTTGAGCCGTGCCAGGAATTCCTGCAGCCGCTCAGGTGTGTCAATGTTGCCAGCGAGGTGCTTTGGGGTACGTGTAGTACTAATCGTAAGCAGCGATTCTGTACACTCGCAAGAGAGGTAATGTGGGTGGGTGCCGCCGTGACCCAGACGGGACTGGCGTAGGTAAGGATCGGGCGTATGTGTGTCTTGTACAGCATGACGCCCGTTTTAGGGTTGAGGTGGGAATTTGAGAAGATGGGATACAACTATCTAGCTGCACCTAGTGCCCTGTTTCGAGCTCTTCTGAGATGCTCCGCGAAATTCAGCCTTTCGTCTAGGATCATTCCGAGATACTCGACCTTGCTGTTCCAATCAATCCCCGTCGCTCTGACTTTGATCTTGGGAAGCGGACCGTGTTGTTTCCAAGCGAACGCAATCACTTGCGTCTTCCTAGGGTTGATCGTGAGTCCCTGGTCATCGAAGTAGTTAGAGATTTTGGTCAAATGCGCATGCGCAAGTTTGACCGCCAACTCGGCATTACGCGATGTAGCCAGGATTGCTGTGTCATCTGCGTAGATGGCGTCCGGCACTTGTTGATCTTCCGGTTTTGGAATGTCCATGACGTAGATCGTGAACAGTACTAGGCCTAGCGCTGATCCCTGTGGGACTCCAGATATCATGCTCCTCTCTGAAGATTCCGCCCCATTAACCATGGCGTGGAATCTTCGATCCTTGAGCTGATTCTCCGTTGTCCTACATTCTTCTTATATACGCCGTTGGTGCATTTGAGCGTGGCGGCTCTGCCTAGTAGACTCCTCCACGTGTTGCTTCTTCTTTGTTGTTCTTTTCTATTTCAATGGCTTCCCTGATGAGTCTTTTTCCGTAGTTCTTGGTGGTGGCTATCACTAACGTTGTCCATTTTATGTCCTGTCTCGTGTATATGTTTTGCCACTGATGATTGTGCGATCCTTTTAAATCTTGCGTCCTTTTCGGGTTCCTCTATTCTTACCGCGATGGCTCTTCCTGTCCGCCTTAACATGTTATCTTCTAGATACCTTCTGTGCGATTTTGTCTGTCAAGTCCTTAGCGGTCGGTAGAGTCTGCTGGATTGGCTTCGCAGTCCCGAAATGTACTTGTATGTCGTGTTTTCTCAGGATCCGTCCTACTTTTTCGGTGACTTTACGTAGTAGATTAAAATTAAATTTTACTGATTCGACAATTTTTATCTGCTTTATCATTCTGGCCTGGGGATGAGCTCGAAACTGGTAGCTATTTGTTAAAGAGTTTCGTGAAGTTTGAATCCTCTTTCTTCCATTTACCTCAAATTTCATACCTGTTTATGCGCGAATTTCGTCAAACTGTTAATCCACCCTGTACATGAGAGTCTGTGTATCGATTAACGATAAAAACGTGGCGTAAGCATGTGTATAACAACACACACGTCGACTACTATATTTCCGTTATATCCTCACCTGCTGTACAGGTTTTTGTGTCAAGATTATCGTTGCCAATTTGTCCGTGAAATAATAATAATAATACGAACGACAGGCCAGAGGACGTAGAACGCTAAAAGCGCGAGGACCAACCCGATATAACGTAACGAAAGGATCGAATCCGGCATGCGAATTAATTTTATTGCGAAATAAAGATTGGAATTAAGAACGTAATGAATAAAATAAGAGGCAGTAAAATAAAACTGTCTTACGCTAAACTCGCTAACAGGATACGCCGTTCGTCGAATGTTGAAGCTCTCCTTGGCGCATTAACAATGCTAAAAACTTGACATTTAAAACTGATCACCACCGCGCATTTTATCAACGATCATGTATTGAAGAAAGCGTTGACCTCATCTGGATATAACATTAAATTTAATTAAAGTTATTGGTGAATGGAAAATAATGGCTTGGGAAAAAGACTTCTTAGAACCAGGTTAAAAGCTCCAATTAAATCGTTTATTTTAATTCATAAATCTTTAAATTTGATTGTCGGACATAAGGGTGTTACAGCTGAGTATTTTTATTCTATACTTTTTATTAATTTAAACTACGTAAAATTGAAAGGTTTGGGTTAAAAACATATTAATTGATATCGTTTTGGCAACCATTCAAAAGTTGTATACTCCCTAAGTGTGCCGCCTATCAATAAATGTAGACTATCTTTTTATATATTTCAATGACTGTAAATATAACTCAGTTTCACTCAAAATTTAAGGAGGATTCGATAAGAATCGGGACGGGTTCTTCTGAAATTCGGAAACTCGAAGGGAGATCTTTGTAGAGTAAACTTTGGGAAAATTTGTGTGTCCGAATTACTCGGAATAAACCGAAAATCACTTTCATAACTTCACTTTCTATTAACTTTTAAAGCGGATAATTGATAAATTTATAAACAGCCTCTCTTGAAAATTTGGAACAATATGTTTCACGAATCAGCGTCATCTCTTCTGACTGGTTAAATGAGGGAGAAATCGGGAAAAATGAATTTAAATTTGCTGTATTGCTCCCCACGGCAACTTGAATTATTCTGATGAATTCAAATTCTAACGGTTGACCACGCGAATGGTTACCATTTTCCGTTTGGATTAACTTCAACATACCAAAAAAATCCCTTTAGGGTATTTTATCCATTTTTATGGTGAAAACCATTTTATCTATCAGTGTTTACAGAACTTTTTTTCTTTCTGTCTTCCACTTTCCAGCTTCAAAAGTAGATGCAAACTTTCCTCTTGTCCCTGATAATTGAATAGCATTAGAATGAGCGTCTTTTTATTAACTCCATGATGAATAAAAGTACTGACATGATTGGAGAAAAACAGTTAATCTGTTGGAGGAGTTTCGTGTCTTCTACTTTGCCCAGAGGGTACTTGAGGACCCAATAGATCCTCTGCGAAATGCTTCTGCCAGAGTACCTTTGGTTCCTCACAAGTACAGATCACATGCAAACCCGTTTCCTCCTGTAATCCACATCTTCTGCATCAAGACTTGTTTACTCGACCTATGTTCTATAGATGCTCTCTAAGAGGGCAGTGTCCTGTCATCAATCCGGTAATATTCTTAATTTCTCTTTTTTTTACCAGAATTTGTTAGAATATGGTAATCAATATAGTTAATATTGATAATTCACAAAATTTCCTCTTGCAATGCTATTATTATATTAGAAAAAATTACTAGAAGCTATTCATTAAACAAATTGCTTAAAAATTCTTCATTCAGTATATTTTACACACAATAAAAGTGTTTTCTTCTACTATTGCATAAAATATGAATAATTTCGTTCATTTTTGCAAGCTTTATAAAACAGCTTTACCCACAGAACAATATACCAACGACGTGGAAACACCTGCAGCTTGAATAAACTGTCAAGAAATGCTACATTAACGAAAAAAAATGTTCGCTTACGACTTTAGAATATGTAATAATAGCATTTTACAATATCCGCACGTGAAATTGTGGATATGATAATGCACCCATACGTACATACCACATATAGGTTACTTTGTGGAAGAGCAACGCACATATGCATACGTAAAACCTTCGTACGAGGAGGTAGGTTTTTGAATTTTTAATGACCCATATCATTAAAATATAAATACAGGTAATTACAAGATGGTCAAACAGTATTAGATACAATGTACAAAGCCGCGTGGTGTACACCGATTAAAATGTAATTTATTATGTCTTTGACCCTTTGGCGACCATTCTTACTCGCTTGCTCTTGTAGTAACCTATGTAATGTGTATACGTCCATGTGAGTGTAAGGAAGTTGAATGTTTGCGTACCTATGTTGTTTCCTTCGTTTTTATAGTCTTGTTAGAATGTTTAACTTAGGGCCCTTGGCTAGCGATAAATTGTCGAACATATGTTGCGTAGATGTAGAAATTAATGGTTAAATGTGGGTAATGTACGTATCTTTAATTGTTCAATTTGCTAGAAAGTATATTATATCATAAAAAACAAATAGGTACGTCATTAAACGAACATATGTAAGTGCATACATATGTCTGCGAACAAGAGTAGGTGGATACGAATAGCTTATAAGTATTAAAAAAACCCACATATCCAATAACGAATATTACCGCATAGAGACTATATGCAATGTTTTTATAAAACCTCCCCACCTATAATTTGCCACTATTTGTTAGATGGCCTTAGGATCGTGTCATCGAATTGTCGCATTCGTCATGTTAAATAATTTATTTCTCACTTCCGTTGTTGACATTTGGGAACATTAAATACGCATTAGCGCCGCGGAAACGAAAAAAAAAAGAATGACAAGAACGACATACACCGAGTTTATCCTTGATGCGAGGTACACAGTTACCCGTGATGTGCGCTTGCTTTGGAAAATGTCTCGAATAACAAACGAAATGTGTGTAAATATTGTTTATACAGGGTGACAATAAACCATGGAATAAAAGAAATGCCCTTTTTAAATACAAATATTGTATAACCTCATTTTCTTCTCTGATTTTCTTGACGCATACCTTGGCGGTGATTGTGATGTTCTTGAGTGTAACGCGAAATTTCACATTATCAAAACCTCAAGTTGTAGAGATGCACCGATTCCTTTAAATCCGAAAGGTAGCTTACAATTAGATTTTATTTATTTTATTTAATAAACGAAAGAGCATGAATCACGATGATGTCTGACCGAAAACGATAAGTTTCTTCTGTAACTAGCACTTATCCATTTAGAACGGCTTTCATTATTCATTCATCTTGTGTGTGAAGATCTTTCGAAGATTTACCTTCATCAACATTAACGTTATTCGATACGCTTTCTTACGATAGCATTCGTGGAAGTTTCTATTCCTTCACTAGATCTACGCTCCGTTGTTGCTATTTTTAATACCAATCTACTCACTAATAAAACCCTCGTATACACCATCATTAATCTTGAAATATGGTCTTGGTCTTGAGGAGCGATCTACCTCCCTTTGACCTTCACACCTCTCAACAATTGTTCAACCTCCTCAATGACCTTGCCCTCCTTATTCGTTCAAGGCGGCGACCTTAGTGGAGACGCTGATCTCGGTATCAGCATGGACCTTAGTATTACTCTTGACCCTGACCCCGACCGGTCTCAGCCAATTCTGGGACCTCCTTGTTAATCTTCGCCTACCTTATTCTCTCAAACCCTGGACCTTAGTCGGTGATCTTGATTTCGATGCCGGTATCAGCCTTAACCTTAACCTGGGGATTAATCTTGGTCTTGACCTATGCAGGGTCAAGGTCAATGTCAAAGGAATCGACTGGACATTTCTTCCAGGATATATTGAGATTCAGATTCATATCATCTAATGCGTGTTTACGTGTTCTTTTACTTGTTAATCTTAACTCTTCTGTGCTATTGCAACAGCTCTTCTCTTTCCAGAGCCTTCTTACAATATATACAATATTTACTTCACAATCTCCTCTTCGTTCTTAGCACAAAAGGGTTGGTTTCTTGCTTATATTTTCTTGCATTGTAACAAAAGAACGAAAAGATATTCTTTGCTGATCTTATGTTTACTTTTAAAAATAGAGCATTTCAAATTTAACTAAAAAAAGAATATCTCAATAATTAATGTTTTTTTTTTTAGTTTTATTGGTTCTCTGGGTGGTAAAATGTATTACTTAAAAGTTCACAGCTCAATTTGCTTTCCTAATAAATATCATTTACAAATGATATATGTCTAAAAGATACATAAATCTTTGGAATATCTCGTTAGCTAGGAGTGTGTTTATTAAATTAATAAACTGGTACAAATTAATTTCCCGGAATCAAAATTAATAGAAAATCACATAATTCAACTCGACTAACAATCACATTTAATTAGTTAATTTTGCCATAAATAAACAATTTTGAAATTGTTGTGTTTGTAGAGATTATTTGATTAATATATTTAATGTTACCAAGAAGCAAAAATCATAAAATTTAAAATATATCTGACATAATGAGTAATTATTTTATTACGTTTATACAAAGCGATATCAATTTCGTAATCACGAAGTTTGTTGTGGACGCGAAAGCCGTCAATATTCCGAATGCACACAACATTAATTACGAACTAATTTTGTAACACTCCTCTGACACACGACGACTTTCAATAATCGCGATAAAGAGGATGCCGCAGCCTAAGTTCATCATTAAATTAAGTCGTTCTAAACTAATTACAGCGCCTGTTTGATGCTTTCTCTGTTTCTCAGTGCAGCGCGGCGATTCCCCGACTCTCCCCATCGGTTGATTTACGGCTTGTAGACTTTAACGGCTACCATGTCGTTCGTTTTTTGTTTATTGTCCTCCTCTCGGTTTGACATGTCACCAATTAAATATTATGTTACGGGGTCCGTTCGAAGAGATAAGCTTCGCTGGCTGGCGGAACAAGCCGCAATAAAATTATTATACGGAGAAATCCTCAATGGTTGCATTTGTTTACTTGTGGGTAGAGATTAAATTAATTTATCGGATTATAGATTTTTTTTTGTGTATCCAGCGTCAACAACTTCGTTTCTATATGGGGTGTTTCAGGATGACTTTACTGCCTTTTCAATTTCGGAAAATGAAAGTTTTAGTATTGACAAATCCGGGTTCCGGGTAAAAATTGCATCGATTTTTCTACATATAGAAGCACCAAAATTACCAGAAATATTCTTTAATTTGTTTATTATAACATCTAATGTTTCAATTCCATTTTTTAGTTGTATTGTCTGTGATTCAAAGTATTTTATTTTTTGAGGTTTGTATATCACGAAAATGTTCGCTAATAAAATGCAAATTAGCTTATAAACATGGATCCTGTAACAAAGTTTTACATTTGCTTATGCCTTGTGCATCCATATTTACATTGTTTATTACATCAGCAACTTTCTCCAAATTGTCTGCGTAAAATGAAGAGACTTCTAACCACGTCCTCCATCTTATTACGACTGGAGCCATTTGTCTTTGTATTTATACCAAGACAAATGGGTAGCACTTTCCTTTCAAGAAAATTTTTTTGGTGTGATTAATTAATTCAACAACATTCGGAAATTGGTCTCTAATAAATTCCGCAAGTCTGTGGAGGGCGTGGGCAGTGCCGTGTCTTCCACCTTTAAGCATATAAACCGCAGCGTCACTGACAAAGAGTAAAGTTTTCTCCCGTTTCCTCACATCTTTGAAAATTATGTCAATTTAACATCCCCTGTCTGTACGACAAAGGATGAAAATATAAATCAGCTCAGATTCCGCCGCAATAAGCGAGTGTCCCTTAGAAGAAAAAAATACACGAATTGAACGTTTCGCTTCGGATACCGCAAAAGAAGGAAAGACGAGACAAAGAACGGCAACGAGACGAAAATTCGTTGCAATTCCGCAAGATTTATGGCGAAGCTCGCGAACCATCGCAATGAGTCTTCCTTATCAACGAACGCGTGCGTGAAGATAGAGAAATTAAAATATAATCTATGTAATAGAGCAATAAATTTATTTAATCGCCTGTAGAAACGGACGAAAACTTACCAGCGCCAGCGTCCAAAGTGTATTAAATATTAAAGAAGTCAAACACCTGTTCCGTGTCTTGTTTTATTGCTGGCTCGTCTCCGGCTTTACGTTCACGATACTGCTACGCGTATATCTATATTAATGGCAATAACTTCTCGAGTCGAGTCGCGGAGAGTCAAGTCCAGTCGAAAGCTCTCCGGCTTTTAGTTCACAATAAATAAGCTGCTTCTCCTGCACGCGTACGACGGGGTAATTAACGTATTTTACATATAAGCCGCCAACAGAAAGTTCGTTAAGTCTGTACGTAATTTGCATTTCGAGAAACTCAAATTCGATGAAAATTTACTACAGGACATTAGACGGTACCCACTGGTTACTTAACAAAGTACAACAGCTTTTGAATATAAAAATATGGGATACGTGTAATTTTAAATTTTAATAGGGTTAGATATAACAGATCATATGTAGGTTGTGGAGCTAATACACTTGGAATTTTTCATTGTTTCATATTGTTTTTTTGAGAAGCCCAGACGGGATCGGAAAATAAAAAGCTGTGTTGATTTTGCATTGGAATTTTTTCTTCGTAGCTTAATGTTTTTGGAGAAAGTAATTCTTTCCAACCAGAAGATGTTTAAATCCGCACATCTCGTCTAGTGACGGGTTGTCCACTTATCCGAAGTAAAGCTCCGTTTAATAGTTGGGAGCTCCATTTCTATAAGAAGTAGATATCCAGAATTATACATTTTTCCACTTTTTTAAAATAAAGATGTCTCATATTCTTCAGTAATAATCTCGTCATCGCCATGAATAGTACGAAATTTGCTTAAACCACTGATCTTGGATTTTAAACGCTTTCTGACAAATACTTCCATAATTTTTATTTAAACTGCGTCTTCGGAAATTCTACCAGCTTACACGCCAGACGACACCTCAAGAATCAACTCCGGACGTACATACGAACCTGCGTGATTATGTAAATGAAGATTTGAAGTACGAGATGGCATCGTGCAGAAATCTAAGAATTTATTTCGATCACCTGTTTAGTACCAACGTATATGGTCGGTGGCGTAAAGTGGATGCTCGCGAGTCATCGGTCGTATTTTCCGTTTAACTACCGCGTATACCCGATAAAATAAAAATTCTTAACACCTTCGAAAAACTATTTTCGGTATGATATAAGCGAGACGATTCTTCGGATGTATTTACGAGCAGTCAGTTGAGAGGCCGTACGGCTTACCACTGCGCCACACCGTCATAAGAAAAAGATTATTGCCTCATTCGGAATTCTTCGGGTTTATTTGTCGTTTATTTTTCAAAATTTAATCAGCTATCACTTCTGAACGTGGCGTAGGTATACTCTGTGCGTATAAGTGCAGTGATGTTCAAGTCTGATGTCGGAAGTTTAGTACTGTTTTGTACCGGTTACACTTATGGTTAGAGGATGCCTCATCATGAAGTGATTCATAAGGCGAGTTCTTTTATTATCGATGCTCATTGTTCGTGCGCTTTAAGTGGAAGTTTATCTACTTGTTTCTAAAGTTAGCGCTTAACTTACGATGAAAATCGCTATCGCCATCTCTGGACCGATGAATCCGATAGATTTAAAAATTGGGAAGGGGGAATACAATCATGCATGCAAAACGTTATAGGCTATGGTTATAGGTGTATCTGCTTGTCTACATCAATAATTGCCAGCTTTACAACAATTTTGTGTTGTGACCAACATAAAAAAAACGTACAACACGATTACAACCGCCACAACGCTGTTTCGTAAATGAATGTCATATTCCCTAAGGTGCCAACCTGAGATTTTGGTTAGCTTCACCTTTTTTAAATTTGCGGACTGACTTTTTCAGAAATTGGTTGGTTTCAACTGCAAATAAACGCGTTTTGGATCAATTAGTGATTTACAAGATTCCTGACATCAGACTCGGACTTCGCTACAACGTACATATCATGACAGTACATAGTAGAGGTGAAATTATTATTTGTCTTACCACTGAGAAAAAAAAAAAAGAAGGAAGCATATATTTTTTCAGGCGCATTAATTGCGTGTCATAAACTGGCTTACTTCATTATAATTAGACAGCGTCAATTAGTTCTTACGCATTTTAATAGCGATCGTTAGCCGAACGATATGCAGCTTACGTGAGGCGTTTCGTTAATTCGACGTAATGCAAGTGATTTATAGGTACCAATAAAAATGTGAATGCCTGATGCGAAGAAAGGTCTAAATGTATGTAAGTAAGCTATTGGTGGGAGAGAAAGGTGATTTTTTTTTTCCGTTACTAGCGGTAGTATTTTTAGGAAATGGGTACAAATACTTAGAATTTCAAATTTATTGCTTTTCGTGTAGTTAAAATTATAAGACGGAACCAAATCTAAACTATTTTCGAAGGAACAGTAACTGGCAGAAGCTTCTGCAAGCTTTTACTTGTACATTGGTGGATTGTTATGAACTAACACGTTTTGCAATAATTGAAATAGAACCTCCGAAACATCGGCTTGGACTTATAACATTTTCTTCTTACTGTATTCTTCTCCATATAATCAAATAACGTGATATCCCTAGCAATGCGACGGTTGCCCAAAATTTTTCATGCAAAAAGGAGCTGGAGCTGTTCACATGCCTCTTTGCTGTTTGTTTCATAGCCAGTATTACAATCATCATAATTGCTAACAAAATGTGATCCGTCTCCATAAACTGCTAAAAGTTGTCTTTATTTGGGTCCGCATTTCGATCAGCCAAAATTTTTCAAAATACTTCCTAGTAAAGTTGCTTATTGTCACTTCTTGAATACAGGGATGCTATATTCAAGGGACACAAGGGATTTTTTCACTTAAAACTTAATTCAAACTAATCTAATTGAATATATAAAATCCACTCGTACCCGTTACACCATATAATACCAAATCCATATCTTATCGATATAAAGAGAAGAGTAAATCTTTAAAAACGTCAGCAATTGACGTATACTAATTATACCGGACCCTGTTCGCCGGTTCTCTGCATTCTGGAGCTGCCGACGTCTGTATACACACAACTTCCGAACGATAAAATGCCATTTAATTATCCTTTTATAATGCGTAATCGCGTTGTTTAATTAATAGTTGCTCCCAACTCGCTTGGAGATTGTTAAGTTGGCACGAAAGTCATTAATCAGAGCGGTAGTCAACAATAGCCTCGGGGCCAAGCTCGAAATGCACGTATTACACTTGTATGTAGTACGCTTCTATGCGATTATGCATGTAAATATGCAATTCGAGAGGAATATGAAGTGTTTCATTAACAAGTGGATTAAAGAACACAACGGATCGAAAAAAATTACAATAATTAGACAAATTTTTACAATAGTTATAAAGAGCTAATGGTTCTTCGAATATTAAACGCAAACTGTGACGCTTGCCTATCGACACGTGTTCGATAAACTCGTTAAATCTAACAGATGTAATAGCGACTTCGGAGAACAATAAAAAAAAAACAGTTGATGAACGTGTATAAGCTCCAAATTAATTGTTTCTCTTAACAAGATGCCTTCCGGTTCTCGTTTTCTCTTTTTTCTTTATTTTGATTTTGTCTGTGGTTTGATGTTGACTAGAAGTTTTGGCGTGAAGTATGCAGTGAGGAATATATACCTTAATTAGAAACTTAGCTCGTTCATTTCTTTGAGGCCATCACTAACAAGACTAGTTAACAAGAACGCGGTACTTCATAGGAAAATGTGTGCTTTATTAATATTTCTAACATGGAAAAAACTTATGCTACTTGGTAATAACGTCTTGGGTGTTGGCAAATCAATGAATTTATGTAATTTGTACAACCATGAAGTAATTGCTTGGAAGAGTGAAAATGATGAATAATGCGCTCAGCTCAAATAAAATATAATTAATTTTAGCCTATCCATGGCAAACCAATACCAATAGAAAAGAAAGTCGTCTTCTTGTAAAAAAAATAAAAAAATAAAAAAAAATTAAAATATAAAATAAAAAGGTGTAAAAGTTGTGAACACTGAAAAAGTATTTACACCTTTTTATTTTATATTTTTAATTTTCTTTTTAATTATTTTTTTTACAAGAGAAAAAGTGTTTTTTTCTTGTAAAAAAAAATAAGTAAAAGAGCGAGTAGCGAAAATTTAAAAAATAAAATAAAATAAGAGAAATAAAGAAAATTAAAAAAAAAATTAAAAGGTGTAAAAGTTTCTCTATTATTTCTGTAAAATCACTTTAAACGGACTTATGTATTAGTTATGTGCACATACTCAGCAAAATTGATATTACGAAGAACTAATGGCGCATTTCCAAGCATCGAACGAATTTATAAAACTTTTCTTTGTAGCATTCACACACAACAGCTTTGCGTTACGGCGAGTAAATGCATACATATCAAATTCTAAGTTTGAAATGCATTAGCGTGGAAACTACGTGAGTAAGTGCGCGGCGTTTACACATTCTCAGAGGTTCATTACTCATCGTGTACACGACGACGTAAGGCCCGTTCCGGCCCAGTATAATACACATTACGGAAGACATTAGAACTAACAGAAGTGCAAATATTACCTTGTTATATATTTTATGGTAATCCGTGGAGGAACGGTGTTTATTGCATGCCGGTGTTGGTGTATAGAACGAATATTATAATAAACGATTTACTAATGATTGGTATGATGGTAGTTTTGGTTAATTCTTCTTGCGGGTAATTGTCTGGTTGAATGTCTATATAACAATTGCTTCCTCTAGAAAGCAATTGTTATAGAAAAAATTGCATTCAGCAATTTAAAGTTAAGCCCACTTTTAGATTTGAAAACGGTGATTTGAAGTTAGTTCTCGCCGAAAACGATTATTGACTAGTGGTTCCTGATTAGAAGGATGGATAGGACAATTTCAAGAGAAAAATTGAAGAAGGACAGTGGGGGAAAACGACAACAATAGATTGCTAGAGTTAGGCCATTTATACCTTTTTGCCTTTCTAATTTGTAGAATTAGTTGGCGATACTTTTTAATAGATACGTAATATTCAGTTACTTCTAAAAAAAAAACGTTTAATCCCCTTTTAAAAACGCCGATTAATTTTTCGAACGCCCATTTGGTTAACAAATCCTTTATGACCTCCATTACATTATTTGGGAAATCGCCCGTTTATTATATAAAAGTTTATCGACATGGGATCAGTTTAAACAAAATCTCTAGCTTGCGCGGCTTATACTCCTTACCCTTGCGTGCCGTTTTGCGATGTTATTGGTGGAAAATAATTATGATTTATATAAATTTTATTTTTAACCCGATTAAGTATTTTATTCGTAGAATACGATTCAGCCAAATATATGATTGCATCAACAGTTTTAAGTTTCTTAAATTAAGAGATTATGAGATAAGTACCTAGCGCAATTGTACTCGCTTGATTATCGCATCAAGTCGATAAATTAAAAATTAATAAGGCGAGCGTTATCAAAGGAAAAACCGTTTTTCCAGACTAGAAATTAACGCAAGTTAATATCCACATTAACAACTTTGAAGATTGCGAACTAAAAGCAAATAAGAACTTACGCCTATCAGTACGTGCACTTCCTAAAAGAGATCAAAGAAGCGACCTCTCCATAGAGAAGATCAAACGATGCAAGTTCTAAAAAACTTCCACCCATTTTAATTTTATCACCCATTTACGCCGACTAAAATCATATTCATTTATTTTTCTTGCAAAGCAATGCGATAATCAAACACCGGCTGTACTTTGCATAAAAATAACCATATAGTCACTATGTGCGGGGTTTATTATTTATTCAAGAGATAACGGCCTATTTTTCATCGAATATTTACATAAATAAGATTAAATCAACAGCTTTTCTACATATTATAATTAAATTTTTATCTTCTCCATAGAACGGTTTCACGATCACCGAACAAATCAGAGCATGTCATGCTTATGATCGCGGATCTACTCGTCAAAATCATTTCGTTCCTTGTTAGAACGCTTTATAGAAAATAACTTACCGATAAAAATCGCGATGCATATTTTAGCGTGGTAATTAGTGTTTACAGCACATTATATTACTCCTATATTATTATGTAGAATCGGTACTAATTGGTAGTTGCCCATTCTAAGCTCCCAAGTCTAACGCAAAGTAATAATGAACATTACATTAGAACAGTGTAGTCGTTACGCACATGAGATTGTCTTTCAGTTGGGAATTACGAATTTGGAGAGTGGAAGTCGTAAATACCATATTAATTGCCTACGGGTTTGTTTATTAAGTCATTTTCCATAATTTTCGCCTCTAAAATTAACGTAAAAAGGATATAAATTATTGCAATTAAATTCTTAACGCGTTCGGGATTTTGGCAAAAATTTAATTGGAGAAAGAAACATGAAAAAGGCTGTCGTGTAATGTAAAGTGTAAATGTATGTCGTGGTATGAAATAATTACCTGTCTGTACAGATTGATTTAGTGTATCACACACATAAAAATGTATGTTTTAGACAAGCAAAACTTGTTTAATATGTTAGAGTGTAACAAAGAAAAACTCGTCCCCCTACAACGATCATCACGGTGGAACAGCTAAATAACTCGTCTTCTCTCCATTTTGTTCATTCCTTTCATTTTAATAATGATGATTCTAATAATAATTCTAATCCCTCCATTCTAATATTTTCCTACAGAAATGTAGAGAATACATTCAATTGTATCTCGGTTATAATTTTGCAAATTAAATAACATTCACTAAAGAATCGTCTAGTTCGATAGTAATTGTCAGTATTGAAAAGCATAGGATCATAGAGACAGTCATTATGGTAAGTTGAATCCTCGCATGGCAGAATGTTTACATCGAATAGTTTATTCGACATTGATAGAATTTTTAAAATTCAAAAACGAACAATTCTTACTTGCTCTGCTGCGGAGACTCGTGTAAGAAAGTAAAGCAATTCAGTAAAAAGCGTTCCTTTATAAAACCGGTTTAAAAAGAAACGATTAACGGTTTGTCTAAGCAGCCGATTTGAAAAATTATTTTAGAAGCCAATTTTAAGAATCAATTTATAAACCTATTTTATCACAATTTTGCAAATTAAATATTTTTGCCTATTTCAAGTCCGCCAGGAAATGTCCACTTTGTAGCAGATACTCGCTAATGTCAGTTTGTTAAATGTTAGATCGTGAACTCTGGTAGTACTTTACAGGGCATAATATGATAGGGGCGTGAAAAATATTATTTTTTATTCAGCTGCTATACCCGGATTTACATCTGAAAATTATCTTTCAATAAGAGAACTTACAATTTTTTAACATTACAGAATATTTTATGTCTAAAACTGTTACTTTCTTGATTAGTGGAAGATATACTTCCAGTCGGTTTTTTATGTCGAGACTTTTTTATTTAAATAACATTCAATGAACTGCTCTGAAAAATTGACCCTTTTCAGAGTTTATGGTGTAATTCAATTTGAAACGCCACAAATTAAATTGGAACTACTAGCAATCTGAACCATATTTTATCTCTTTTATTCCCCGTTAAGCATTTGTCGATTCAAATAAAAGCTATTTTAGTTCACCAGTACGAAGCTTAAAAATGGCTACATGACATATACGAACGTTCTCCAAGAACTATAGTCGTTTGTGTGAAAATATTTCGAAATTCGACAAATTTTGTTTTTAGTTTTCCGCTAAGTTCTTTTTATTTCATTTTAACATCGATTTAATTTTAGCGTGTGAAGGGAAACGTGGCTTTCTTTATTATCACCTAAATATCAATCAATTTGAATGTTTTATTTGAAGGATACGAAGTAAAATCCAAATATTTTCGAAGGTGTTCTAAAAAAGAACGATTGTTTTGAACTCTCACTATAAATATATTATTCCCAATCAGACAACGTTATTCAAAATATTAATTTAATAAATTTAAATTAGTCATCCTATTCGCCGCATCAATCTTAAAATAAAAAAGCGTGTTTTGATTTTTATGTATAAGCAATGAAATAATCTTAATTAAACAACCTACTCTTTTTTTTAATATATTTTTTTAACAGACGTTTCAGTAACCTGACGAACGTGTAATTGAGCGACCGGCGTAATTACAATAAATTGTGATATTATATAATTAGGTACGTGTAGCTTGTGAGAAGATAGGAACTTGCCAACAAGTTAATGCTGTAATTTGAAATTATTAACGTCGTTAGTGCAGGTAACCGTTGTATCGATGCGATTCCGTGATAAAGAAGGAATTCCATGTGACGTTATAAAATGCTCGTAAAGGTGATAGGACGATAAGAATGAGGGAAAAACGTAGTAACAAGAGAGTTTTGGTATTACGGAAGAAAATGTATTTGAAGTTAAATTCACGAGTATAAGAAAAAAAATTGTTATAACTTCGAATGTTTGTCTAGTCCGATATACATATGTACATTTTATTTTTACAATTTTAGATATTTTTCATTATAAAAATGTTGATTTAATGGGTGGTGAGGTTGAAGCAATTGCAGAGACTTTGAATAGAAACTCAACTGAATATTCTATTTAGTTCTTTTTGATGACTTTAGTACCTTTATTTAAATTCTGGCCTAAAGATGTTACTTCTCCTATTTAAACTATTATAATTTTGCTTATGCAAATCAAGTTCTCCTTTTGAGGCATAAAAGAGAATTATTCAAGTCCAACGAACATATTTCTGATTACCCGGCGTCACCGTTACTCCGAGTGCCTCCCTTTCTCGCACGCCTATTTTTGGCGCTAACTGAGCGGCGAATAGCGGTATGAGATAGGGAGACTCTTGGAAAAACGGTGATGACGCCCGATAACAGAAACGTAGCCCTGCATCCGTCGTGAGTGGTTCCATCAATACCATAAGTTACATTACGAGGGAAGCTCGAAAATTACCTGACCTCAGAAATAGGTAGCGCTACTAAAAGTAAAAATAACATTTGACAAGAACCTTTGGGGTTTTCAACAAGATACGTCACAATTGACCATAAACACGAATGGAATGTTAAAGCGTAATCCGAATGATTTTTGGCGTAGATTCATAACTGTTGGTGAAACATGGATTCATCATAGCACATCAGAGCCCAAAGAATAGTCCAAAGAGTGGATTTTTAGCGGCCAACCGGTGCCAAAGAAGGCCAGAGACACTTCATCGGCGAACAAGGTCATGGCTTTAGTGTTTTAGGATGTATTGAGTGTAGGCTTTCACGACCGTAATCCATAGTAGAAATGTCTTTCGGATGATGTCGTGTAGTTAATATTTTACTTGACGTTTCGCTGACCATGCTGTCAGCTTCTTCAGAAGATTTTCTAAAGACTGCTGTTGTTGTCTTTTGCTTCTCGTTATATAACCTATTTCTGTTCCGCTTTGCTGTTATGGATCAGCACGACATCACCCGAAAGACATTTCTACTTTTAGGATGTATGTTGATCATGCCAACTTATTGGATCGTTTTAACAATCCTGTAAAAGAAAAACGCCCATATTTGGCGAAGAAAAGAATTCTATTTCATCAAGGCAATGCACGCGTGCACATTTGGTCGTCACCGCGGCAAAATTCTAAGAATTAGATTCAGCCTACAATGCCTACTTTGCAGGGTTGGAGAAATCGTATGATTTAGAGATGATACAAAAGCTAGACTAAGTGTATCGAGTAAGGAGAATATGTTGAAAAATAAACTAAATTTTGCATGTTTTAAATGTTTTTTATTAAATCTCCCTCGTAGCATCGTCTTTCGTTGCACTTTTTGAAGTTTCGCGGATGCATCTTCAACAACTACCACCACCTTACCATCGTATTCCAACAAGATATTTCAAACAAACGCTATACAATACCATACGGTATCCATGGACCTCCGAGGTGCGTTTCTTCTTTTTAATTACCGTTAATGACAGTATCTCAAATTAATCCAGAAGCTTCCGACAAGATTCAAAGCGCCATGAGATTTATGTAGAAAAAAAAACCGATTTTCTGAGTTCCCACACAAGTAGTTTAATATTATTCTTATAGTTCAGCGGGTCCTTTCTAAACGGATAATCTTTCATTTAATTTCGTTACACGGACGTAACTCCTAACATCAGCGGTACTGTTTACAAAAGCCCGGTGAATGCTTTTAACACATGTTCTTCTTTCCATAATTTTAAAAACGTAGTGCATCGTAAAACGTGACGATATAAACTTATAAGAGCGGCAATAAACTCACTTGTACCGACAAATTATTACACAGATATACAGTAACGTATAGGTCTTCTGCTGTGTACGTTTCTAATACGGAAAGAGACGATGATTGTGGAATTAAACGCGGCTGTCTAATTAATTGATAAAAATAATGTAATAAATAATCATACGTAGCACTTCGGAAGTGGAAATTTATTAGAGTAGACAACGTTTTAATTAACAAGTTAATTGATTTAAATATAGCAACGAATAAGTCAATTAAATCAGATGCAAAACATGAAAGAAATGTTAAGAAAATTGTGTATCTATTTAGAGTCCGAGAGCTTTATTTGAATATGAAATTAAATAAATAAGTTGTGTGGGAATTCTATTAACAAGCTAATAATTTTATAGGTTAACATGAGATATGTGATATGCCGTTCATTCAAGTGCATATAAAATAGATTTTCTTGAAAATCATGGAATTAAAACCATAAATATTATTACAAGTGTAACGGGTTTAAAGCTTAAGTATGAATAATTATGTAATGTTGTTTGCATAAACACGTGTAACGGTGGGTATCCTTTTTTTTTATCAAAGTTTCACATATCTTAATTTACAAATATAATGCCTCAAACTGACGTATTCTTATTTTCTGGTTGTGATGTTGAATAAGGTCCTATTACGGCTGAACGCCATTTTAAAGAAGAACGTGGTTCCTTTTGCTCCATTTGTAGGGCCTAGATTGTCAACGAATATTTGGATGAGGATACGGGATTGTACGTATGAACTTGCAGTCCCGGCCTGAATCCAATATAACATCTCCGGGATAGGCAAGGAGACAGATTCAGGCACAATAGGAGCAATTAACTCCATCGCAAGCTGAAGCAAAGGGATCTGAGGTGGAAATATTCTAAAATCCTGTTATTAGCGCTTTTGTTTATTAATAAAATTGTTTTAATTTTCTAAATTCTCAAATAATCTAACATATTATACAAATTATTTTGTTTTTTGTTGGAAATGTGTTTTTTATGATTCTCCTTAAATTTATCGTCAACCTTAAGAACATTTCTCAAAACATATTTTCTTTACGAAGAGAAATTCAATTGGATCGAGTTTTAAGTGTAGAAACGAAGAGAAGAACGAAACGTTCCATCATTCAGACTCATCTTTATTCATGAAAAACGGTAAACGTATTGCTTGCTAATTATTAATACTATAGCGATACGTACAGTATAAACGGCAGAAAAAATTCCATAACAATTATCCTGTTACAATACTAATTATACCTGTCTAGCTCATTGCTGGAAATAGAGGAAAGGCGCGTGGTATTGCTACTACCCGCATGTCAAGCACCACATCCTACACACATCCTCCGTACGTGTAATGACATTCTAATACATCTTCTAAGGACAGTTTTAGTGCACATAATTGAGTTGAATGGTATATAATTCCGATCGGAATACCGCAGAGCCGATATAGGCTCTACATGCGCAACCTTTTACGATGAGCATGTGCGCTGTTTGCCATTGTAATACAGGCTATTTTTTTTTTAATTAGAGGAATTATACCGGCCAAGAAGCGGCAACCACCTGTGCGCAATATAGAGGACGTTATATATTTTATTGGTTGCAGTGGAATATTTGGCGTTATGTAGGTACCTACATATAATTACATTGATGTCCATAATTTAGATTACATCGTTGCTATGCGATGCAGGGAATGGTCTTAGGAAAGATAACAAAGGAGGAATAATTAAAGTGTACGTAGATAAAGTGGTGCTTCCAATATAGTGGTTGTTTAAGTTTACGTTCGTGTTCAATTAGTTTACCTGCATAAAATTTAAAATTATGATTTAGTATGTTGCGTAATTTGCCACTATTTGCTCTTGAAGTAAATAGAATGTCAGTATTATTTATTGTAGCATTTTATTACATCTTTCCCAAACTAAATAGGTCAAAATACGAAGGAACTACATGCACATCCTATTTCATTTGTGTTTTTGCATCAATAGTAAATAGTTATATTGTTATATTCGTGTTTAAATTATTAAAAGCGGTAGAAGAAAGGAAAAATATGATAATATTATTTTGAAAAATATTTAATTTCACCATCTGAAGATGATGGAAGATGGAGGATGGTGGAAGATGGGTGAAATTTGATGGCTGAAGCCATCAAATTTAAAGAGAAAATATCGAAGAAGCTCTGATTGTTAAGCCTTCTTTGTGGCGTGAACATCATTTATCAAGATGAAACTGTTGAATAAAATATTTGGAAAAGAATCTATAAAGTGTTTTTCTGAACTAGAAGCTAAGTCTGATGGTTTCTGGCTTGGTTACTTCTTAGGTGGAAATACCTATTCAGAATGAATTCAATGTGCTCAACATGTTGCGAAGATATTTATATCATCGTTCCTCCTTTGCTTATCAAGCTCGGCCTCATCAAATCTTGGTAAAAGGCATAGATAAGAATACACCGGCGTTCAAGTGCTTGCATGAAAAGTTCTCAGAGCTCAGTGAAGCCAAATTTGAGAAACTTCTTCAAAGTAGAGAAATACAGCATTCTGTCAAGCGCCAGAAAACTTCTTCGGGAATAAGACGCCCGAAGATTACAAGGAACTGATCGAGGACATGTTAGTTTGTTTCATGAATTCGGGTGAAATATGTCCTTAAAGTTTGACTTACTTCACTTCCACTTGAATTTCTTCTCTGATAACTGTCGGTAATTCAATGATGAGTAAGCCTATAGAAACGAGTTGCGCTTCACGAAATTAGCAGAGACTCGTGTTTATTCGTCCCATAAAAATGGGTTTGTGTTGCCTACTGGTTTCCCCGAAAGTCGACAAAACACGAGCCAGTCCAGTCTCTGCTAATTTGGTGAAGCGCACGGAAAGTGTGCTCGTTTCTGCAGGCTTAGTGGTGAGTACAGCGAAGAAGAAAGACGAAGAAACGATACCAGAGTAGTTGGTCCACGTTAATGGTAGCCGATTATTGTTGAATGCACTTCAGAGATGTTTCCCTCGTCAATTATAGAGGACAGCTCAAAACAATGCGAAGACCTTAAGTACATTAAGGTATTCTTAACATGTATGTAGAATACTTTTGTTTCCACTGTAGCATTGCACAATTTGCTTGCCTGAAGTTCTCAAAAAACCCTAATTATAACTCCTTATAAAACGTAAACGTTAATTTATTAGACGCACCTGTTCCCTACTTCGCTAATTACTATCACAGTCGACCGTTGTTTAAGTTCACCGCGCACCTCAATCCGTAATTAATTTAAAGAGATCTGTTCGCGCCCAATTCAACAGATCCGCAATTAAACGATTAAAGGTCCGACGGAGACGAACCGCCGATAATTCAACGAAGAAAAGGAAAAAAAAAAAGCGGAACAAGGCGCAGTCAAACATGTCATAACACGGCGCGCATCCTCTCGACCGACTGACTTGCCATTCGCATCAACGGATCGCAGCCATGGAATATTAATACGTTTTTTTCGCCTTCAACTCCGACTTCGGAATCGAAATTACTGATGAGAACTGTAATTTTTACACCTCGGAGCACGCAAGCGGCGATCTATAAACACATATACGTAGTCGCTCCTATACGGACAGGCCATCATCCCTCTATAGCAAGCACGGAAACCCTAATTACACGTTGTCGACTTTGAGCGCAGGTAATTTGGACATTTTAACACCGCGCGCGGATGAGAAAGGGAGTTCGTCGCTTTTCCTTTCCTTCTTTTGTTTATAAACGTTCGGCGTATTAGAGAATTCGCTGTGAATACGAAATAGTACGTTTATATGCGATGTTAATGCTCGTTTAGGAAAGTGTAGTGCGTTTACACGTGTGGTAATGCGAAAATTAGGTGCTACGTACGTTTCAGTTTTGATAGTTTCTTTTATGTAATTTTACATATCGACGAGTTTAGACTGGGCCTCATTAAGGGTTGTGGGACCAAACCAGTTTTGAGCTGCTATAAATATGGGAATGCGGGAATTGTCATCTTGATGCATAAAATTTCAGGAAATATAATTGCGTCAGACAACAGGAAAACGTTTTGTAGTGTTGCAATATTGCGATATAATTGTTTGCATTATTATTAAATGTGCTCTCAATACTACAGCAGAATCTTGGCTTTTGCACAGAAATCTACGTCCGAATATTTACCGAAAATGTTCCGTTGTTAGAAGTTTTTTGGGTCCAAGGTTTTTGGTACCTTAAATTTGGTGACATCTATACTCGATTGTAGAAATGTCTTTCGGGTGATGTCGTGTAATTATATTTAAGTAAAATATTAACTACACGACATCACCCGAAAGACATTTCTACTATGGATTACGGTCGTGAAAGCCTACACTCATCTATACTCGATTATTTCCATTGTAAATAGATTAGAGTTTTCTTAGCAGGCACAGATTACTGAATACAGGAACATTCACAGGTTCTTGTATTCTTACATTGGTTCCCTTTTGTAGTTAGTAATACACCTTGTATATTCTCCTATTTGATCACTTGTTAATCCTAAAGCCTAACCAGCACAACAACTAACCAAGAGGTATTTTTTTCACTACAATTCACAACAATTTCAAAAGCTATTAAGTTATCATCCGTAGCCGCTCGCACTAACCTCCATTTACATGCATCTTTCCATCACGATATAACTTCCTCGATGACTAGGCAAGAACTTTAATAGGAAAACATCATCATGAACGCCGTACATCGTGTTGATCGTCTGTTTTCGACGTTGAGCTACCACGATTTTAATTTCTTTTGTTTTCTTTTCTCCACTGAGACTTTCAGATATCATTTCCGGACTTCGTAATTAAAAATGCATATACGTACGCCACGTACATCGTCGGCTACTCGTTAATACACGAATTAATATATTCTGGTTTCGTCCCGGCGTCGTGTTCTTCATCTGCTGCTACAATTTCGTGCGTGCAGCTTTGTTTTTCCTTCGGCGCGCATTCGGTTTCGACGGACTAACCTCGGTAATGTAATTAAAATGATGAGCTGTTACATTCGTAATCAGATAAAGGTTTTCGTTTTCGTTGCTTTGCTTCGAAGAAAAGTGCATATTTATGTGTGTGTATAAGATACCCTCGAAGAACCTATTAAAGTCTGTTGACTTAAAAAAAAAAATGTAAATTTTCTAGATGATAGAGCATGCTTCTATGGGGAGGGAAAACACGTCTTAATTTGTATTATTTGGATTTAATAATGGATTCTCAACGAGAGTGTTTGGAAGAAAACAGGGGATAAATTGGAAAATCGATGGCGTTACTAGTCAAAAAATGTTTGCAGGTACAAAGAGATGATGCTATTATTGCTTGCAAAAATCTAGACTACCATATTTTATAATTGAAGTAATTCTACTTTATCTCGTAAATTTTTGCGCATTTTATTTCATATGAGCCAAAAACAGAGCAGTTGGTTTGCGTTTTCTTTAATTATGTGTATGGCTCTTTATCTGCATCATCATTAAAGTCTTTTGATTCCTTTTTGATTAATATTCTACATACTTTAAAAAACATTAGAGATTCGTATACGATGGGTGTTATAATATACGTGGTTTCATCCCGAAGAACTGCTCTTCTGCTTTACTTCAGCCATTAAGTATTCTTCTTAATCTGTCTTTGTCTGCTGGTATCTAAATTGTGCGAATTATTCCTGTTCATGAAGACGATGACACTCCCACGCAGCTATTAACAGCTAGTTAACAAGTTTGCAAAAGCTTTTAAGGTTTCTCTTATCGGAACATCAGCATAGATTTGTGAGCGAACGTTCTACAGGATCCCATGCTGTCCTGATGGAATTCTTCTCAGAGTGCCTAGATAGTGACGAGCAGACTGATGTTATGCAGAAACTTTCCTAAGGCGTTTGTTTAAAGCAATCTTTTGTACAACTTTCTACTTTTTTTTCGATTGAGAAACATTACATTACGCTCGTGAGGTGTAACACACCGCATTGCAAAATATTCAATTATCAATAATATTTTCAATATCGTGTTTGGTATTGCAAAACTTACTTTAATATGTTTAGAAAACCATATTACATATAATGTATGCAGATTAACCTTTATACAAAGTGTATAACAGTTGCTATTTTCACCTCTATACGAATCAAAGACGCTGTAATGTTTGAGAAAGCGTTTATTAACGAACATTATTGAAAATTGAATTCCAAAGGAGCGAAATTGACACACCTTAGGTGGCGAAACCTGGTTTATTTTGTTAAACGATGATTATAATATTGAATGTAGGATTTAACTTTCAATAATATAACTGGAGTGTGCAATCTTGATACATTTATTCGAGGAAGGTGCTTATTAAATATGACATATGAAGGTAATATATATCGTTTTATTGACTTTCTGGAAAGGTCACGTTAGAAAGTGAGCCGAAGCCATAATTGTAATCATCGTTTTTCAAACGAAAATTCAAATTCCACACTTTCATCTCGTATTTGTCCGTTATAAAGGAAAATTATTCGCATGCACCCTTATTACGTCGAAGAACTTCCATATTAAACCAAAACAGCTTCGCATTTCGCTCGTAAATGAAGCCATTAAATATTCTACGACGCAATGGGACCGACAACGGAATTTCATCACGAACGCTGATGATGAACAAGGACTTTTGAATGTTATCAAGCTATCACGTCGCGGCGTGTCGTGATAGCTTAAACCAACCCGCAAAGGTGTACGATGTGTGTATATGGCCTATCATGCAATTAAAATCTAATATATATGTTAATATACGAAGTGCTACCTATAATACACATGCACATATATTATTTTATTAAGCAGCTAAGCTGGTCTCACTAATGTAAGGATTATAAAATTTTTTTGCATAAATTACGCTCTCTCTTCCACCTTAGGGTACGCATGCATCTGCACAGTACGATGCGGAATGGCAGACTTGAGGAATAAATTACACGCAAGGAGTGTAATAAATAAATAAGATACGTCTTGTAGACAGATCTAGGAAAACAGATGTTTAGCAAGGCGGTGATTACCTTAATCTTGCCTAAAATAAAATCATTGTTGAACCTGAAAATAATTTTTTTCATTGAAGGAGAAGTTTACGAATATATTCATTAGAAGCATTAAAATGTTTGATGTGACTATTTACGCTAATCAAATCCTTCGTGGTACTTACAATTATTGCAACGAAAACTTAAGATATTGGCCCGCATAATGAAAAAATACTTTTAGAATTTTCAAATAAATCAGTTTACTCCGTTTGCAATAAATCACGTTTATTAGGAGCAAATTAATTTTTCGTAAATGGTCGAAAAGAGCTCGTTTGGTTAATAGTATATGATCGTAGACGTAACCAGGTTTTTGAGTAGGGATTGGCAAAGTCTCGACCTATTAACGGGCGAAGTCGATACAATAACTTTTCTGGAAGTAGGCAAGATTTTCAGCATAGAGAATAAAATCCATGTAAAGTTTCAAAATATTAATAGCAGCCACGTTGATCCTTTTTTGTTTTTTATTTTTTTAATTTGATTTGGATTTTTTGAGAAGGTATTCGAACGGAGGGGAGTGGCAAATGTCTACCCATACCCTTACCTGATTACGCTCTTGGATAAAAAACTAGCGTCCCAAATTGCTACAATTATCTATTGAAGATTAAATTTTTTACTTTTCATGAAGTAATATCCAAAATTGCTCGAAATGTCGGAACCAAAACAAAGAATGTTTGCGTTGCTTGGCATAATGATCCACAAGAACTATACAAAACTCCACATCATTGCAAAAAGCGCTAGATCCCGAAGTATGTAAAGTTTTTGATCATTTAGAAAAATATTAAACAAAATGATTATTTCATCAAATTGCTTCCATGAAATCATCATGAAAAAAAATGGCAAAAACAATAAGGATTTCAATATACCCGCCGAATACATATATTACAACATGGTGATTTTAACGCGTTGCTTTTTCTTCAATACATCAAAATCCAATTGTAAAAACGATATTAAGCACTTTAAATGCAAGATTAAGCAATTTAAATCGTCCGCAATTACATAATTAGCGTGCAATTACCGCGAACACGTCCCAGGAAAAAGAAGTAGAAAGCTTTTATTGGACATAATTGCAATAACCGTTCAGGTACAAGTTACAACTGTGCAAAATAGAGACTTGTACAATGCAATAATTATACATTACAAGCCGAACTACTGAGTACAATTCCCGGCGCAACATCTTAATGGAATTGTTTCGCAAAATTCTCACATGTATAGGTTACAAGGTATACATGATTATTTAAAAGAATGATACATTTTAAAAGCAATTATTTCAGTGATTGATGAATAAAATTGATCTAAACTAAAAGTTTTCATTCATCCATGTATTGCACGGAACAGGGTACAAAATGTTGATTGAAGTTGTAATGAAGCTTTAACTATGAATTCATTGAAAATATGGAATCATGTTTTAAAGTAGACTGTACTTCTTCCAATCTTGACATTGGCTTACACCCAAGAAAATAAATAATTCTAAGGTGTAGCATGGTGTGGGACCTAAAGAAGTTAAATGCAATTTCTGTCCATTGCGTTTTTAATGGAAGATTCCAGCTAACGTGCTATTCCAGATATTAAGCAACAACTTGAAAAACGAGAAAGTTCTTCAAAATAGAGTTGATGATGTTCATAATGGAACATCAGAAAAAAAATCCGCTTCAGTAGAAGATGATCAAGTTCCACTATTTATAGTGCAGAAGGTGGCTGAAGCAATAACACGTATGAATTTATAAATTATTCTGTTAAATCTGCAGGACCAACACTAATAAGAAAAGAAAATAACTTTCTGTTGGTTCGTCCTTCCTATTAATTCATCATGAATTGTACAAATGAAATCCTAGAACTGGATATTAATAGTACTACTCAATGAAAAATCTGCTTCATCTTTCTCCATAAAACGTTATCCAACAACTGGCGATTCATTTCCAATGCTACTGTTACCCGAAGACTACAGTCTACATCTTTAAGGTCCGTGTAAGATTTTGCCAGAATTGGTGTGTGTCTGCTGGAGATATTGGCAAAATCAGCAAAATCTACAACGCTCTAGTGAGTGAAGCAGAATTGTTGTGAAAAAAAAAGTAACAATATGTGATGTCCCTAATAATGAAAATAGATGATAAATAACAATATGAAATTAATTAGAAAATTATGTTGGTAAAATTTAAGCCAACTGAATACATATGGCGCAACCAATATTAAAATCTGAATTAAAATATTTACAAATTTACATGAATTAAAATTTCCACTATTGCATTCAAATTCAATAATTTATCTACTTCTATAAAGTCAAACCAACGACGTTTTATTGAATTCTATAAGAGCTAATTCAATACCTCTCTTGAAATTTAATCCTACGCGCTATGGTCTTCGACGATTGCGGAGCTATGTTGATGAGGGTTTACTTATAATAATAATAAAAATTATTTTATTTTGCGTATGTGAAATCACAATTCCGATATTATTTTCTGAGATGTTACAACTGTTGCAAAAGATGTTTTCTAGTTGCAAAAAATGAGTTATTCGCCGCATACTTTACACGTAAAAGGTAGCTTTCTCATGAACAATCTCACGTACATATGTGCTAAGATATGTACGAATACCCATGCCTAATGTAGTAATTATTGATGCGTACGTGTGTCTTTCTCGCTCCTATTGAGTGGCGTCTATACCGTTTCTTTTTCTTTCGTTTTCCAGGCGTATGTTTCCGACGTTGAGGGTATCGTTCACCGGCATTAGACCGGAACAACGATACGCCGTCCTATTAGACATCGTCCCAGTAGACAATAAGAGATACCGATACGCTTATCATCGGTCTTCATGGTTGGTCGCCGGCAAAGCGGATCCGCCTGCCCCCTGTCGGATGTACGCTCACCCGGACTCGCCATTTTCCGGAGAACAGCTGAGGAAGCAAGTGGTGTCCTTCGAGAAGGTCAAGCTAACCAACAACGAGATGGACAAGAACGGACAGGTAAATTGATTTCTTATTCTTATTTCGATTAGATAAAATTAGATAAAAATAACAAAGAAAGGAACAAGCGCCAAAGAATAATTGTAAATAGTTGTATAAACAGAGTATCGAATTCACACAGAAGGGCTAGTCTGCTGCCCCAGAAAAATCTTTTAAATTTTCTCTTAAAATTAGCAAATGACGGTTGTACTAAACGCATCGCGTTATAGACATTACGAAAAGCTTTTTTTACACAAAGAGGCGAAGTTCGTAGCTGTTGAGCTAGTTGAAAATTTGAGGTCTCTATAGGATACAAGAAGTTGATATTTATTTGTTATATAATCCTCATGTATCTACAGGAGGAGAGATCTATGATACTGCATCAAACGTCTTCTGGTGGTTTTCGTATTGTGTCTCTATGTGGCAAATAAAAAAAAGTGATCTATTTTAGCAATAATGCTTTATTTGAACATAATCAAAATCTTTAAGACTTCTCTCTATTGTTAATTCGTCTTGCAACAACTTTTATAAATTGGCATTCTCCTTTTGGGTGTTCCATCTGCAATCTGTAAAAAAGAAAATACATGTTTTTAAGTCGACAGCAAAGAAACTCATTTTTGATCAAAACAAATGTACAAGAAATTCAATTTAACAAACCTGTCAAATTATTTTTAATAATTCGCTCTAACTTTAACATTCATGAAAAATATTTCTGCTCTTCCTACTTTATTAGGAGAAGGGCATTTTTCTATTATTCTATACTCCTGATTTCCAGGTTGGAACAAGAAGCGCTCACAACCTCAAACCAAAGTGTTGGTACAGGTACGTTGATGACACCTTTGCCATCTGCCTTCATGGACATGAATCTTTAAACAATTTCCTATCATTCCTTAATTCACAATATGATTCCATACGCTTCGCCCTGGTGGTTGAATCTTTCTCTTCTAGATGTTCTCGTACACCGAGATCCTTATGGTGCGCTGGGATATTTCGTTTACCGAAAACCCACGCACACAGATAGAAATCTCAGCAGCCTCTTACATCACCATCCAGCCCAAAACACAGTGTTATTAATTCTCTTAACCAAAAGAGCCGATTCATAATAATTATTCAAAGTCCATTTCAAACCCTCGATCTACATTCTTGTCGAAGACCACAATCATGTGGAAGCCCCTCCGGAACGAATGGTGGGCTCTAAAGATGTCCTATAAGAGTGAGGAGGAAACATCGGTAGAAGCTACGACAATAACGCGGAAACCAAGAGTTTAGGGTTATTGACGACGGCAGAATGCTACGTAGCATTATCCTATTATTGCTTAGCGACATACCTTTGCTCTTCTCTCCTTATGTAAAAATTCTGTTTGAATCTGTGTTTTGTTCAAAATCTAGAAATATGGACCCACCTCCACTACCAAGTCAATAATTTCTATACAAGGGAATGAGCTAGAACAATCTTTTGGGATACTTTCAGTTAACCGAACTTCTTTTTCATTGTTGCCGTCTAACAAAATTGCCTTGGACTAATGAAGTTTTCAGAATTTTCAATTATTTTCAAAAACATTGGGAAAAACAGGCCTTTATAAATTATTATACCTTCCCAGTAAAGTACATCAACTAATTACATTTTAGTATTCAAACTAACAAGATAATCAAGCAATTGCGTTTTAAACTAAGTAACCTCAGCTGCTTATAACATCCTTCGTAGCAGAGGAAATGAGCAACTTTTTGAGTGTTCACCATTAAAACGTATGCGTATACGGGTATTTAGCATTACACGACTAAAATTACAATCAAGATGATGATAATTATGAGAGATAGAGAAAGCTTTACAGATGGCGCTACTGTATGCATGTACCTAGTTAAGCGCTCTATTGTTTAAGAGTACATAAATTTTTTTAGCCATTGTTACCGGTGTTATTATCTACTTTGTCTGTATGTGTGTTTTTGGTAATTTGTGTACGATGTACACGAAAGATAGTTCTTTGTTATTGTCAAAGGAAATTACCAGAATTATACTTCTAATTACCTCGATGACTCGTAAAAAAATAGAAGATTTCCGTGCTATTGCAACGATTACAAACAGAAACTAGGTCTTCTTTACCTCTTTCAAGTGAAAAAAGACACCCAAGGGATAATCACGTAGAAAGTGCACAAACTAAATCATTCGGATACATCAGCAGGAGTCGGAGCAACGGTCACACGTTGTGCTGAAACCTTAACTAGCGATGTTTTCATTTCGAATAAATCGTTTGTTTTCTCGCTTCCTGATTGGTCAATTACCGGATGGTCGTAACTTATTCGCATCGTCAGATAAAGAAAGGGAATTATTCTCGACGCTGCTGGTGTAGTAAAGGCTTTTGGCCTGACAAATATGTTTTGCCATTTGTCAAAGTTGTACGCGTAAGCCATTGTCGTACTTGGGTGGTCTCAGTTTCCGGAATCCTGGCACTTAGGTGCCTCCTCACGGTGCGTTTTTTCTTTTCGCAAGAAATCGTTAAACCTCCTGCCGTTGTCTCTGCGCTTCGCTAAAGACCTTCGTAATTATTGCTAGTTTTATTGCTTGGGAAGGTGTATAGTTGCAAATTGCAGTTAAAGTAATTTTACGATCGAGAAAGATATGTTTAAATTGAAACCTAATTCTTTGTTCCTAAATAATATTCGAGGGAATAGCGTTCAAATGCAACTATAATAATTGTAAGGTATACAAGAAAAAGGACAAGAACGTCTACCTTTGAGAAGACGAAAAAGATAACTTTTCGATTTTTCTGGCTAACCCCCATAAGGTACGAAATTAATTCCACGTCGGTCCATAAAATATATGAAAAGGCACTGACAACCCAAAAAGAAAACGAACCACCAAAACTATATAAACAAGAGTCGTAAAAAGTTAGCTTCCAGTATAATCTGGCTTATTTATTCGAGGGGTATTCAAATTCAATGAATAGAAGTGGCGTCGTTTGCGTTAAACGGGTATACGGAATGGCCACGAACACCGAGCGAGGAGGTGGTGGTCCTTTTATCGTCCGAGGCAGGTATATGCATGTGTAGGCATTGCTATGTGTCGTTGTGTACGCGACTCCCCGGCATTGTGTTGTTTTATAAACGGGCATATAGCGTTTAAAATACGAGCGGCCGTGATGGCAATAATGACGAGCATAAACGAGATCCGAGATCCACAATTATTGTCCTCGAGTTTGAATGAATGAATGGGATAAGGTCCCAAAACAAACACCATTATCTTATAGGTATAAGGCTTTTTTCATTGCGCACTGTTTCGAATTGGCTTTTGTTCGCCGTTTAGATCAGGTTAGGCTTTAAGATATTTTGATAAACGATGGTTGGGTTTAATGTACGTAACCTTTTGATGCTTCTCCGCTAATCATAACGATCGTAGTAGGGTAAGGAGATATACATAACTCGAAGAATAAAATTAATAAATAAATAAATAAATATTATGGAGACCAATCTGGGGCTGTTTAGATCACAAGAAGGTCAAAACTTAGTGTTTTTATTTGATTTTTTACGCTTCTCTAGTAAGAATGGTCAGGTGTTTTTTTCGTTTGCACAGCAGTGTTGGTGTTATTTTATTATAGAAAAATTGATAATTCACAATTAATTAAGGGAATATCATGAGTCATCAAAAGTATGCATAAAAATTAACGCGAACTTGATAAACTGATACGAATTTATTGGTCGGTTGTATTGATACAGCGCTCTGATAGCGCCTTAATTTGCACCAATTCTTAATTCTGCGGTATACCGCCAATCGTATTTGCCAACTTTCTTAATTCCTCCCGTACTTTTGCGCTGTCCTATGTCCAATGCCCAAAAAATAAGTAGTCTTCGCGATATTTCGAAATCGATTACAGAAAAAAAAATACACACACACACATAACAAGTAATTATTTATATTACATTTTCTCCATCCATATTTCACAATCCAGCCCGTTTACACAATCCATATACAAAAAAGAATGAAAGAAACACACCTAAACACACATATATCGACACTGCAGTGCAACCTGGTGTATATTTCAGAAATTAAACAGTGGCGAAACATTTCTTCGCCTTTTCCGATCACACGTACGGATAGAAGAGAAAAAAGTAACGGGAGCAAGAGGTGACGGCAAAAAATGATTCACGACGGCGAAAATGATGACGTAAGCTAAATACAAATCGATCAAATCAAAATAAACCGCATGCGAAGAGTATGCCTGCCGGGGCATCTTTCCTTTGAGGAAATATTCCGCTCCTTTTCTAACTTACGAATGAGCGTATGCAGGCGAGCAATGGGAACATTCGATCTCCTCCTCATCATCGGAAAGTGTACGTTGTGGACATGATAAAACAAACATTCTGTGAATATTCATTATTAAAACAGGAACGTATGCGTTAATCCCGTTGGCCGTGCGCGATTTCAAACACCTGCCACACGCTAGCCGCGCGTTTCGGTCGACGCGGCTTCTCCAGGATAATCTGCGCGAAAAGCTATCCCGATGACAGCTCGGAAATAAATACGGTGCCAATTGTGTTTACGACAAGACGAATAGCGTGCAGACGATCGATTCGGATGAGTTAAAACTTTTCCCCGCTTAACGGAATCGATCCTATTTTTTGCCGGCTTTTATATAAATATATATGCGTATATTCGGGATGTATTTATCAACTGAATTTTGGATTTGGAGGTTGTTGATTAGTTATTTAATGTTTATGTATGATCTCCAGGTGTATCAGTATAAAACCGTATGGAAACAATAAAATAATTTAATAATATTCAAACTTAAAATTTCTCAAAGACCATTGAAGATTCTGCAAAATGGTCGTAATCCTCGTAATCAGCTGCATAAGGAGCCATCATCGAAATAAACATTTTGAAACATTTTTGAAATCGTAAAATCGTCCCATAGAAATTTTTTTCATAATTTTCGTAATTTTCCTATATCTCTCCAACTAACAGCTTCGAAGGAATTCGTGTCGTCAACGTAATTTTGTGAAGGCCACAAATAATCAATGTGCGTCAGCGTAATTTTACAGAAATCAGTATATGAGATGTTATCATCAAAGTGAATAGTTCTACAATACTGAATTTCACCTTTTTTCAGGAATTAACACTAATGAGCACGATACATCTCAGCATGTACGTCGAAATACAACGCATATATTACCTATTACTTGCCAAAAATTAAATTTATTTTCGTCGTAATTTATCGCAAAACTTTCCCGTACCATTGTACAACCGCGGGAATATGGGGGATAAAATACGTCCTCATCGTAACGACTGTTCACAATGCTGAACGCTTAAGACCTAATTTGTGAGTTTGTTTAATACCTTAGATCGGGCGTGCGATTATGGGCTCGTGGTGCGCCGGTCCACCGCTATCATAACTCAATGTTGACGTCGTGAATTAGTCAACGCTGCTGCCATATATCGGCCTTCATTCCCCGCTTAATGTACCTTCAAATATATTTCGTCGTCGGGTAAGTTTGTCATAGCGCCGCACCGGGGTAAGTATTAACATCTCGAACATTTTTATTCAATTAGATGGGGAGATAGGCGAAAGATTTTAATAAATTCAGCCCGCTGTTCTTGATAACGATTACAATAATAATGCTTTATTTCTATAAATTCTTACTAAGGCGAACAGTCCGTAGTATTAAAGAAATTTTAACAGAAAATTAAATTGAGAAGACATATCGAAAAAGTTGAAAATCGGTTCGTACCTGCAAAGATGGGGAAACATAACATTAGCTTCAAGTTCATCTCGGGTTAATCAAGTTGATCAAGAAAATATGGAACAGTTTTTGCAAAAGTTGCCCGGACTGTTAATTGGATAGACACTGGAAAATATTTATATGCAAAATGGTCTTTACTTTCGAGATTCAGCTGACAAAACGTAGAATTCAAAGACAAAAAATGTGTTGTTTGTGCCAATATGCTGGACAAAAAGAAAAGCTTTTAGTAATCGAGAAAGCTGCTCGAGCACGGGTGTTGAAAAATGTGGCACTTTCTAGTTTTCCGGCCACATGAACCTCAAATAAAAAAGCGTGGATAGCAACAGCTACAATGACCGACTGGCTTCTGGACAGAGACAGACCGATGAACTTTCAGAACCGAAAAACGTTGCTTGTTTTGGACAATGCTTGATCACATCCAGCTAAGCTTCAACAATATTAAAATCATTTTTCTGCCCCCAAACACGATATCTGTCTGTCAGCTCATGAACCACGGTACAATTCACAATGTTAAGTTTTTTTACCGTCTTTTAAAAATAAAACTTGTGAATTATTTTGTCTGTTTTCTTTTACATTCCTCATGAGCGGATAGTCCGCACTAGTGGACAAGAAAACTGGAATCCGCTCCTGAGGACTTTCACTGTACATGGATAATTTGTAAATGTAAACAAATTAGTGAAAATCTGGCAAATTTTTTTGCTTCGTTTTGATGACTCTTATTTGTTGGACCTGGCAACACTGGTAGCTACATCCGTTTTCTTCTAGTTTTGCTAATTACACACAGTTGGAAGATTCATTAATCACGTTTATAACGAGACGTACAGTTGTACACAATACACGATATAATTGTGGGCCTAGAATTTGAGTTATAAGTATCATAAATTTAGTATTAATCATATTTTTTTAAACGGCCGACATTCAATTTATTATTCTACAATCTAGCTCGGCCATTTTAATTCCAATTAAATTGTCTCGATTAATTATAACAAAAATATTCATATCCACATGTATAGTGAACGAAAAAAAAAATCCGGAAACACAAATTTAAATATTAAAAAAAGGTACCTCGTACACATGTTCCAATTTGCATGCACGTATAAATATTGCATTGCAAAAATGCGATATTTTTAATTTTTAATTTTAATTTCCACACACACATACGTATATACGCGAGATCGGTATCTAGGTTGCCCTACGGTCCGAGAGTCGGCGAAATAACGAATATACGGGATAATAGCGATACCCTAGAGCCGAAAAAAAATAGGCGAAACATAATCCGAATTTATCTTTATTTACATATCTGCGAGAAATCGCTGATTTATTACCCGACATTGATACTCGACCCTCCCGTATATAATTTGCATCGAATTAATTTCGTTATTAGCGAGCATCAGATAGATGCCCCCTATGATATGGTGATTAAGGACGGCTGTAAAGTGACTGATGGTGCAGTTCCTCGAGGAGATGTTGATGGTTTTTTGCATATTAAGCTGTTACGAAGAATTTATCGTGTAGAAACTATCTCTATCGTTGTAGGGTAGGAAGGTATTCTTGAAATTATTCTTCTCGATAACGTTAAGCAATAACTTTTCTTAGAAACATTTCGCGACTAAACCAATTTCAATTTTAGTTTAGTTCAAAGTGATCTTGATAAAATTCCCTGGCTTGATATCATTTACATACAAGATACAAATTTTCTCGGGAAATCACGCGCCCCAGTAGTCCGTGGCGATGACAAATATCTTGAAATTAACGATCAGATTGCGTAGTGAGGCTCTAAAAAGGTATCAAACTAAGGCTAACTGCTAAGGATAAGATTTTCTGACACTGCGAGTTCATTGAGTTTCTAAAAAAAAAACCCTTCAACAATATCGGCAGTGGTAGAAATGTCTTTCGGGTGATGTCGTGTAGTTAATTACTTGACGTTTCGCTGACCATGCTGACAGCAAAATATTAACTACACGACATCACCCGAAAGACATTTCTACTATAGATTACGGTCGTGAAAGCCTACACTAAAATATCGGCAGTGATTCTAAAACAAAAAATTGAATTGACGAACCTACCGCATTGCCCACCTTTAGCTTTTCAACACGTTTTCAACACCTTTTCAACACTCGACGACGTATATTGCTGTGTTGCAAATACGTTCTCGATTTCAAACTCGAGTAAGCATCTAAAAGCTATAGCGAGCAGTGCAGAAACGCATTTTATGTAATTAGTATTTATAGCATCTTAATTGCTTGCAATAAAGCATGACTAATAGTTGCGGAAAATGCTTCTTCTTCCCCATTCTCGCTTCACTAAAGAAGATTAATAACGACGTGCTAGGGAAACGATGTTTACAAAACAAAGCGAGAAACGAGTGTTTTCGATTTAAATATACCGATCGTAAAAGACGATCCGACGCGATTTCGCCAGCTCTAAAGATTTGAGATGTTTCGATTAATATTAGGAAAATCTTGGTCCTCGCATAGGCAGCTAATATAATCCAGCTTAACGTACAGGTACAGCGATATTCTTATTATTTACCGATTATTTCCAAAAAGGGCATGTTAGTCCAAATGGTATAGTCAATTTTTGCACGTACCCGGTCCATTAATACCAATCTCATCGTGCTCTTCAGTACATACCTAGTTTTGTGTTTCGTCCCTAATTAATATTTAATTCTAGAGCTCTAGACTTTTACGAGCAACAGTGTGCAATTTCACATATATCCTCGTCCGCTTGGTTTAACATTTTAATTACCTCACAAATGCTTAAAAGTGTGATAGCGGATAAGTGTTTCCTCCATCCAGAAACATACAAATCAACACTCCCAGCATCCAAGTCCGTACTCTCGCGTATTATAAAAGTCCATTGATTGACATACACTCGCGTTCTTTCCTCTTACACAAGCTATACGATACGTAATTGCCTGTATAATTCCTTCGAGTGTTAAAAATTATTTATGTATACCAAGCGCTCGGTAATTGAAGTCATCTTGCGCACATAATCTATAACGGTGGCAGAATAAAACCAAAGCGAAGTTACGGAGTAAAACAGTCCATTAGTTCGATGCATATACATGCTGGTATGTCAATTACGACATGCTGCATTTACGATCATTTCTACATATCGGCAGATGTTGAAACAAATTTTCCTCGCATTTATTGAAGCGCATTAATATACTTTTTATTGCTTCGCATTTACGCCACTAAAATATAACGCACGCCAATGAGACGAATCCTTGTAGTGTTAAAAAGAAACTCAAGACTGCTCAGTTGCTTAGCGATACAAGCAACTGAATGAATTGGAATGAGTGTTTCTGAATATAAATTTCGCATAAAATTTGCGCCATTGTATTGGTTATCCAACGGGTTGGATTTGAAAGGAATTACACGCTAAGCAATTAATTTTTTTCCATAGATACTTAAAGTCCGAAAATTATAGTACACGCTGGTCATTTAAAGATGTCCAACGTTATCGACAAAAAAATCCCTAGATTAGTAAGTTTCTGGTTTTATTACTAACTGTCATTCACTGTGACAATTTGCAAACACTGCTTTACGCGGTAGTCTCTCTAATATGTTTCGATTCCCTGATTATATTGGTATGCTTTTTGAAGACAAATGGCACACTTTGGCAATGATACCCGGATGTCATGTTTTTAGTAAATTGGCGGTGAATGTCTTGCATATTTGAAGTGATTTGAACCGAAGAGTTTAGTTTGAATCAATCAGTACTTAATGTTTCCGTTGATTGCCTGATTTAATCCCTACAGATTTTTATTTGCGAGACCAAACAATTTTCTTTAATGGAACCCCTGTGCATAATTTTAAACCATCCCCACAATTAGACATCATAACAGAAGAAAAACCGTTCTCACGTCTCCATTCACAAAGGCACAATTTGGCGAACACCCGAAGAGGACTCACCCAAAAAAACAAGAACAACAGGTATAGGATGAAGATCCAAAAAGCCTTAAATTTGCCCAAAAGCCAAGCAGTCTGCCGAATAGAACGACTATATTTTAGGGGTAGCGTTTTTGACCATGTTTTGTTGGTACCATCTTCAGAGTGAAGAGATTGTTTCGAAAGTTTGATTAGCTGCTTGCAAAAATATGTTTTCTTTCGTTGTTTTTTTTTTAAGATGTCCGTCGTACAATGTGAACCGTAATTTAACGTGTTCGTGTTGAAAAGATTAGAAAGATTAGCCTACAGCTCTTTGCATAATATGGGAAAAGGAGAAAAATAATTGTCGCTATTGTTGTGACTTGGTCATACGTAGATTAAACGCGTGTGTTCGTTGTTTTTGTAAAGGAAAAGATATCCCTCGTATACCGCATTCTGTGGACAAAGGAGGGCAACAATGTAGTTATGGGTTAATCATAAAATTCAATTAATTCTAAACATTGTACGAACACGGCCAATAAAATAAGAAGTGGTTGTTCATTAATTAAACATTAAATTTGGTTTCGCCAACCTTTCATACTTATAAGTGATTGGCTGCGCCTGTTAAGACATCTTGAATGAATAATTATCACATTCTTCTTCTTCTAATTCTTTTACTTGATGATTAATCACAATTTGCCGTCTTTGTGCTTTAGATGTCTTCGAAATAGAAGTTTCAACTTTAATTGACACGAATTATCATCTGGCATATTTGCAAGACGTAAATTTTCTCAAAGTCGAAAACAATGCTAAAGTAATTAAATAAAGTAACCAAAGGGTATCTGCAGAAATTACTAACACCGACATAATTTTCATTTATAATTTACATTAAAAAAATCTAGATAAATCAACAATGAAAATAACAGTGTCAAAATAATTGTTACATGCTTTATTTCATATATGTAAATACATTCAAAACATATGCTGCATAAAAAGAATCTAACAAAACATCGACAGGAATAAATTTACCGGTAAATATCGTGACCAATCCGAATCGGAAACTAATTGATTGTAATTTAATCCAATTACATGCGAATGCGCCGGTTGAATAAGGTAGACGAATGAAGAATGGGGCAAATCGAAGAAATAAAAAACCCAGAGAGAAGAATAACGAGTTGACTAGACGAAAAAAATGTACAAGAAGGCGAAAAAAGAGAATGAATAAAATCCTCAATGCGGGGAGGACGAAGAAGTGGTCCCCCTGAAGAAGGCGAAGACTCGCATCACCAACGATGAAGAAGAAGAATCCGAAGAAGAGACGAAGAAGGACGAAAAGAAAAAAAAACGTATAAATGGTTAGGAAACAGCTACAGGCGTACATTTTATGGTACATATTTAAAACATTCCTGGAGTCGATCACGTCATTTATGAATGGACCCCCTCCGTCGTCCAGACTTGTATACAAACGGTCATATTTCAATCTCTCGGTGGAATGGATTTTAAACAAGTCGCCTTGTTAAGCTGTAGGTGAGAAATTTGTTGTCCAAAGGACACCCTGTAGTGAGCGCGCTCGCACCGGGTAGCGTGTTTAGAAAATACCCAAGGATCGCGTCTCAACGGTAATGAAGTTTATACCGATGCATGACCGTGGTTAAAAATATTTAACCAGAAGCCGCTTATCTCGACGAAAGCCCCATTTGAAACAATTAGAAGATTGGGCAAACTTATGAATGAATGAATCTACATAATTAATATTTTTTGAATAATGTATTCTTTTTCAACGATGAACAGGATCCATCAATGGTTTAATTAACACAACACTGTTTGCCTGTCAAAATTAATTTTAGTATTTATTGAACATATATCCAAAGTTTCTTCAAGATGCAGCAAGTAATATAGCCACAGAAAATTTTTCCACTTGACAAATTAATTGAAAAATAGGATTGAACCGAGAAAATGTTGGTACAATATTTTTTTATATCTTTTCGAGAGGATTATCTCAATAACAATATCTCGTCGATTTGGTGTAATGAAGCGCTAAATCAGTCTCTGATACAACAAATTCCAACGTGAACGCACCAGTCTCAACGACGATACCAAAAGCAACAGTCACTCCACAAAAACATCGCTGCTGTGTGTCAATCGCGACCTCAACGTAAAAAATTCTGCCTAATAAATTGGCTTTGGGAAAGTTCTTTTCCAGTTGCATTTCACGTCTTTTAACTGAAGGGTTAGTTGATCCCAATAAACTTCGAGTCGAGTCAACAAGGGAAGCTCAATTCGAAATCCAACAAGAATCCACTGTATGGGTCAAAAAATTATTCGTTCCCGAAGAGTGTTGAAGAGAATGGTCGCAACTGTAAATTTGTTACTACAATTCCTTTAGAAGATCGAAAAATGGTTAATGCTGCTTGGTACATGTATAGAGCTTAAAAGAACATTGAGCTTTTAGAGCAGCAAAACATCGACTTATTAGATCATCTTCCGTACAGTCCTGACCAACAATTCCTAGAATCAAGAATGGACTGGGTGGTCAACGGCTTCAATTACCGGAAGAAACAGTCGATGTCTCTAAAATTAAACTTATTATTCCAACTTATGGCATAACTGTTTTAGCAGTTGGTTTGAAGGAATGATAAATTGCCTTTCTGGAGAATATTTTGAGAAGCAATAAAACACTAACCTAAACTTGAATGTTCTTTAGCATAACCGACTTTAAATGAAAATTTATTTACTGTTTGAAGAAGCCTTGTATTCCAGACGCTCATGGTCAGAAGCAGGCCCTTTTAGCACGGAACCACCAAGCTGTTTTTTTGTAATGGTATCAATTCAAATGGTGATAATCAATTGTATCTTTTACACCATTTACATAGTCAGTTCAGGTTTACGAAACGTATCATTGTACTTGTTTTTCATACATAGATCCTTCCTTGACCATATTTCTTTAAAATCCAACATTCGTAAGCACGCGTAAACTATTTAAATTGCCTCCAAAGGAATAATACATGTAGGTCAAATACGTTAAATGCGAAAGCTAAAAGTCTCGGTGGCCCAATGGTAAAAGGACCTGGCCCTGATTGTGGCAGAATTAGAGGCTGTGTGTTGGTGTCTCACTAATGTCGGTGGCATATTTTTCTGGTTGGTCTCTGGTTTAACAAGATACCAAAAACAAATGTCTATTGTTTTTTGCTGCTCTCTTGTATACTTCAATTTCTTAGGAGAATCTCGCTAAGAGTTATTCCAAATTGCAGAAATTTTACATTAACACGTGCGTAAAGAGATTTGCAAGAAATCAAGAGCTTTCAGCAAGTATTATCGAGACCCAGTAGTTCATTTTGATTAACCCTCAGTTACTTTTGATTTTAATGCAGAATATTACGAATGGTCTAAACCTGCATCCATTCTACAAGATCTTAAATTCAGAATTGCGTTTTGTTCTCAGTATACGAATAAATTTCTAAGTCGTTTGTTTCCATCCTTACCTGTACATCTATATGGAGGCCACTATGGTCGAACGTGCAGCGAGAAATATTCAAAATAAGCTGCCGGATCGCCCAGCAAGAGACTAATACAACCGCGACTCCACGTTTTACATTGTCACATAATCATAACTCGTGATTTTAATATGCATGACAATCTTTTTCTCCGTCCTTTTTCACGCGCGATCCTCCATCCTCGTCCGCTTCACATACGTAAATCTGATATTTACACTTTACACGGGCGCTTTTGATTAATGCCAAAATGACAGGTTTTATTTTGTGTCTATCTTTCTACTTCTTTTTTCCCCGCGTCTGTATCTCCGATTTTCTTTTCTCCTATTTGAAGTTTCAGGTGGTGATTCTGTTGCCTTCTGGAATTCGGTACAGTGTGCGGAGGTTGTGTGTATTTTGACAGAGGCTACTATTCATTACTGCATCCTTTTCAAGAGGTTTCTGTATTATTAATAGGGTGACAAGAAAATTTATATATGTGTTTTAATTTTTTCCATGGCCTATAATGCTGTACGTATATAGAAGAGTTATTCAAACATGTAGTTCCCTTTTAAGAACGAATTTTAACACCTGTTCGATTTATGAAACGGGAAATTTATGGAAGTTGACCTGGGAACTCTGGCGAAGTGGGGATCCGGCTTTCTTCGGTGAGGACATCGTATTCACATACCATTGTACAAGTATAAGCTCCTACACTGACTAAGAGAAAGAAAATAAGGAGAAAAGACTTAAACCTTTCTTGTATGGGTTAACGTTTAACTTAGCTTGGTTACTGTATAAATTCTTTCCAGCTCGTAGATAAAGAAAAGCCATCAAATGCAAACCTTCACTTTCCATATTTTTATCTTTCGATGTATGTAAAATTTAATTTTTGAAAATCATAAGACAGTCTAGATTGTCATTTCTTGTGCACAAAAATTGTCAAATTTGATTGTGTTCTTGGATTTGCAGCATGTTGTGGGCTTTCCATATCAAAAAAATTAAGTTGAAACAGTTTAATGGAGGTAAGTTTTCATTTAGTAAAACTAAAACGGAAGCTTTACCTTTGTCGCGGGTGGAAGTTGAGTCATCAGTCATCAGTAACATTTAATAACCAGCTATATCACGAACGAAATACGGGTCAATTTTAACATGTAAAACCAGTTGCGTATTTTACAATTTCATAAAAAAAAAACTTTTTTTTTAGAAATGGATTTTTACAAAGCAACACACCTTATTAGAAACCATAGAACATGTGCTGAATATTCAGTAGTTGTGATAAATAAGCAAAACTCGCATCGTCTGTAATGAGGGTGGGTCCAATCCCCGCTCTCAGAAGCAGCCAATTAGGGAAAATCGTTAACTTTAAATATAGATTAAGATAATGATAGCAAGGACTGTGACGTAGTATGGCAAGCAATACAAAAGCATCCGCACACTCCGCACCACACAAGTTTAATTAATCAATCCGGGACAGCGGTTTCGAGGATGCGTCGATCCTCATTTTCAACCGTAGACTGAATGATGTGACGTGTTCAGTCTACGGTTGAAAACGAGGATTAATTAATTAAACTTGTATGATTGTTTGCCATAAGTTAAACGAGCAGAAATCTTAAATAAAATTTGTTGATTCATTAACACACAAAAATACAGGAACTACAATATTACCACCAACATGGATTCGCCGCACGCTGTATTATAATTATTTCTGCTTAATCTTAGAGACTACATTGTGTAACGGTCCATAATTTCGTCGTTATATCCGAACTTCGCATTAATTAACACAAAAAAAATGATATAAAAATAACAATATTATATCTATCATCGTCGAAGTCCCAAGATGTTCATTCACAAATTGAAAATTACATAATATATGGGAGATATATGGCTTGTCCCGTACTGTTCGTGGAACACATTTAGTTCATCTGGGATATATCCGTTAGATGTCCTTAATTCCGAAATATGATTGTTCGCGGAAGAAGAAATTTCGGTTACGTTCAGAGCATGTTCGGAGGAAGATATTCCGAGCATAGCCCGAATGTATCCCGGATTTGTACCGCGAACGAACCTATAGAATTGTTGAAGAAATTTGATTGCATGCATATATGTACACCAGCACATATATAACACTAAAATATTTCTGTTTTGAGTCATCGGCTCCACACAGACCGCCCGCCAAGAGGTTATCGTTAAAGTGGCCTCACACAACTGCTGTTTTTCATAGACAAGACCATTTACATATGTTGACTTAATAACTCTTTAAAAATAATAAATTTCAACTTGCTCGTGCATTCACGTAAATATTATTGTAAATACGTGCATTTTCAAGTGGCTCCGCTCCTCTAATACCCTGCACCCAACGTATTGAAATGAATATAGCAGCTAACGTAATAGACTTCGGCTTTAATTGTCCAATTACAATGTATGAACATAAACGTCGTCGTATATAGGGAGTATGGAAAGTGTTAAATCAATTTTAAAAACGCTATTATTGCGGTTCGCTTCGTATTATAGTATCAATAATGTCCGCAGACGTAGAAATAATAGCTCTTAATTGTGTGCGTTGTACGTGTACGACGTTTGCCATATATCAAGCGGGCTCGTCGCTGGGAAGGCCCGTAAATCATTCGGGAGAAAAAAAAATGAGGATTAATCTTTGGTAAAATATTATTTTGCGCGTAATGTACCATAAATTACGATTCCGCTGCTCGTAGGACAATGAATAATAAGCGTATCGATGAAAGTTATTGTTCGACGGCTAAACGTCTACGAAAAATTTGTTATATGGACGTGGTATGCCGTGGAAGCGTATGCAATAATACGAATTATTGCATGTTAACGTTACAGATGCGGAAGAAATTTTTGAAAGGCAAAACTGTGGATTGAATTACAAATTGTAAATATTTTTTTAGAAATAACCCAATTGATAATGCCAGCTTCTTCTTTATCTCTGCAAATTGCAATACGTTTATTTGATCTAACAAAATATATAGTTGCCCTAACAAAAAATTTTCTAGTAAAATGGGCGATAGTAACGCTATATCTTAAGTCCACAAATCCAACTATAATTTTTGCTAGGGCAACCACGTATGTTGTTACATTAAATAATTCTAACTATAAATTGCTGTCCTACATTCTTCTCTGCGTAGCTTTTTAATATCTAACAGGTCATCTGTAGCTTGCTTGAGGTCCCAAAACCCATGTTATGCCATGTCTATTAGGTTCAAACGTTTGCAAATGACATGATGCAAGTTTTTGGGAATCATAGCCTTCATTATCTGTCTTTTTTTACAGCTATTGCAAAAGGTATAATATATCGCCAAAAACACCGGAAATGTGTTTCCTTGATCTTATGATGGAATTTGTCCAAAGTTTCTTCAGAACCTAAAGGAACTACACGAAGATACATTTGCATCATAGATATCTATTGTTGAACATTAGATTTTGTATACGTGTTTAAACATTTTTGCGATAATGTTTATATTTACTTATGAGATCCAAAGGCAAAGCAATAAATTAGGTATTATTATTATCAGACTATCCAAGGAGAGCAAGATGTCAATTGAAGAACGAGAACAAGTAGCACAACTATAGCCTGTTGTTTTAGCGCATTAGAATATTATGTTCCTCTACGAATATTTCCGCTTAGAAAAACGCCACCTCATTTCTCGAAATTAATTTCAAAAAGTGGCTGGATAAATCGGAATTTGTTTATAGACTAGTTGAAACATTAAAAAACACGTAAAACGTGGATAATTATTAGAGATGACAAAGGCAGGTGAAATTATTACTTTTTTTGCAGCGACTAGACAGACTCGTGTCTATTCGTCTCATAAGAAAGGGTTCGCGTTGCCTACTGGTTTCCCCGAGAGTCGACAAAACACGAGTCTGTCTAACCGCAGCAAAAAAGTAATGATTTCACATGCCTTTGTCATCTCTAATAATTATGTTTTCTATTGCTCACTGCCTGCAATAATTCGTTGCAGAAGTAATTTTATTTATTTATTGTAATTATCACTTCACACAAGTTATATCAGGAAAGAAAAACGGAGACAATATTGTTGATTTGTTGTTTTAAGGGCGAATTGAACTACATTCCATTGTTTCTTTAAGGATAAAAACAAAAAACTAAGATTTGGTCTCCTGGCTTTCTAGATGTTTTAAGTCAGGAGCCAACTTCTTTTTATCTAGAGGACCGTCATGAAATCCTTGACAGTGTGTAAATTGTTTTATTACTATATCTATAGAAAGAAAATTGTCTTATTACTATCACCCTCCCGCCGTAAAGGGTGAAGCGCAGTTAATTATTCCCCAACTGCGAATCGTGATTTTGAAATAAATATTATTATTGTTCTTTTCGTCCTTCGCTATGATTACCGTGTCATCCGCGTAACACAGCTCTGATAGCAACATCTTTTCCATTTCCCAATAACCTATTTCAAACTTGTCTAATTTACATGTTTATCTTGCTTATCACCTCGTCCAATACCATCGTAAATAGTAGAGAACCTACACCCTTGCTGTTGTTTCAAACAATTTCAATTGTCGTTTCTCTCTGTGTTAATATTTTCCACGTCTTCCCTTTTAATTTTGTCAAACGCTTTTTCCAGGTCGACGAAGTAGAGGTGTATGTATTTGGCGAAATATAAATTATGTTTCTTCTAGTGTTTGATTTAAGTTTATTCTTAGTCTTCTTTCTAATGAGTATGTTTTCGCTACCGTACTGATACCTACTTGGTGTTATAGGGATTAAATTATTTTTTTTTTATTTAGCATTTAGAAAAATGCTAAATAAAATTTACTGATTTCAACCTTCAACTGCAACCAGAACTGAACAAAATCACACGGCTTTCGGTTTCCATAACTTCGTCGAACTCTAATCTACATCAACCTTTACCGTATAACTCTGACGATATGCGCTTGCGTTCACTTGCGACGATGCGTACCCACAACAAGCGTATTTAGACTGCGTTACAACCAAACGACGTGGACGACCGGGAGTGAATCGTTCTCCCCCGCAATACAGCGAAACGAGTAGCGGCGCGCCGCGTTGCCAGGCAACCAGTTCCTAACTCCTGGTGGCGTTAATGATTGGCGGCGGCGCGACTTACAATGGCCGCCGCATCTACATAACGTCGACGTCGGTCGCTAGGTAGTACGTACCATGCCGTTCGGTCGTTGCTAATGCCCGGCATCGCCTTTCGACTCGGAATTTTCCCAATTTTTGTCGGTGGCACCGTTAAACTGGAAATTATTGCCCAAAAGACCTATCGGAGATGTAGAAAGTACGTAAAGATATGTAATTGATGTATAAATAATAGGTATTCCGTGAAATAGCTGACGTTTTATCGAAATTGATTGAGTTACAAGGCATTTTACGAAAATCGTCTGTTTAAATCGGAGACGCACGTTTATTTATGTGCCGTTTGCACGAAATGCTCTATTCTAAATATTGACGATACATTTTTTACAAAATTTTTATATTTTCTTCCCCAATAAACTATATCGGTGGAATACTTTTAATGTTACTTTTGATATTTAAATATACATTATAATGTTGCCGAAAATATATTGTAACAAGCAAACTGTTTTTTTTTGTTTTTCAAAATATCCTTTTCACACCTAAATCTTCATGTAAAATCGAATGTGCTGCAGTTTTCTATATGCCTAAGAATGCATCTATGGTATTTCACGGTAAGTCACGTGCTTATCCTCTCCATTCATATCACGCACAATATTTTTTGGACCAATAACAGATTTGCCTCGACCTTCAGAAAATTCATCATTGGCAGAAGGACGACCAGGACGAAGTTCTGCAAATCAGCTGTAAACAATCTCTTCTGATAGTGCTTCATTATGAAAAGTTGAACAAAGCCATTTGAGGCAGTGTTGTTCTTCCATTCTTGCCCATCTTTAGTTAGTCATCTTTTTTCAGTTTCTCTTTTCAACTTCCGTTTTCTTGCGAAAATTATTAGATATTAAATTATCAATTTTTGTAGTACTTAAAATAGCACCAAATTTTTAAATAAATATTACTAGTTTTCATAACCAGCACCTACATAATGTGATAATTTCCCTTATGCGTGTTATACTTAATTTAATTTTCTTTGATTCTTATTTTCTATATGTTCATTTAAAGAAATTCGATAAAACTGTCTTCGAGATAACCATTAAATTTCAATTAGAAAAGATAAACGATAAACATGAAATTGAACTTTATCGTTCTTCGAGATGCTAACATCCAGTTCTTTGTTGGTTGCGTTATATGCTTATATCTACATACGTATGTACTTACATTGCAAACGGGCAACACATCCACACACACACATTTGTATAATGTTTACTTTCGTCGGTTGGCACTTCAACAGTCGCGTCGTCAAGGTGGCGCTGATGTCATTCAGCGCTTGAGTGGAATAAAATGGTTCCATATTAGACTGAAGTATGTATATAATGTATACCGTACATGCGTAGGCTTAATTTTTCCAGATACTCACTATGCAGTTGTCTCTACTTCTTCTATAGCTATGCTAGACGCCAATCCTTTCGCTACGGGCGTCAGATAATGGAATTCCGGTTTTACTTTTATTATAAATGCACATCTTTTTAATATAGTGAAAGATTAATAGTTTCATGTTGGCGAAATCAAAAATAAATTTTAAGGAAATATTAATTTAATTTGATATTTGTAATGCAACGACAAATCATCGAAGCATTCGTTATTAGTTGAACAAAGAGAGTTTTCTGGAAGTAGACGCTTCACCGAGTTGCAAGCTTTCAATGGTTGCCCGTTATACTTGCTGCATTTAAAGAATAGAAACATGCCAAATTCTAAAATCTGGAGAAAGGAACAATTAAGGGTTCATATCGATGAGAGTCGAACATTTTCAGACATTACATTATTGAACATGTAAGACTTACGTGGAATGGATAGTGAGGTGATTTGTTTAAGGTGCTTATTGGGAAAACACACGTTAGTTGCTAACGATCACTAACACAGTTAAAACTGTCGAGATGACAAAATCTTAGGAAAAATACATTGTTAAATCTTTAAGTTCACGAGTTTGGCTATCTGCTTTAACTCATTTATGACCCTGATGAAGCATTAAAAATATATGCGAAATATTGGTGAAATTTAAAAGGGTTTAAAAGGGTTACATTTTTTGCTGAAATGTTGGTCATGATCCCGACAGTTTTAACCACGTGTTATTGAGAAAGATACGAACGTATACCCAAAATTTTATTTAACATAAATGATCTTCATTGAAATGCCAACAAAATCTTCATTGAAATGCCAACATAATCTTCGTTGAAATGCCAACACTTTGGTTTGTTAGAAACGTATGCTATTGAACCCACTTCACTAATTAAGCAATAAAGCCCGTGATACATGATTGCGCTTAGTACAAGGGCAAATGGATAGAAAACCAACCAGAACTGTTTGATAGTCCCATTAATTTTGGTTTTTGAAACCAAGATTATCCATATCCTGATCCTTGTTACCAATGTGATACCATCTCATTCATTCATTATTCTTGCTTGTGCTTTAGGCATTATTTTCGTGAATTTCATAACTATCAATAAACGCGTAAAATACACTGGAAGTACTTCAACAAGTAGCTTTTTTGAATTAGTCCGTTATCTAACATTGCTCCATTTTTTGGGACGCTCAAAATAATCGCTATTGCTTAACACAGAGAATAAAATTTGTTTTGTATCACTGAATGGTACTTAGCCTTATTATAAATGATAAGGGTTTAATCTCGTAGTATTTTTGGATTGTGTTAACTCCAGTGTCACCAATTATTAAAAAAAATCAAAATATTTCGTTTCGTTAAGTTATAGCGGTTAATAGATTAATTATATTGGTAGATTCAACCAAGAATGTGAATTTTATACAGTTTTAGAGAGAATCCGTTTACGGTCGAAGAGGTTTGGATCTCCTTCAAATCTAAATTTCGGCAGATAAAAAATTAGTTATTGTAATCTGAATTTAACACTACAGAACCTCTTGGTATCATTACTAACAATTTCCTTTTGTTTTCAGATTGTTCTAAATTCCATGCACAGATACCAACCAAGGATACACATAATCAAATGGAAGGAACATTCTGGTCCAATCACCGATCTAGAGCAAGAACAATATCGGACGTTCATCTTCCCAGAGAGCGTCTTTACAGCAGTCACAGCTTATCAAAACCAGCTAATTACCAAGTTGAAAATAGACTCGAATCCGTTCGCTAAGGGGTTCAGGGATTCCTCAAGGCTAACAGACTTTGACAGGTGAGATATAAATGTATAATAATAACTTGGTAAATTAAGCCTCATCGTAATCATCTTTAACTTTTAAAAAATTGAATAGCAAAAAGAAATCCTTTAAGCGAAACTAAAATTATCCAGTCGTTTTTAATACCCTTTCGCATTCGGTACATTCTAATTACGGCGTGTAGTGTGAAATTACCGCGCTTAAAACGGCTCTAAATCGTCTTTAAAAACTTATTTCAATAATAGGCAATTCTGAAGGCGCAAGAAAAACCTGGGAGACCTGTAATTTTAATTTTTGAATAGCGTGGCTTCAGCGCCGAGACACCCGATCATTCTCTCTCCGAATAGTCGCTACTACTACTTCTTCTTCTTCGTCTCCCGTCATCTCTTCGGTGTTCAATTTTTTTTTATCTCTCATCATCCCAGGCAATTATTTTATTGTTGCCAATGGCGGGCGTGCTGTTGTTTTATGGCTCGTAAACGTGGCACGGTAGCGGAGGATTTCGACGCCATCTGTCGCTCGACGCATGAAGAACACATGACACACAACTTCTTGCGGTCGTCTCGGGTATAGCGAAGGTATATAGCGTGATTAAATGCATGTGTAGGTACGGATGTAGGTGCGAGACGAAACGAAAGGGCCAATGGCGGCGGTTTTTCGACTTATCTCGTATGAAATACCACCAACCGCAAGCCGGGAAGCTCAGTACCCTTTTGTATATATTTGCATATTGAAGATGTGATCGTTGTAGCCTTTTTTTTGGATGCCATCAGATATTTGATATGGAGTAAATGTGCTGAGTCTTCTCAAATTGGTTTTTCTTTTAGGGATTGAGATTTTGAATGAAAAAAGGTACTAAATCCTTTAAAATATATTCTTTTTATCCCAAAGTTATGACAGGATTCTTTGTGGATATATTACCCAAATTATTTTAACCTTATTAGAACTCATAATTAAAAATTACATATACGACTGGGTAATGTTGATCAAATGAATAAATAAGAAAAAAGAAGTAACGTACACACCCACTCACAAAATTATAGCATTATAATTATGTAATACGGCGGTAGTCTGAAAAGTTTCAGATCTCAACATGTTGCTGGTCAGAAATATTTTGATGATAATTGTGCATGCTTTGAAAGGTTTAGCCGTATTCAATCGTTTGTGAAAGTGTTCCTGTAAAAATTAAAGAAAAACGAACGAATATCGACCCATCGTTAAAGTCTTGTAAATTAAAACCGAAGCAGAAGCTGCTTACGTGGACTGCTCATCAATTACCACAGCTTAGTTGGCGGTGAACGTTCGAGACGGTTAAAAACTGCTACCGCTACCGATAACAACGGATAAGTTCACCAAATGGTGCTAGACGACCGCCGAATTAAGCTTAGAGAGATAACATGAAGCTGTGAACGTGGGTTGCCACGCTTGCTCATTCAAGATCAAAAACGCGCTCAAATGAGCAATTCCAAAGCAGTTTAAGTGAAATAAGTCGGAGTTATGACATCGACTAATAACCGTAGATGAAACCTAGATGCACCAATATACTCCTGAAGCCAAGTAATAGCTGAAACAATCGACCGCGAAGTGAAAGAAAGGGCAAGAATAGTCACGAAGTTGTGTTAATCTTGAAAAAGAAAAAGCAATAATGGAGCATACTTGACAAGTTGAAGACAGAAATGACCGCATTCGGAGAAAAAGATCCACAAGATAGAGTCCGGTGGTTGCCATAGTGAAATTCACGAATTGGAGTTCGAGTTGATAGATTACCTATTCTATTCATTAGATCTGCCCTCCGAAATGACAAATGTGCTGAAATAACTTAGCAATTCATCTCCCTTATAACATTTTCCACTACTTCTACCTAATTTTTCTCCCAATTCCATTGAAACCCATAAAATATTACGTCGTATCACTTTCACCGTGTTCCTCGAACTTCGTTATAAGTACATGTTCCGTTCGAAGTTAAATGAGTTCAAAGTTAATTAATCGAGAGCGATAAGTTTCGGTCTTCTCGCTTCCACTCCATTTCCACTAACAGCTGACGACCTTTGTTCCCGGCCTCCACTCCTCTGCGAGAGGAATCGGGTTTCGAACTTTTCGATCTTTTGCCCTTTTTTTCCTCTTGTTCTCCTTCTTCTCTTCTCCGCCTCTAAACGATTTCCTTTAGCGTTTTAAATCGCACCGACGGTGTAAATAACGCTTCGAGAACGTGTAAAGTTTTTGCCCTTTCGTCTTCGTCGTCGGGCGAACCGGTAATGGACCAGCAATGCAATAAGAACTGTTGCAAGGTGTAGTTGATGCGAGGAAATGTTGAATGGGTTTCGGGTTCGAATGTATGCGCTTGCGGACAGGAACGTATTATTGTTACGTGATGCGGAAAGCAAGCTATGCGGATCTGGTTCAAGGAAAACAGAAGAAACGGGTAGCTCTTGAATGCTGGTTCGTTAACGTAAAGTATTTCTTTTCGCGGAAACTTTAAAGATTACAGAATAGCAATCGTTACAGAATAATTAATGCGAAAGAGTGATTTAGTTCTGGCCTGATGATGCGCATTAGTCACAAAACCGGTCCCATTTTATTGTTGTTAATAATAGAACTTGTGAGGAAAAAGACCCTCACATGCTCGATCCTTTAATAATTTTAAATTTCTATTGAACTATGGAGAAGGCTTGGAGCATATTGGCGACCAGATATAAATAAATGTTGTAATCATAAAAGAAACATTGTATATTATTTAAAATGATTTTTTCCGGTAATTTTATGAAAATTCCTGGAAATTTGAGGTAATAAGACACAATTCTGAAGAAAGAATGGTCTTGATTCAAGTTCAAGTAACAGTAGAAGGTCTTTAATGCGTGGTTAGATCAAAGCCGAAGAAATTTGGAAATATAATACAATTATTCCAGATTAATTAGTAACAAAGACCAAAGCTCTCGTATATCTGCAAGATAGAAACCTTTAAAACAAAAGATACCAGGGCAAGAGTATCCAAGATTATCGTTGTTGGTAATAATAGTAATACATTCATTTTAAAGAAAACGGGAAAAAATGCGTCATAAGAAAGCTATTTATTACCCGCTAGGAAAAAAATAGAGATTCGTCGGGTGATTCAACAATTTAGTCGCCTCTGGAATTATAATATTGGACGCAAAAATAGATACGTACCGATTCCATATCTTTTCAATTTTGTAATCAATTGGGTTGCCTGATTGCCTTTCAATTTAAAAATCGTACAACTCTCGCTTTAAATAGGCGATTGATTGATTAACCAGTTGCGCAATTAAGTTGCTCTTCAGGTCTGTTTTAATGTTGGATTTGTATTTGTTGAAATTTATTCGATGTGTGCTTACAAGAGAGTACCCAGAGTTATTTATAATTTTTACATGTACCATACAAGCATCTTATATTGCAGCTTCCGCTTTAAAGAAATGAAAAAAAAAAATCATTAGAAATGTCCCGACTTCTTTGTTTCTTAATCCGACCCTGTCCACCTAGATTACCTACAGCGTACGTGTTGTACGTCTCTTGTTTTTCCATCGTTTGGCTGATGCCCGTTCTTCAGCGGATCCGTCCCCGCCCACCTCCTGCTCCTCTCGTGTGATGTGATAGAATTTAATTTACGTGTTTCAATCTGTTGTGCGGCATCGTCGGGAAGGCGGAGAACTTGGAAGCCGCTCTGTAATTTTAGACAATCGTTGTCTTCATGACGATGGCTTGATGATATAATGAACCCGACGTATTTTCTCACACCTCGGTCAGGTAGACCGTTCACGGGCCTCTTGATCTTCGCCGTTAATACGTATTACCCACATGCATACCTATCGCCCTTCGGTCGTCATTAGGCATTCGCGAAACTGTCAAGCACGACCCGCGACACCTACACGCAGCTTACGGAGCGATATTCGCAGCACCGCCTAGATTAGCTAGGAGCGCATATTAAGGAAGGAAGATATATGAACTACGATTCATTTTCCGTCTATGTTGTTATAATCTACATGGACGCTCGTTAAACTAAATCGCTGTGATTTGAGAACAGGTTATAATTTGAGAGGTTTACGGTAAATTATATGGATGGGGTAATTGGATTTCTAACGACTTTGAGAAGAAAGGAGTTTAATAAAATAAAAGTGTTTATGCATTATAACGGGTGTACATAAAACATAAATAATTTCAAGCGTTTAAAGAAGTAAAACAAAACATAAGATCCTTGAGGAGTAAAATTGGGGTTTTATTTTTTTAATTATTTCTAGAGCTAACGAAATACAATAAATTTGACGCAGTTGGGGCACCTGCCCAAATGGGGTGTGCATCTGTTTTTGTGGTAACCATATTCACTTTCGCATACTGCATTTGTGTTCTATTGTTTCAACATTGGGGCACACAAATCCATTAATTATTACACGCGCTATAAGTTTCTTCATCACAGTTAAGGTTGCATAAAAGTCTTAAAAGCGTCCATCTTAAAGAAGGAACCGTCATCGCTGCAACCAAACCAAGCTCAAGGGGATGGTTGGAATGGTCAGGTCTATTTCCTAAGTAGCCGCCTTCAAACCAAGCATATGACTTTTGCCACCTCTCTAGTGAATATGATCGTAACAGCCACCGTCAAAGATTTCTAGGCGATGAGTGCCTGGAGCCACGAGATCTTTAAGGATGCATAATTTTGGGGCTACGGTCGCAGGTTTCGCTACCTGGATGATGGATAAATGGAACCACCTGATTTTAATCCTATGAAAATTAGGGCCCACGCGCTAACAGTCTTTAAAAATGAATTGATGGTTGATTATAACAATATTCAGATCATCGCGGGAAGTATGGGGATCACTCCCATTGAGCTCCAATTGTATCAAGTTTTGCCCTTCAAAAAACATCTAATATTAAATAATTAAAGAGAACAGGAGAAACGCCTGATTTTCAAAAACCGGTATTCCTGTATATCTGGTATATAAACCACCCAAGTTTAGTTAAATTCTGAATTTGCCGGTTGGCTGCCTTTCCTGGTGAGATCAAATTTTTAAATTGTGATTCATCTTTACCTTTCAATATTTAGCACGTACGTCTTAATGTATAGCGTTAGATCTCTTGTTAGAAAAAATCCGGCTGAATTTTAAAATTAAAGCGGTATTTATAGTAAGCTGACTCAAACTACACGGAACTTCCAAATATCGAGACTTAAACTATATCACCTGAAGAAAACTCAGAATGCCAAATTCGAAGTGAAATTTATCGTCCAAAAACTCCTTTTAAAAAGCTTTTTAAAGCTACCCCAATAATCCGGGTTCAGCTGCCTCTGGACTAGGTGTCACTCGCACGATGTCGACGATATAGAAAAAAAAAGAAGCACAAACCTTAAACGGGGAAGACGGCGTTCGTTATTAGCATGATAAAGGCCCGCCTGGCCTCGGGCGACTCTACATAATTAGCGGTGGTAGCAGTTAAACCGAGCGGTAGACGCCTTTAAAAGATCGCAGCGTTTAACTCGTGAACTGTGCCAGAGGCGACTCTAATGTGAGCAAGTAACGTGCCGTTTTGAGGAGCTCCTAATAATAAAATAGGAGAACATTGTGATCTTGGCAATTTCTCTAACGAGTCGCCGAGGTCGTCTCGCATGCGTATGAATTCTAATTTACCTATCTCGTATATGCAGGATGGTCTTTGCATATCAGATGGTGTTTTTCTGTTTCTTTTAAAAATTTTAATGGTGGTTTACGGAGAGTATTGCTGATCAATTGGGTACAGAAATTATCAAATGTGAAGCGCGCCATCTTCTCTGTACCATGTTGACTGATATACAGGGTTGGAATAAAGGTTTTGTAGCTTATCCCAAATTGTCAGGTGATGGATTTTAACCGACGGCTGGAGTTATGGCAAAGTGTTCTAAGAACGATTATTTGAAAATTTTGTGGAATAAATAAGTTATTTGTTCGCTGAGTGTTTGCTTAAACAAATAAGTAGAAAGCCTCAAAACTGCTGCCTGAACATTGTTACTCTATATCGGTGCTGCATTGCTTGGAAGAAGGAAACTTTTTTACATTCTTTCTATAACATGCACATAGTGAACGTGACTGTAATTGAGATGAAAATATAATCAAATTATGAAAGTTAAGGGAATATCTAATAAAGGAGATTGACAAATAGATATTTTTCGAATGGATTTGTTCTCTCTATCATCCGAACTTCGTCCTTATTATCACGTCCTTCAACATTTCTTGTTGCTACGCCGATGTACCCTCCCTTCTTTTTATTTCTGTTTGCAATTACAACACCACCATGCCGTCAAGACCAGATTTTGTCGCCTTCGTTGTTAAACAAACCACACATACTCACACATGGACACCTGCATGGGTCGAAACGTCGATTGCCCGAACACGATGATTGCAGAGCCTACTTATCGACAAGAGATAACTCGAAGCGGAGAAAGAGACGAAAGCAAAGCGAAAGGATTGCTAGGGGACGGGAGAGAAGGGGAGGCGAACGCATCGTCCGAGAAGCGAGAAAAGCGGCCACGGTCGAAGATGAAGAAGAACGGGCGGAGCGCTGGCGCGAAAACAATCAATAATATTGAGATGGAAGTATCGCGCGGTGAGCCGATAATGAGAGACCTGGGAGCCCCGCCTATAGCCGCGGGCCGCCACCAGGGGTCGCTAGCTGCCCGCCGCCCTAATTACAGGAATACGTACGATTTGTGTGCATGTGCATGGATACCAGTGTAGAAGAGAAAGAGAGGAAAATAGGGGAAGAAAAAGAAGAGAACGTTGAGAGATTGACGCGGCGAATTGAAGGGAAAGATAAGTGGGAAAACAACGTCTCCACACGCTTGACATGGATTGAAATTATTTTTTTTTTAGGGTTCTGGGAGATGTCACCTTCGCTTAAATTGCACTGGGCTAGAAATTTTCAATTTTGATTTTACCGTGAAATGATGTGGTTTCAATAACAACATCTGCAGTCTCCTTTATTAACGTCCAACGGCAATTTACTATGAACATCCACGCTACTCTTATCCGCGGTGTTAGATTGGTTTCAGATTTTCTATCACTTACAACTTCTTGTGTTTGAGATCCAACAAAAATGCTTTCTGGAAGATGATAAATAAGTTGTATTTCTTGTATTCATATATTTTCAAAATTTATACAGTGGACATGATAATCTTTGTTTTCTACTTGTTACAGAGAGCCAATGGACAGCCTCTTCATGGATCAACATTTCCTACGCTCATCCCTTCGTCTATACTCCAACGATCCACTAGACGCAGAAAACAACAATGCCGGCTCACTTTTCTCGGCAGCCATGATGGAAAAAGCTCGCGCCCATATCCAGATGTGGGGCAGAGCCGGGGGCAATCCTTATTCACCCAGCGACCTTCACGCTCTCCTTCTCAGCGGTTCCCACACCCAACAAGTATACCTCGGCCAAAGAACCAGCGTCCCTTTAAGCCTTCCCAGTCAACTTTGGAGCCAAGGCGGAAGCTCCTGGCAGAGTCCTATGCACGCGGGGTTACCGCCGGGTTTATTGGGACCACCTCCTCCTCATCGACCACAGATGACCCCGCCACCCCCGCCATCTTCAACTCCCAGTTCTTCGGGATCACCCAGTCCCACTTCCGTTAGCACATCATCGTCAGATTTAAGACTTCCGAAGGCGGTTTTCCCATCGGCGCTCCACCGTTTTAGCCCCTATGCGACGACGGTTGCTAGACAGCCGCCTACGTTAAGTCCAGTTTCGCGACATACGCAATGATGATCTTTCTGAGTTGCGTGGGAAACAATTACCAAAGAGTCTTCTAATATGTATGATAGTTAAGTTAAAAAAGATGCATAAACTATGTATGTAAGAAAACAAGACGGATAAAAATGTGTAATTTATATATAAATATAAATATTTTGTAAATAGATGAAGAAAAAATTATATATTATTAGGTAATTTATTGATTTCTTTATACAGGGTGTATTGAAAATTTTTACTCGCGTTACAAAAAAAATCTTATGTGTGAGTGAAATAACGTTACCATAATACAGTTTTCTCTCGTTTTATTTTGAAATTTTTAAAGGGCACCTTGTATAATAATGTAACTTGTATAAATAGGTAAAAAGAAAGAAAATGGTTACTACTATGCATATAATTCTATTAGCATTATTAATTATTATTATTCTATCTGTAATAAATATTATTGTAAAAGGTATATGTGGTTATATTTTGTACACAATTAGTATTTTACTGCAGTATTACTCAAGAGAAATAAACAAGAAATTGAATTGTAAATAAATATCTAGAAAGGACGTAAATCATATATTGTGCGCGATAATTATCGATATAAATATTCATAATTTTTTTATTTTAATTATTTTTATTTAGGTAATCACTCCCAAGAACCTCTCCATACACACCACAAATCCCTTTACGCAAACATAGATTATTTTTAAATAATTTTATTACTCTTCGTTTAGAGTATGCTATTGTTCCTTATTAGCAATTACAATTTTGGTAGGACTATTATTACAAATGGTTTAATTTTTTTATTCCGTAATAAATTCTATCCTATTAAAAAAAGAAAAACGAATTTATTATTTAGATGGGATTATTTCTATTTTTATTATTATTATTATTATTATTGTTTTGTTGGCAGCCTGCAGGAAGGAGCTGATGTCAATTATTTTATTTAAACAAATTTTATTGTATTTAATTCTAATAAATAAATAAAAATCAATCCGATGTTTTTCTAGATGCATAAAATTAGTTGCGAAAGTGTTTATTAAAAACGAAATGTAAAAAAAAGGCAAACGCAAACCGAGAAAAGTGAAATCGTTGTTGTGTAAATATTGTACTATTAATTAAGTGGAATTATAAAAATAAAGATGTAATGAAGAAAACGTAATAGTGTTTTATTTGTAGTTCTTAATAATTCATCATCCTTACTAATTTCTTGAGACATTACTGGGCGAGAATCTTGGAAAAAGTAATATAGATATTCTCCTTAATACTCATTATTTTAACTTTTAAAGAAGATTGTGGTAATTATCATTCAAAAGTGCATCTATTTTACCGACTTACATTTGAAATTTGAGTTTTTCATTTTTATTTGCTTTAAGTTGCAAGATTGTAAACATGTTGGTAAGTCCCATTTTTTTGTCCACCCCCTCGCCAAAAGAATTTACAATTTTATTAAATAAAAATAGCCATGAGGTGTAGAAACAAATATCAGATCCGTTTGCTATTTTGCTTTCTTTATTCTAATAATGCGTATTACAATTAAAAAAATGAAAGATATACAATAAGGTTATGTCCATAATTAGATTTTTAAATGAAATTAAACAATCTGAATATGCACTTCTTAATTGCTTTTACAATTTTTTTCCCCGCTCTATGCGACCGGTTTCGGACAGAGCCCTTCTTTAGACTTTAAAAAAATTAATAATTTATCTTATCAAGAAGTGAATTTATCACTATTCTTTTTGTTAAGTCGTTTTGTAATGTTCTTTTTGTTAGTAACATTTTCCAAAATTAATTTAATTGAAACGTGTTTCAATTAAATTAACTTTACGAAATGACTTCAAAAAAATGTTAAATTCACTTCTCGATAACATAGATTATTAATTTTTTTAATGCCTGAAGAAGAGCTCTGCCAGAAACCGGTCACTTAGTAACAGTATTAAATCAATAAAATAAAATTAAGCGGAATGACACGAAGAGAACGTATCACCACGTTCCCTCGATCGCATCTCGTTTGATTTTTCTTTATTTGGGTATTTGAAAGATAGAAGCATAAGCAGACTACATGATTTACAAGAACAAGAAATTGTTTTATTCTATTGTCGTAAAATTCTGTCAAATATTGCTGTACCTTTCTGGCTATGTGAGCAGGTGCATTATCTTCTTGAAACCAGCCAGCATTTTCCAACTAAGAGAGATAAAAAATAAATAATAAATTCACGTTGTTCATGGAATAGTTTTGCAATAAATTAATGTCATCTATAACATTCTCACTTAATTTGGCGGTCCCGTCGGTCGATTTACCTTTGCAAATACAACGTTTGTCCTCAAAACTATGGGTTCTAGTACGTCTACGATGTTGAAATAAATCGTAAAGTTAAAATCTGGGAACCGTTGCATGAATTGCTTTACGCCACTTGGAAATGAATAATTCTAATTATCTTCAGCATCTTGTCCAAGCATCGTGTTCGGCGGTAAATACCATTTTGGAGATTATAACCTAAGATCATTTTATTTATACGTACAAGTTAATGTTATTATTAACTAACCTTCACAAAAGTAGAAGTATATTCAATAGCTCTTAAAACGGCAGACAAACTGACCCTTTTAACGAAAAATAAATATAAACGAAATCTGACCTACACAATACATAAAACCGATCAAAAGAAAACATGGGAATTAACTCATTTTTACAGGAATTTTCTTTAATTTATGCATGGTTGCCAATTCAAATGTATGCAGTCTGTGTTGCAGTAGGTCGCGTGGGTTACAACCTCTTCTGCAGGCATAGTATATTATGTCGATCTTGCCTGCTCAAAAGTGATTTTTGCGTTTATTAACACTTTGCTTCGTCTGTCCATATAATTCTTTTTGTGAAGTTTTCATCGTACATTCATTCACGCACTCTTCTCCTGTTTATGCAAGTTTTATACTTGTTGGTATGAAAAAGGTCTCCGCTTGTGTTTTTAACACTCTTCGAATGAGCATTCGCGAGATTTCCGACGTTGTTGCCACTTCTGCAATTGTAAGGTTGGTATAAGAATTTGGCTTTTTTAAATTTTTGCCCTAAACTGTCCATATTCTAAACAATTTTTAACTAACCGTCGAACTACATCTTTACACGATATTGGGTGGCAGCCCTAAATTGGCATCAATTAATCCAAATCTTTTATAATGAGAAGTTTCACTATTCACCGTAATGCGGAACACCTCGAACTGTCAATTTTCGAAGCCTACTCTATCATCGTGAAGCCTCACACAGCACGTTTCCTACTAATAATAACGGTAAGATGATTACCTGATGCGCCTTTGTCGGCTATCCCATCAACCTCTTCATTAAAACTAATTAGCCAGTTTTACGAATTTGATCCCGACGCGTTAGCATTTAATAAACACTCCTCTGCGGTTGTTGCTGCCGCAACCCAACCATAAGATCCCGTATTCCGAGATGTAGAAACGAAAATTACCGGCTTCTAGTTCGAGTACAGTTCCAAAGACGGTTAATGGCATCCAAGCTGTAGACCACCAACGCGATAGGTTCTTTAAGAAAAATCCACGTTGCGTTGCGGTGCGCCGTCAAAAAACCGCGAGTAGATCTCTTATTTTCGACCATTAACTCTTAATTATATTAATTTTCTCGTCGGAAAGAGTCATTTAGAGAAGAGATGCGCGCTTTAGTAACGTAACGTTTGTGTTAACAAAAAAGGCAGCCTTAGATAGTAGGTATAATCAGTTTCCAAGTGTATTGTTATGTCTTTTTTTTTTATGATAACAAAAACTGTAACACTAGAAAGGCATTATGGTGTATTAACGAGCTATACAAGATCACGATATATAAAGAATGGGTCTTAGGCAGGGGTGTATCCTAAGCCCTCTACTATTTACGATAGTAGATTTTAATTGGAATAAATGTAATATAGTTGTATCTAAACTAACTAAAAAGGGTTTTTCAATAACTATTATTTACGTAAACTATGTTTCCGTTCTCACAAACAATACAATAAAAAAATAAATTGAAAAAGCAAGTAATTTTAAAACCTAATGGGGTATACGATAATATGTACCGCTTCTTTTCCAACGTAATTTTTAAAGTAAAACAATGCAACAAAGTGACTTTACCATTTGTTTTTTTACTGAAATAAAAAATACCCACTCATCAGAATAACTATGGCATTGTTAGAATAGCTTTGAGTCGCTAAAATGGATCGTGACACAAAGAAATATACTTTTTTACATAACGATTAACAATTCTGTCGGTGTAAGACATTGTATATGGTAATTGCATTTTTCTGTTGCAATTACTACGTTAAGAGTTTAATTTTGATACATATTAACACAAGAACTAGATAATTTTATTCTAAACTTCAAAGCTGTAATAGAAACATACCGTATTGAAACGTAATTAGGTCAAATAATGTTAATGTTAAAAGTTTAGGCCAAACGCCTAATGTTTTCTTCAAGGAAACCGATTTACATCTTACAAATTCTGCCCTCGCAGATTCAATACAATAGGCACCAAATGGCATATCCGTGTTCTCCTTTACGGCAAGGTATTATCTAGTTGTTAACATTGTTCCCTCGAACAAAAGGAAATTTCTCTTTTAACTGCTTTCGAGACGATGTTTTGACATTTTGGTGTATCTGTTCCAAAATATAAACTTGTCAAGTGTGTGCGTATCGAATTCTGCGACGACAAAGAAGTACCGCAGGGGGTATGTCCGAGGCATTTCGGTTTTCGATACGGTACGAAAACTGTTTTAGCATGAAAACGTTCGAGGTTAGTTATGCTAGATTAACATTATAGAGATTACCTGGTCATAAAAGAAAATGAGTAAACACAAAAAAATTATATCTGAATATGTAGGTTAAGGTTTTATTGGTACAGACAGAAAAATCGTTTTAAATAAGATGACAATCGATTATTTCTATTTATTTTAAAGAAAATTAAAGAAACACACTTTTAAATTGAGAAAAAAATATTGTTTTACAAAAATATAGGTATATACTTATATATACATGTATATAATATAATATGTATATATATAAAATATAATCAGACGATTGTGGGCGAAACGTCGAGTTTTATTTTAACCAACGACATCACACGGTTCAAACCCGAAACACGTTTAGTTTCAACTGACTCTGGCCGTGGAAGCCATAAAATATAATCATATGATTATATTTTATGGCGAAGCTCGATGAAATTCTTTCGAAGCACAACGTATCTATCGAATGACATTGTCCCAATGTTAGGACATTTATTGACGTGCCTAGGCTTTAGGGGGAAGATGGCCGTTTCAAAAAGGCAAAAGTTAGTAGCAACTCACCATACTATTGCAAACGAAGAAGCTGCTTTGCAAACAATAGAAAATAATTGAGAATAAGCACCAGAAATATAAGTTCAGCTGTACGGAATGTTAACCATGAATCAGAACTCCTCAAAGAACCTTTTCGCGACTTTATGAAAAATGACGTATATGCCCTAGAACTAAATCATGAGAATTATTGAATGGAATTATGGAGTCTGATGATAGATTTTGTAATAATCAAGGCATACAAGATGCCATCAATAATTAACACAAAGATCGAAAAAGAACAAGGGCATCAATTTGAGCACCTTCTTTAGAACGACGTATCTCATTGTTTTTAAAATTTAATCGTTGTTTTTCTTTGTTATGTTACGTTCTTATTTCTAAAGATCATGTCGACCAAGCTAGCAATTTTTTGCTATGAGATATCCTAGACTAGGCCACTTTCAAGAACTCCTAATGTCAGAATTAGCATTCTCTGAATACCAACTAAAGCCATGGAATAATATTTTTTTAATTTTATTCTAAATTAATTTCCCATGCGTATTATTATTAAATCCTTTAATTCTAAATTTCGCTATGTGATTATCATATTTTTTTAATCACCAAACAAGGTTATACGTTTTCATGACCATAAATCGATACATTCAGCATCTTTCATCGAACAAAAACCTTTTTTTTCCCTCTAACCAACCTATTGTTCTATCATTTTACGCCCCTTTTGACAAAATATACCTCCCTACTCTACCTAACTCTTGAAATAACCCTATTCCCTACGCGCGTTTGCCCAGTGCATCTTTCAGATGCGAACTACACGTGGAATTGCGATATAAAGAACGTCTATTTCGCACAGCCATCCATTCCCCGGGATCCAAGTCATAGCAACCGGCCGTAAATAATGTTTGACAGGTGAATGACGTTTGTGTGGTCAGCGTTAATAACTTAAACCTTGTTGTAAACGTTTTCCCGAAATGGTTTTTGCACGCTCCGTGTAACAATCGGCAGAATCGAGGGGAAGTAAAGGAAGAAGAAAGATGAGCGGTTGTAAAATAACCGAAATGCCGATTAAAAAGTCAAAACGACGTGTGTTTTGGGACGTTCGATGAAATGTTGAGTTGGTAGGCAGGGGTGAATGTCGTATATTTGCGTCGTTGACAAGTTATACATCATTTCAGTTCTAAGGTTTCTAAAATAAGGGGTTGCTATTGTTTGTTTTAATTCTTGTAAAGAAATACTTTTTCCTACTATCGGCCACGTAAATCAATTATTACTGCTCTGAGGAACGTAAAGTGAGAATTACGGGTTTTACCTTGATTTACCTTGATTGCCCTTGACAACGGGGTGTAATTGAATTTTACATCCTTAGGGAGGTGAAATGATAATAAAGGTGACAATATATGATAGAAATTGGTAACTTTAACAACCACATAGGTAGATTAGCAAATATCAAATATCTTCGTAAAATGTTGATTTTTCTTGACATTTTGCCCTGCTAATTTGTTGAAATAGTTCTAAATAAGCAAATAGAACACAACTTGTTAGTAGGTATTTGATACTATAATATTTATGTACATTTAAAGCTAATAGACACACTACTGCTATCTATGTACAATTCTAAGAACATTCTAACTCGGAACAAACTTGTACGTTTGTAATTATCTAAAAATATTTTCTACCCCTATTAACAAAACATTAACGAATATCACAATTAGACCATTTTTTAAAACGAAACACAAAAACGTGTGAGCACATACGCTATCTAGCATTTATCAAGCTATACTTACTATTATGTACATATAATGTATACCCACATTTTCGTTAGTGGCTAATTATAACTGACTTAAATTGCCTAATATACACATTTTACTTTTAAATAACCACAGAGCTGCAGGTTATTTTTTTTTTTATTTACATGATTTTTACAGATTTTAATGTAAAATATGGTTATGCTTTTTTTGGCCTATAATACATTGAAAATATTCTGGAGTAACTAAAGAACCGTACTCACCGTATTCACACAATGAATTTCTATTTGATGCATAGCTAGCAATAATAGATTCGTAAATTTTACAATATTTTGGATAATAAGAATGGTCGATAAATTGTTGTTATGTTTCATAAATGAATCAAACTGGTTGGTGGTTCACATAAATAAATTGAGTTAACCTTATTAAATTGAATGGAGAATGTAGAATACAGTTGAAAGTACAGTCGTGAAATGGCTACATCATTTTATTGACGTTGACGACAACTCAGCAAAATAAAGTGTTATTGTTATTGCTATTGGATGTGTATATCGCCCATTGCAGCTCTGCTTCTAGCAAGAGAAAATTGAATCATTTTAGTGCAGTTGATCACACTACTTATTTGGCTTTAGCCTCTTGATAGATCAGTGTTTGAACCTATGAAAGCTTATTATACTCGGGCATTAGAAGAGTGGCTTAGAAGTAAACCTAAACGCACAGTAATGTAGTATTAAGCACCTGAGCAAATTAGTGAGCACTACGGAAGAGCTACTCTCGACAATGCCATAAATGGATTCAAAGCGACAGTTAATCGGTATGTGTGCAAAGATAGTGACTTTGTAGTTTCCAGAAAATGCAGACAGTGACAGAATCTACTGAAACTCGTAGTTTAACGAAATCTGAGAACTTAGAATTAAGTGTAGTTGATGCTTTAATTAGCTTATCCAACTTGCTAAAGTTAGTTTACAATAGATCTCTCCTTCACCGACATTCCTAAACCAAAAAAAAACAAAAAAAAATAGAGAAACCCAAAAAGATGTATAAATTACTAGCGGTTCATATAAGGAGACCCTTGAAGCAAGTATAGAAAAACGGAACCTCCAAAAAAAGGAATCCGCCATTAAGATCGAACGGCATCTAGTCTTCCTTCAGCTAGAGAGTGCAGACTATTGGGTGATTCTATAGAGTATTCAATGGCAGAATACAAGAACATGATACAATAAGACATGGTTTCACTGTGAATGTGTGGGTATCGGTCTAAAGCAAAAGAAATTTGCTTGTGAAGCATGCATCTCATAATGTTTTAATTGTAATTTACCCTCTGTTTCAACTTATTACCTTTATAATACAATCTATGAATAATTAATATCATTTTACTAGGAAATCCGGAGGTTCAGCTTAAGTAACTCGTTCTTGAAATTAAACCATTTGCAATTATCACTATTGTTGTTGATAATTATTATTTCCTTTTTCATAACATTTGTTTAATGTTTAGTCAATATTTTTTCCACAATTTCAAACACTTACTTTAATTTTGGGAAAAATTACACTTGCTTTTATAAATGTTGGTTCAAAATGGGCTACTTTAACCTATTAAAAATAAATAAAGAAAGAATAGGATATGTTCAAACTGAAGTGAATAAACCTAAAAGCGTCATTTTTTTAAGTGAAGAAAAGTAAAACAAGCAATCTAGAAATAAAATAACAAATCACCTTCTCCATTTAACGTTGAAGAAGTAATAATGTAGCATCAGCCATTCATCTGGAAAATACCCAACACACAACAAAATTTATTTTCTTTGTGCCAAAAGAAAAAATCACTTTGCCAAGATGTGCCATTTTAGAAAATAAAGAAACAAGGCAGATAAAGAAAAACAGTAATAATAAGTAGTGCAGTATATGCAACCCAATTAACACCTCGAAATTTTAGTTCTTGGGTAATACGCGATGAATACGTAAAAGACACATTTAGTAACCAATTTTTTTCTTAATTATAACATTTAACCATTTAATAAAATAAGTATGAAAATATTGATAACGAAATCTAATTGATAATTAAAAAAATTACCCCAAAGCAATAATAACTCACCAAATACATGCATTAAGCACCTATTAACGTAAAATTGAAAGGACGGTAGGTATTTATCAACATTTTCAGTGCGGTACACGCTAAATTATAATGTTATGGAAATTGTTAAATAATTTCAAGTGAAACTGGTTCGTATATGGGAGTCGTTTTTAGCAAATTGCCGTATTATACATCATGTTGATATCAATTATATCATTATTATCGTTAATATTGCTTCTCGAAATTACGAATTTAAATGCGGCACACTGTTCTCTGAGCAACCTGTTGTTACGCGAACGCCGCCACCGCCGCTGGATGAAATATCGCATAAAAATGCAGGTAATTTTGTTTTAAGTGTTCCTAATTATAAATTATGTTTTTTTTTTCGTCGCTGTATTTTTCTTTTTATTTATTAAATATATTTTAAAATTTAATTAAACACAAAATAATTAAAATCATAAAATTTATCTACAAGACTCTGGAATTGTAAAATTGTACCACAGAATATCTTTCAAAAATATTTTTATTTATACAGGTTGATCGATAAATAGCGAACCAGACACCTACTTTGTTATTTTAAATGGAACGCAAGTATACATATAAATGGTATTTCAAAAGGATCACCTGCGGATATATTCTTCTTTCCACTTCTCTCCAAATCCGTCCGCGCTAGTGTGATAGATCTATGGAAGAGATTTTATTTTTTTTATTATTTGTAAATTACAGAAATCCGAAAATCGACTTCAGGGCTAGTTTTCATTTCTAAACGTGAGATTCGGCAGAAACGGAAGGCGGCGTTTTAGAACACTCGGTAGGTTCTATAAATCTGCCAAGCTTCAATCCAATCGGTGAATGTCACCCTTAGAATCTTCCCTTACCAGAAGCATTCGAACCTCTAATCCTGACAAGGGGATCAAAATATATTAATCAAGGCATTAAATGTGACCACTGACATAAACATCACACTACACCTCAGAAACCAACGCGACTTCACCTATTTTTGCAAAAATTTATGAAATGATACCAGCAGCGTATATCACTTTTTTTTCTCCTGTAACCCAATTGAAAATAATTACATCACCACGAACCTAAAAAAAAGGAGACAAGGCACCCTACTTTAATGTAACGAATTATTAACTAGCGTTAGTTACCGCGGGATGTAGTGTAATGTAATAACAGTTTCCGCTTATTGCGCCGACTATATCTCGCATGATATGAACCAAGAAGAATTTACCTGAGTTGTAAAAAATAAATTTTAATTAAATTAATGAGGAAGTAACGATATGACGATTGTTAGAGTATAAACCTTTCATCCATTATTCTTATAGGTTGTCGGATGCCGATACATGTCGATAAAATGAGGTAATATCGATCGAGCATTGATTTCTTGTCGTGATAATTTATTAAAAGAACTTTTTATAGCCATAATGGGTGCATTTCCCGTTTTTGTTCACTTTATGCTACGTATTGGATTATTAATTTTACGCTCGATGATTTAAGTCTATTAATTTTGGAAAAAAATGTGAATTTAATAAGTTCCTCGACGATTACAGTTACTTCCACACGTAAAACTTCTTGTACATATAGGTACACTGGAATTCGAAACATGATGTTTTCAAATTTCTTACGTTTAATTTAAGTCAAAAAAAAAGCTATCGGCAGCCTCCGCACCACACACAAGTTTAATTAATTAATCTAGGACGGCCGTTTCGAGGATACGAATGATTCACATTCTCAACCGGTGACCGAATGATGTGAGAAACCTCTTATTTCTTGTTTTCAAGAAGTCCCACAATCAAAAGCAAGGCAAAAGCAGAATATTCACTCAACTGTTTTTTCTTTCTTCTTCAAGCACAATTGGTATTCTCTTGTTATTGTTCCCTTTAACAAAATGAAACGTAAGAGTGTCTAGGAATGAAGAACTTCATGGCTTTGATACTGGAATGTTAACGTTTTTGAACGAGTTTGAGAAAATTAAATCCTAGTTTTGTGGAATACAACTACCGGATCATAGAATAGGTGTTTGGAGGTCTGGAACGATCATAAAATTGTAGACGAAAACATCATCTTGTTTACCTACAGAAAACAAGTGGTATCAATCAACCAACCAATTATATATAAGTATATAAGACACGTAATTTGAAAGTAAAATGAATTAAGGTTTATGCATTGGGAAAAATGTATAAATATGTTGAGTAGGCTTAATGTTTACATATTAAACTGTTGATTTAATTGATTTAATTTTGCTAAACGTATCATTCTATTCAAATTACACCTGCACAAACAAAGGAAATACGTAAAAATCAATTAATCAGGAAAGAATAAGAACAAGAAACGAAAAAATTAAAGAGGAATTAAATATAGTCTCTAACAAAGACGATCGACTAGCGGTAGCTGAAATGGTTTGGTTAATAGGAATGGAAGAAGAAAGAGCTGCAAATGTTATATGGGAGGCGACACTAATGACCAAAAGAATAAAAGGAAGGCCCAGTGGAAGAACGTGGAATAATGGATATACTGGAAGAATGGTTTGGAACGAAGCAAGCAATTTGGCAAAATACAGAAAGGGGTGGGAAAGACTAATATATAGAGACTGAATAATAGTTACCCTCAGACATAACGGCAGGTTTTGATCCAAACTGCTAGACTACCACAGAGCTTTATCCTTAACTTCTAAAACAAAGCAAATTAAAGAAGAAACAGACAAACTGGCTAGAAGAAGTTTGAGCATGATAGTACATCCATTCCATCACCTGTGTTTGTGCTTCATGAAATGATCAGAACTATAACCCATGAAAACTTCTTGAGAAGATGGAATGACACTTTTTCCTACAGCACCGCTAAAGTCATTGTGACGTATTCAACCCGCCAGACAATAGTAAGATACTGTGCAGGCGCAGCCTTTGAGTTGGCAGCTGCTGACTGGATTAACAAAAGAGTTGTTATTCAAAGGCTGCCAAGCTGAAAGCGAGACAGTGAAACGCTTTTTCTTCAAGTATCCTGCACTGGCATCAATTAGAATGACCATGCTGGGTGACAAGTAATTACTCTTTACCGCCATTAGAATAATTCGTTTAGGCAGCATTATAACTTATGTTAAGGCAACGGGTTGCCTGAAGCGCTAGAGGCCACAGCAGTACACATAATGGGATTATTCTGGCATACATGTTGTACATTGCGTTGTACATAACCATAAGCTTTTATGAAACAGTAGAATATTTCCTATTGAGATTATCAATAGATGAAACAGGATTAGACGTGTGTTAGATGAAATAGAAGCTAGATAGATAATTGGTGAAATAAATGGTGACAATCGTGAGCTAGAAATCACAGTAATTAACAGGAGATAGAAAATTAATCAAGCCCATATAGCTTTACAACTAAACGATACTTTTACGAATGAAAGTGAAACACATTAAAAAATTTCCGATTTTAATTCAAAATTTACGACCCCGTAACCAATCGATTAATTAACGCATAAATCATTTTCCTCGCGCGAAAGACCTTCTCCGGCAAATTACTAATTAAATCTTTCGATGTGCAAGTCGCTGGTACATCATTATAGTAGGCCGTGGAGTACCCTTTTATACTTACTAACTTACTTAATAATAACTAAACCGAATTGAATTGCGGCGATAATTTAAAGGCTGAAGCTTTCCGGGTTTACGCGTACGCGAACGGACGAAATCGAGCCGCCCTCTTGCGCCGGCAACGCGTACTAAACGTCCTGCGACATAGCTGAGAACCTCTCATTAGCCGGTAATAAGTTATAATTTCGGCGTAACTGGTACACGTTCAATTAATCGGTAATTAGGAGCGAAAGTTCTTGGTTAGAGCGTTGCGCTAGGTGCCGACGAGGGTGCTCGTATAAAGTTTAATGGGGTCAATTGCACGATAATTATTGGGGTTTGATATGGTTTTTTTTTTGTTTACGAAGATTGAGGTAGGTGAAGGTAAATTAAGATTAGAATACAAATTTGGAGTGGATGACCGTATTCGGTACAACTTTAATATCTCAATAGCAATCTCTTAAAGTGAGTAGTGGTTCTAATTTTCAAGAGAAAGCGTTGATTTTGAGGTTACAATAAAATGGTAAAAAAAATGATGAAAAATAATACGTTAAAATTTGAAAAATTAACTTAGATTGTCTTAAAAGATTTTAACAGTTGGGAAACAAGCAAGTTAAGTTACAAGTTCTTACATCACAGTACACAAGCGAATTTATCCTTCAAATAACTTCCATGGTTGCGTATGTGTTTATCGGGATGACGCTCCCGTGATACGTACAGTCTTTCGCATTTGTTTAGATTTCTCACGTGATGATGGGTGACGTGATTAGTGTTATATCAATTGTCAATTAGTGTTGTTTCAAAAATAAACAGGAGTACCTTGAGAAGATAAAATAAACGTTTGTTGGCAGAAAATTTCCTGACAGCTTTAACATGTGAAATTTATTTTTCACTTGAAGGATGTGTAAATAAACGCTTTTGTATTTACAAAAATTGAAACTTATCCGTAACTTTGAGAATTGTTATTTTATATTTCAAAAGAATCTTTCGCTAGTTTTACTTTACTAACTTGATATAAACGTGTCTGTAATTTTTATGATTGTTTGCACTTGTAATTAAATCATATACATAAGTCTTCTTCGTAACTAAAGTTCACCACTTTCCGTGCGCTTCACAGGCGTCGGTATGGGAGGCGGGGAGGTCGACGACATTTTATTACGTATAACCGAACGTCGAACCGACCCCCAAACACATACTGGATGCGTTACTACTGCAATAAGATCGCTTGCGCATAAAGGAAGAAAAAAGAAAAAAAAGTAAACTATAAAAAAACAGAAAAATAAAATTAAAAACAAATTAAAAATTAAAATAAAAAATTATTTTGCAATAATAATAAAGAAAATGAAAACAAAAAAAAATAATTACTGCATTAAATCTTAACCAATTACCAACATTTTAAGTTTTTTTAAAAGAAGCTAAAAAAAAATAGAAATAGAAAACGTTCCACACATAAATTACGGCAAAGCAAACGTTCTAGAAGCATTTCCTCAAAACAACACAGGAATTCTCCCAAAACCCTTTAGAGTGTACATTTTTTTTGTCGTTAAACCTATTTTCACCAGAACTCAACTTTCTTGGAACAAACAATTTGAGTCTATTACTTTTATTATCATCACCCGTCAAAAACGCTAAAAATACGTCACATCATTCGTTGACCCGTCTCGTTCGAATCTGCGAAATAAAATTAAAGCAAATCGAACAACGTGGCGCGTACTGCACCATTCCAGCGGCAAACCTACCCTTGCGATTCGATGCGATCAATCAAAAAGATTTATACGGTGCTCATATGTAAATCGACTCCGGGCATCATCCGGCTGAACGCGCGTGTATATCTACCTCTACGCGCGGCATTAGCCGCTTAGAGGTATATGTATTTATACGTAGGGTGCACATGCGGTTCGGAACCGATATCGGCATCGGCAATGATTTGTGAATTTTGCCGTCGCCGCCAAAATAAAATACGGCTTCCCTCCGACCGGCGAAACAAGCCATTACACGCACATACGATTCACGCGTCCCGGCCGATTATTCGAACGCTAATAACTCATAATCGAAGTGCGATAGACGGACGATTTTTAATAAGCGATTGACCGGAGGAATTTACGAACGTAAAAATCGCAAATTTTGACGGTCCGCGCTTCGATGTTCAAGTGTATTTGATGATTACTGGAAAACTCTCTGGAAAGGAAATTCAAAAATTGTTGTTGGTTGAGAAATATGTTTGTTATATCAATATCATGTTTTACTGAATAATTCTGAAGATATTAACTTTTGATCTAATAATTTCTGATAAATCAAACCTACATTAGAAAAAGTACCGGGTGCCTCATGACATGATTGCCACAACTTAAAGAGGTGTAGCTCAAGCAATTTCAAGTCAAAAATGTTCATTGTGCATCTGGCCAAAATTTTGCGGAAATCTTGAAAACAGGGAACAATATATTGCTAGGATTATGGGTGCTACAGAGAATACTCTTTGCTAACCCTGGGACTATTAGAAGAGTTACCTCGTCAGTTCTGAGAAGAGCTCGAACGTGTATAAAGTAATTGAGTGGACTGTTAAAACTAAACGTGTTCCGAGTTTGGACTGTGAACCATACCAGAGCCGGAACACGTTTAGTTTTAACTGAGTTTGGTCGCGGAAGCCTACGTTTTTATTTGAATTGAGTGGACTGTTTGAGTTTCAATGAGATTTTACTTGATACTTATTCAGATTTCAATTACCCTAGCTTGAAATTGCTTGAGCAACATATCCTTAAGTTGTGGCAATTATGTCGTGGAACATCCTGTATATGTATTTACCTCTGCTCTTACCAAAAAAAAGGAAACGTTTAATTCTAAGTACAATTAATCATTTTAACCCTTTAAGCACGAAGCTATACATTTTTTTTTATTTTTTAGAAACTTGGCAATTGTTTTTTAACATACATTTTTCAAGCTATGTAATATTAATAGACCAACCATTCGTTTATTTTATTGCTATAGGAAATCAAATAAACGTCATCTGAGTTATATACGATTTCCGGAATGTGGATGATAAATGCACCTTTAAAATGGCTCAAGAACAGCTGTCAACTAAATTATAAATGATTTTTTTTCTAATTTCCCAATAAAGAGGAGCCAAATATCGATATACATATAAAACAAGAAGTAATACACTAACAGAAACCTCCGGTATAACTCCTCTTGAAAAAACGCAATCGTAAAAACACCCAACAACATCGACGTTCCGTAGAGAGAGGGGTGTCATGCTGATTTATTGTTAATGGTCGTCCCGTCTCGCTTCAAATTGAGATTTAAATTAGCAAATAACCCCGATACGTTAAAGCGAATGGTCTTCGGCTTCCGTCCATAACTGGTAGCGGCTTCAATAACCGGAAAATTGAATTCGAGGACGCTTAAGCAGTCCGTAAACGATTCCCAATGCATTAACGTTCGTTTTTGGTTTAAGCGTTGTGGTTCATCCTCAGACTAGCTGTGAAAGGCGTTCGAAAACGAAACATTAGAAAAATTAATATTTACAATTAATTATCCTTTGGATAAATTATTTTATACATCTAAATAATTATAGCAAGACCTGATTTAATGCTCTCGGTAAAAAGAAAGGAAGTTTAAGAAAAATACATCCTGAAATTTTAGGAGGAAAATTCAAATCTACTGTGTGTTAATTACGTCGTGACAAACCTCATGTTTGTATATATATGACAGAATACCGAGAAAAGAGCGAAATGCTTTAAAAAATAACACGCTAACAATTGTATTGAATAGGTAAAACAAAAAATTAAAATAAATTTTCAAAATGTCGCCCTTCTGCTAACCGACATTGCCCTAAAGGATGCTGAAATTCTCTGTCGCAAAAAATACACATCTTCTGTTGATCTTTTAGTTTCATTTAACTTATTTAAATTTGCAAGTCCGCTTTTATAAACGTTGTCTTTGAGATAACTCCGCTCTAATAGGTCCAGAGAGGTAAGTTCAGAAAACCGAGTCGGCCATTCAATTCCGTCTTAGGCCTGCCGTCACGTTTTGGATGAGAATATGCCGGCAATAGCCATTTCTCATCAAATCTGAGTAATGGAGCCCAATAAAGCTATCTCGAATCACACTATTATCTATCATGTCCACCCATATATCTCTCTTTATGGTTTCAGAGTATGGGGTTTACCTTTAAACAAAAGGCGATAATTTTGTTTGTTAACTCGACCGTTAAGGCAAAATTTAACATTCCCCAACATTCGTGGCTCTCGTTTAGGTTCTTGCTTATTCAAACATTATTTTCTATTTTTTTTTAATTGGTCTTTATCAAGAATCGAGTAAATAATCATGTTTCTTGGTGAAGGTATTAAACTGAGATGCTGGAATATTGGCGTAAACAAATAAAATAAGTGATTGCAGCGTTAATAACGTGTTCAAAAAATTATATTGTCCGAGCATTAAAAATTTTTATGAATTTATGGATAACGCCAGTTATCATGATAAGTTCAATGTCCCGCAAGTTGGAAGAACCTAGATAACTTCGTCGGACCAATATTATATTAATTTGCTAATACCTAGATTTGATGAAACATTAACAGTCCTCAATATTAACATTTATCACGATGCCTTCACTCATCTTTTATAAAAAAGGAAATCGGACAAAGAAACTCAATTCATTCCGTATTTTAATGTTCGTCAATTGAAAATTAATCATTTCGCGATTACACAAGCTCTAACCTTATTTATTTAGCACGGAAACAGGAAATAGACGTCGAATGAGTACAGCAAGTGCATAACGATCGCCTGACAGTTATATATAGAGGTAGGTCACGTCGATTGATCAAAGCACAATGGCATAATTATACTCAGTTCGGACGTCGGAAATCTCCTGTCCGGTTTTTTACAACCTACGATATTTTATTCTATAATGCATCGCATTTATAATTGCTAACAATAAATAGGCGATCTTTCCTGAGGATTTTTATCGTTGTCTTGACAGGACACACTAGCTTGCCGGCGTTATAAATCAAAGAGTCGTCAGTATTAATTATTGTTGTATTAAAATGTGTAATTATTAGAATTTATACATGTTAAAGAAGGCTTCCCTTTCTTTATTAATTATCTTTATTTCCTCTTTTTTCATTTTGTCTTCTATGTATCGGATTGCTTCTTGTCTGTGATAATTCATGGCTATCAATCTATAAAGTTGGTCGGGAAGCCTGCATATAGAATTTAATCGTTTTTTAATTTATTAACTAATTCATCAGCGGCACTTTGCGACAAAATACAAATACATACTTATTCGTTAGGTTGATAAATCGATCCTCTTTTTTCCGTTTCTTGTATAAGACGAATACATTCTATCTATCTGCGTACGAAGAGCTTTTGCGCAATAAAGTCGTAATTAATCTAAATCGTTGTAGTTGTTCGAAAAAGAAAGCCTGACGATTGATCATTTGCGCCTGCAAAGACGCCGAAATGTTATATAATAATTTTTTCTTATTGTTAGTTAATTTATGAGATTAGAACGTAAGATGGATGGTTTTATTTTGCCGTAATTCACGTAAAGTTTTCCGTTTATCGGCGTAGATGGAATTAATTATGTTATGAAATAGCGCTCTTTTATTTTAGGAAAAGGATTGGAGATTATATTTTTTTTTTTTTGATAATCTGAAGTCATAGTTCATGCGTCTTAATATTGCCCGGATTCAGCGTTGAGATCAGCTTTGAAAACTTACCGCACTACTTACTCTACAGGGATGCATATTCCACATCGTCCAATATGCTTATTATTGTGCGTAGTAACCTAGAAGAAAATTTTGATATTTTGCAGCCAGTTACAAACGTTCTGATTTTTCCAACTTGCGGTAGGGCATTGAAGTTTTAAGTTTCTCTAATAATTTATCGTTATCCATAAACGGCCCCAAGATATTGCACAGAATTTATGCTATACAATACAATAAATGCCTTATGTGGTGCCTTATGGTTATGTGGTATTATGCGTCAGGCCTGACGACTTTGCACTTTTGTGTACTTGTGTGAATGTTGTTTGTGGGTGGTTCTCTCACATCCGCGGGTGCTATAATTGTGCGTAAGGCAAAGTATAGCATATTGTGCAAAAACACTTTGTTTTCAGGTTAAAAATACTTTTTGGACACGATTATTACAAGATAAATGTTCGGTTTGAGTCGACGGAGTTGCCTCAGAAAATGATACAATACGACATCCTCGAGCCTATGTAGGCGCGTTAACAAACTATTCCTGAAATTCTCTTTCTTGTGCAATTATCTGTTCCTTCCAGTTCAGGGCATTATTCAAAAGACTTAAGAATATCGTTTTCCAGGTTTATAACTTAACCTCCTTAAATTTGCCAACCCGGTACTATACTTCAACACTTCCCTAAATTAATGGCACAGTAAAAACTTTTCCTGTGCATTAACGCTACACACTAGCAATGTTGTTAGCAAATCGTCTTAAGCTTTCAGCGATCGGCACAACGATCAACGCAACAGCAATCTTTCACTCAAGAAATTAACAATTAACAAGTCCTCGATATCGTCAACCTAAAGGATTCCGAGAATTTCATGTGATTACTTACATTTTAACGAACATAAACGCAACTAGAGGCACCTAATAAGACGTAAATAATGACCGTAAGCATGCACTTGTCTATACCTACCTGCTTGCATACACCGAAAACAAAAAAATAACATAATTAACCATTATTATTAAGTAGATTGACAAACACAGGAAATGAAGGTTGTTTCCGCTAATGTAAGTAATACCTTTCAACTAGTCGCTACTATTTTCGTTTTTTTTTTTCCGAGCTCGGCAAAGTGACACTTGCTGACTCGTTAGACACCCGTCTAGTAGTAATTATTTGCTTCCTTGTTTGTCCCTCTTGTAGAATTAATACCCGGCCTTATTTGCTCTATGCAAAGGAAATTACCCTTATATGAGTCCTCGATGCGTTTTTATTTACTGAACATCTCACGTATTAGGAATAATTCTAATTAAGTGCGGGGTATCTAGTTAAATTGAGGCAGCACGTTCGCGACAGTGTGATCGATTTAAAAGATGCAGGCATGAAACTATTACGGCTCTAAAAGTACTTCTATTATGAATTTTTCTGGCCGCCCATATTCTCGAGGAAATTATTTGACAGTTTCACATGAATGATCCTTTATAAATCACAACTGGTAATGATTACCATCTTTACAAAAATCAAGCAGTTTTTCACGAACTTCTTCGTAATTCGGCATCATATGAATAAGCCTGAATTCCTCACATACTTTGGTCCTCTCCACTTTGCGCATTAGAAGAATGTGTGAAGTTTTCCAGTCGTCTGGAAATTTCCGTTTCTAATGAAGCATTTATTATATCGAGAATTCTATTTGCGGATGTCTGACAAGCATTTTTGAGAATTTTTATATAATTTGGTATAATACTGTAAATTTGAACAATTTTACATTTATAATTGCTATTTTATTAAATAGATACCTTCATTCTTTACATAACACAATACAAGAAGCAAATGATGACCATTAGGTCTTCGTCTAAACTCCCTTTTTTTTGGGCCAATTGTTAATTTTAGCTTTTCAACATCAAAAGTTGGCAAAAATGGTTTCTTCTAACTTACATTTATTTTGAGACATGTTAGTCCTAAATGTGATATAAGGAATTTTTATTTTCCGCAAATAGTCATCGTAAAGACCTCTTTTTAATATTAAACCAATTCTACGCAACACACGGCTTCTATCCAAATTAAATCGTCACGGCTAGTACTTATTTGAGTTATAGAAACAAGTAAAAGGCGTGCGAGAGTGGCTATACGAAATGTGAAATTAATTTGTTACATTATTGCTCGGTCGTAGATGGCAGCAGTGCACAATTCGGTAGCGCTCAACGACGGAATCGGACCACACACAATGCTCAACTCCGCCGACGTAATCGCATGCGTTTTCAACTTGCGAGAGAAGGACGAAAAAAATTATAAGCCATACCTATACGGCTACGTGCGAGCTAGACGAAGATAAGCGCAGAAAATTATGTGTGAAAGGTAGTCCGCGTCCGTTGCGTTTGTTGCATAGCCAGTTATGCTGATGTATTTTGTGACAGATGAACTGTGAATCCCATTTCAGTAAATCATTTTCTCATGAGCTTCCAGCGAGCGTCGTCGTCGTATATGCGGTGCATAGCTCGGTTGACAGAAGTCCTCCGTTTAACGTGATATGTTTGCCCAAGGACTTCACGGATTCTACGGAGGGCATGCAGCATGTGTGTGCGCATATTCCGAATACTCGGAGTGATATATTATCGAGGATATAGGGAGAAGAAGGAAAAAAAAAGCGGGCAGCAGAATTACACGAACTGTTTTATCAAGTTATAAATTTATTTTTCCCCTTCAGTTTATTTTAATAATGTATATGTACGTTCAGTATTGCATAAGCTCTTTTAAATTTGATTTAAATGATATTCTTATTTGGTATAAGAGGTAAAGTATTGCTATTCCTAGTCTAACCCCATAGCTTCGGGCACTAACTTCCATCTCTTTGTACTATCTGTGTACCAAATAGGGGAGCCCTTTTTTTCATACCTCTCTACCTGATAATAACAATTAGGAATATTGATCAGTTGTACCAAATTTTAGTTTCTTTGACACAAATAAAATTAAAAAAACACTTGTAAATTTTTTCTATGAGTGTAACACGACAACTGCACCATTAAATAAGTACTTAATTACCAACTATACTTACAATTAGTTGCTACCACAAAGCTTAAGATTTAAAAAAGATGGCTAATTCTCCCAACCTTCACGCATATCTATTAAATTAGAAGGATGCGTTGTGTGAACGCCTTACACTCGAAGGATTCGCCATGCGTGTAAGCACATCAGCAAACACCACGCTGTATGTCATAATTATGTTAATGTAATCAGAAAATCAACATATGCAAATCGGCAAGCACTCTTAACGCCGCCAAGTACTCACTTAAATACGTTGTATTAGATAACGAAACATGCTGCTATCTTCTCTCCCATCTGCCGCCGATGCTCGTTTGCTAATACGTTACTTCTGGTATGTTGCTGTTGGAACTACGGCGCATTACGCGTTTAGGATGCTGAAGAAGCGGAATTCATTACTAGATAAGGCCGGCGTTAATTAGCGCAGGCCGTAAAATCGCAAATGGTTGTAATCGTCAATCGACAAGAAGCAAGGACCGAAAATTCTCCTTTTCGCCGTCTACAATCAACCGCGCACCACTGGCGAAACACAAAGTGGAAGAAGGGACGCTAACGCGAAGAGATATTACCTATGTATGCATGTATCTACCGCATTATGCACGTAGCGTCCATTAGCTTTAACAATTATGAGTTTTAAATTGTGTAAATTGCACGACATGGCGAAAAAACGCATATTTTAAGCGTATTTGCATATATTACAATGCATAAATAACCCACAACAACTTCATAAAAGATGAGACCGTAACATTTTCTCATCTACATAAAAATGTAGAGTTATAAAAACTACAGAACAGTAGACATGTTAATTTCAAATTGAATAATTTTCCAATATTTTAGGTTAAGCGCTAAAACTATTGCATATTATGAAAAAATTTACTAATAATCCAGTTCCACAGGTAAACGGTGAGGTTAGCAATTACAACAAAGAAATCTTTTTCTCAGTGTAGAAGTTCGTTGTTCGAAGCACGAGTCAAGGATTTTCTACTTTCTCCAAGATGTTCATGGAGAGTTTCAGTTTTCAGATGGCGAAATTCCATTATCCGAAGTAGCTGCTAGAAGTAGAGAAACTCTGAAAGGTGACTCTGAAGGAAGGAAAACGTTGGTGTTTGACAGAATACGAGAAAATTTCCGTTATCGATTTCGGTAGAGTTGACCTACACTGCCGTTCAGAAAAGTTCGGTCGGTTGGTAAAAAACATGAAAAGGTTACAGAAACAAACGAAACTAAAAACAAAATGCAATTTTATTGTATGTACAGGTAAAGAAGACAAAAATAAATAAATAAAAAGTTATTCTGGCATAATATAACCTACTGAGCATTATTTTTTTTTTTCATCGAAAATACCTCCTTTGCTGTTAATCACCGCTCGAACTATTCTAGGCATTCTTTCGATAAGTTTTGTTAAAATGGATTGTGGAATATTAATCCATTCATGTTGCAGAATATTCCGTAAATGTTCTTGTGAAGTTGGGCATATTTTTCGGATCCTCCTGTCCAGTTCATCCCACAACTCTATAGGGTTCAAATCTGGGCTTTGTGGGGGCTATGTCATTACTTTCAGGGTGTGCTGTTCTTCTTGCTCCTTTAGATAGTTCTTACACACTAACGCAATGTGTTTTGGGTCGTTGTCGTGCATGAATGCGAAGTTACGGCCTATTATACGCAATCCTGACGGCATTGCATGATTCTGGAGTATTGCAAAATAATTTTCCTTCCTCATTACACCCTGCACTCTGCATAAATCTCCCGTCCCAGCAAAGGAGAAACATCTCCACACTAACACAGAACTACGCCCTTGTTTCACTGTTGGCACAATGCAGTCCGGGATCACTTTTCGGTTTTAGATCTTCGGACATAAACTCGTCGATTTTGCCCAAAAACCTCAAACTTTGACTCGTCACTCCAAAGCACGTGTTTCCGATCATCTAACGACCAATCTAGATCAGAACGGGCCCACTGTAGCCGTTTTGCTCTGTTTTGCCCCGAAGTAATAAGAGTTTTCGAATGGCAATGCGCCCATGAAGGTCCGCTTGTTAAAGTCGACGTTTTACCGTACTCGCCCAAACTTTTTTTTTTTTTTCACGGCCGCGATTGGCTTCGGCTGCTATTTGTGGCGCTGATAATTTTCTATTGCGTTTGCTTAATATTCTTCAGCTTTTATTGTTTTCCTAGATGCTCCAGGACGAACACGATTTTCTATAGTTCCAGTTTTCCGATATCGCTTTATGATGTCATTTACTGTTGAACTTCTCATATTTACTTTTTCAGCAATTTGTCGCCCCGAATATCCTTCTTCAAACGGCGTAATAATGCGTGAACGTTTTTCTACACTGGTAGGCTTGCCGCGTGCCATTTTGAAGTAAATTTTCTTAAAACTTTCGCGCAAAAACGACAGATGCACACCAACACACGTTCAACAGTAAAATGAAGCAAATTTATATCTTTACGCCTGTGATAAATAAACAAGAGTGATACTGCGGTATATTTCCTAAATGTATTGTTCGTTAATAATCCCCAAACGACCCGTTTCAAAAGATCGGTACTTCCGAGAAATTCTTGGAATGATAATAAAAGGGATTTTATTGTGGTTGTCGCAATATTTCTACTTTACATAATAATTGATGGCTTTAATCCCTTAGAAAAGAGTGTATGCTTAATATTTTTCTAATTTTATGTATTAATAATTGTATACAGTGTGATATAATAGATTTTTATTGTATGACCGAACTTCACTGAACGGCAGTGTATGTCAAGTAGCGAAATGTTCATTCGCGGAAAACAATTGTGGTGGTCTCCTTTAACTCATTCGCTAAACGTTAGAATTGTGAACGCATGAACACTACATATAGTGGCACATAATGGATACAATGGGATTTTCCTAAGTTTTATAAGGTAGGTCACTCGTGGTTACCCCAGAAATAGCCGAAATCTGTAGCCTCAACACCCAACGCAGTAACTATGATTAAATAGAGTTCATACCGCCCATTACAGTAAAATTCGAAACATCTGGAAAGACATTTTAATTCGTTCCTCAATGTAATAAATGCAGATCAAACTTCCGAAACCTATATTTTATTACAATATTTCTCGAAAAGGAGGATATACATAAACGTATTCCTTTTGACGTTATAATTTTATTATTTTCCGCATCAATACTTCCCCGACTTCCATATTAATATTCATTTCGAGCGTAATTAACGAAAACGCGTCTAAAGGCACCTGCAACACATCAAGCATCTCGTTTTTTCCAGCTTTTCGTATGTATATTACAAGCGCAGAACTTATTGGCCGTAAATGCTCACAACAGCTCTCGTAAATTATTTAAATGTTCCGAATCTACAGCTGCGAACGGTTCGTGAGGGTGCCTACCTTAATTTAAACAACCCCACAAAAATAGCCACGGAGAGTTATGTTCTTTTACTAACTACCACCTAAAAAGGCACATTATGGACCGTATTTCCTCATTATATGGGCTTTTAAAGGAATAGGGAAAATTCGATATGCCGATGTTACACCTACAAATGCGAAATTCCAACGAATGTGGTCTATTTTACGTGATATTCTTGTTGTCGGCAAATCAACTATTTTACCTATAAATCGATGGATTTGGTGCATGTTCATTTAAAAACAAAATATATGTATACCCTCTTAAAATTATTTAAACGTGATATAATACAGAATGTCACAGTAGGCAAGGAAATACCACCGAACAATCTTGAAAATGGAAACTTCTCCATTTTGTGCCATTGGTGGTGTTGCAGGACAATACAGACGATAGCTAGAGAAAGATGTGGAAGGTGTATATCTTTTGGTGAAAAATGTAAAGTTAGTAAAAACCAACAAATGTAAGTCATGTTTCACTATTTGGATTTTACAGCATCCCCGACTTGTTTAAAATCCAGAGAAATTTTGAAAAGTAACTGGACCAATGTAGTTGCAGAGGAAAGTAGCGCAGATAATGAAAATGAACCATCGTAGTAAGTGAAAAAAAAAAACCAGCAGAACGGAAAAGGAAATGTAAGTAATCTGTATGTGTCAGATACTGAAGAAGGCTCACTTCAGACTCAAGATGAAACAGGTGCTAATAATGACGAAAACAACAAATTGGTGATTTCGTCATTGTCGGCTATTTGAACGAATATTATTCCTCACTGGTTACAAAGAAAGTTGATGAAAATCAAAAGGTTTTAATTAACGCAATAACGCTGGCGCTGATAGGTGGAAGTGGCTGATAGTTGAAAGTGACTAACTACTAAAGATGAAATCTGGTTTACGTTTAAAAGCTTAATAAAAGCTCTCTATTTTATATTTGTCGCAATAACGTTCTCTGCATGTGTGATTTATCTTTGTCGGAGCCGAGCTAAGAAACAAGTCGGGCTGTCCCGGACCGGGTCGACCTAATTCCCAAAATACGCACCTCTGGTGGAAATTCATCGAATAAGCCAATTTTACAACTGGTAAGTAGCTATATTACTTATTCTCCTTATAGTAAGGATTGCATGAGCTTTCCAATATAATTCGTTACCTATTCACCTTCTTGAGTATCCCTGGCTTGTCGCTGGGTCCAAAAATGTAATTATTTGCGTCTTCCCGACATTCATGGCCAATTATCAAAAAAAAAAAAAAAAAAAACCTCAATAAATATTTCTCGATTATAGAAAGGGAAAGGCAGCGAAAGAGCAACTAAAACCCATGTAAATAGTCTAGTAAACTACATTAGATCCTTCCCCCTCGGTGACACGAATTTATTTCAAATTAAATTAGTGGATCAGTGCAAGCGGAATAATTATTATGTCTTGCTTGCACAACTGTCGCACTTATTATTCGCACAAATTATACCCTCTGTGCTTTTGGGGTGCGCTTAATTCGTGCACAGGGGGAGGCCACGATACTTACTCGTCGCCCGCAACAACCATAATTCATTTTAAATTGATCGTACAAATAGGGTTTTAGGCACGGCTAATAAATAAAACGTGATACTTTGTCGTGGGAGGAATGCACGTTATCAATACGAATCGCAATGCCGGATCGTAATTTATTATGATCGGAATCGTCGATTTTCGTTTGAGAAGAAACTCGTATTTTTTTCAGAACAGAGATGATTAATAGAACGCTGTGAATATTTCCGACTTGTTTTAAATCAGCTGACTTTGTTTTTATTACTTATTTAGCAATTATTTTAACTACAAGATTGTAACTTTACGTGAATAGGTAAGTTGCTGAAAATAGGATGTGGTGTATATTTAGGACTGTAATTATATGATTTTCAAGAAATTTTCATTAAAATTTTGCTATTTTAGTAGGAAAACGCGTGTTCGAGAAGTATTAACTACATGCTTGTAAAAGAGCAAGCGACTAGCGCTTATATTATCATAAATGGTAAAACATGGTAAGTAGCTGCCACCAGCGCCGTATGCATCCCCAGTATTTTTTGTTTCTAGTCCATTTTCGTTGAGATCCGTTCGTCTTTTCAATCCCAGGTACTTAGTGTGGTCGGTCCAGCGTACATTTGTGCACAGTGCGCAGTGGTGGCCCATTTTCAACTCTTCAGTGGCTTATATAGCTCCAGCCAACAATAATCCCGGCGAAACAGCAAAATGACTTGATTGTTCATTTTCTTCATGTCGTAAATAATGTTCGTTTTTAATGTAACACTTTTCTTCAAAAATATACAGAATAAATGTATTCCCAAATTCCCAAAGTTCGTCTTAAGTGACGCGTTACAAGCAGACACGCGGTTTTTGATGCTAACCGCGCGCTTTTTACAAACACGTAATTATTTGCAGTTTACAACCCCTTTAAACTGCTGAAGTAGTGTCTTGGAGGGACACTTCCCAACTTAACGACAGTTAAAATGTATTTACTTAGAAAATAAATTGGTGAGATTAGTAACATTGTAATATATTCGAGCTTGTTAGTATTGGTAATATTTGAAACAAACAACATCAATTTATGTTCAATGTGGGTGAAGCTTCCTGATAGTAATCCTTGTACGAAAGAAGTCGGCAAGTGAGCTAAGACTGTATTGGTTGTAACGGTTCTTATTCTAGAAACCTTTAAGAAAGGACGAGAACTATCATCTCTTAAAATTTCTTGATCATTCGCAGGATATGGGTAACTCAAACGTTCAGAAAGAACACATGGTTGTAAAAACTCCCACTGGACTTTGTGAGGAAAAGTTCTTCTTCAGGATGGGATTAATCGAAAACGAGGCAACGGAGTAATAGGTTGATTATTGGCCTCTCTTACGCTCTCCTAAATAGAGAGCATGCATAATAGCCTTATTGTGGTTAAATGCTGTTAAGTGTCTAATCCTCTAGTTAACAATAACTATAACTGAAAATAATGGTTTGATTATGGACCGCGTTGTCCGAAATGCAAAATGTACCTTTATAAATAATCTTATAGATGCAGATAAAAAATTACAATATTTAATAAACAAGCAAGGAAGGTGATTAACATCGATATGAGCATGAATGTAACACAGGGTGTTTACGCTTCAGACACATGTTTTTTCCTATGTCTCTTGAACCCGTACTGGTAACACCTTGAACATCATTTATTCATGTAAAATCTGTTTTGTACAGAAGCTTTTACTGCAGACACATATTTTTCTTTAAGGAACTCTTATGCACCTCAAGTACAAGTAGTACTATTATCGTTCTTAATAACTGCACAATTTATGGCTATATTTTTACAGCACAATCAGAACCTTATGAAATAATTCTTGAGATTTCTTTTACTTCGGTAGGTTCTACAATTAGTTTTATAATTTTATAATTGAATAAATTAACATTTACAAAAAAGATATCGTTTTATAACATATTGAAATGTAAAAAATTTTCATAAAATATTGTCGATTACGCTGATCCTACATCTTTTTTTTTTACATAAACACGTCGCCAATGCATAACAAAGATTATAAGCTGCATTATACGCATATACATATCTGCTTCAGTTTCTGTTATTAATGACGATAAGGTTAGTATTATAGTAGCCTTATAATTAATAGTTGGTGGCAATCAACTGTCATCTCTGTATATATACGTTGTGCACACGAATGGTGTGGTGGTATTATTTATTTCCTTTTGTCCGACTTCTGTATGTAGACTTGCGTGCCTGCACTACATACCGTACGTCTTATATTTTTGTAGCAATTGGCATTAATGGCTTAATTAAGTCCACATAGAAACGAGTGCACTAATGAGTATGTAGATTTTAATGATGTTATAAAACATAAGGCATTCCGTTTTTTATGTAAGTGTAGGGATGCTTTGCTTCACTGCAAATGCAACTATTAAAACTTGTAAAAACTAGTTGTAGATACGATGATAATTCATTATTTATTCTTTCCTGAATAAAGATCTGTATCAAGGATAAAACTATTCCTATTATAAATAATGATGTTCTGGGGACCTTCTTCTCCTTTTGCAATCCTACAAAACTGACGAATAGGCTTAATATGCGATCTTTACAAGCAGTCAAGAAATCATCCGCATCATTGACGAATTTGCTTAAATTTTCCAAACAACATGGGCTTGTACTGAAGATTTGATTGTCGCAAGACTTTTGATGGTAGAAAAATTCATTTGCACATCTTTGGTGGATGTAACTGTATGATCGTGTGATCACCTAAAAGTTCCTATTCAACCAGGGGCTCCCCAACATACCATCATTTTAATGTAAAATGGAAGCTTTACCTTCATTCCAAATGAACCACACTGTATATACACAAACAATATAATAAATAATACATTTTCTTCTCTAAAATATACTCGTAGATTTAAACTTATTCTTATTCTCAATATGCACGCAAATTCCTTCGAACGCCACCACGATAACATTATTTTCTCTTCGCGACATGACAAATTGCCGTAAAATACCCACAAACGAATATTTCCCTTATTGAAATATGGATGTCGCTGCGGGAAATTCAATTTACAATATTACGCCTTCTATCGCCGTCAGCCACATATCATTGCCGCGTATCTTCTCCGAGCGAAAGATAGATATGCATGTATACATTACGCCATCGCTTTTATCCGCTTTTCTTCCAAGCGAACACGTCAACGAATAGCATGAAAGTTGTACCTACGTAAAGAAGGTGTTCGCGTTCTTCGGGCACGTCTTCGGTGTTTTCGTGTTCCTCTTTATTCCTTTTTTGAGGGGGTCGATAGTGAGGGAAAATGCTCGAAACGGAGGCGTTGGTAAGTGAGCGGTTATTGTATATAAACGTAAGGTAATAAAAATACGCCACTTTTCTCTCGCGCAGTGCCCGTCATCCTGTAAATGTTTCCCTAATGTTCCGCCGGTGCTACGGGGTAGCGCCATAAATAATTTCGTTATTACGCGAAGTGGCGTACGGTGGTAGGCAGGCGAGCAGACAGACGACTGTGTTCTACGGTCGGGAACGAATGGTACGCGGTACTTTCCATAAACTCGGGGAAAACGGATTAAAATGCATGAAAATGATGCATGTAAATATGTCTGGTTCGGATGAATATTACGGAGCTATTTACAACGCGAGGTGACGTCAATATTTTCTTTCTTTTTTAGCCATTACTTATTATCTTTTAAAAAAAAGGAAAGAGCTTTTAACTTTAAACAAAAAAAAATGTGATTTTCGAACATCTCTTGATGATTTACGGATTTTTTTAGGTACAACAATCATATAACTTTTCAACGGTTATTTCATTTTATTTATATTCTAGACTCTGTGTTGTTGGAACTACTGTTTATTTAACAAGTATTGATGGGAATATCTAACCACACAAAAGCGAAGACAATAACTGCGGAAAAACGGGCGCATTTTAAGAAAAGGAAAATTTCAGCAGTCGCCATGTCAAAAATTCGCAAAAGGTTCGAATTGATAGGGCGCCCACACTGTTCACCAGATCCGGTCACCAGCGACTGGTTACTGTTTCCTAAGCTCAAAGTTTCACTGGGAGGACAGATTTTCATTGAATGAGGAGATTCACACCCATTCATAAACGCGTATTTTGCAGAACAGGATGGCAACTGTTATTTGTTCCCCGGTTTAAAAAAATGGAAGCATCGCTGAGAAAAGTGCAGAGAAATAAAACTGAATTTAACAAAGTTGAAAACTTTACAGGCGACCTTCGTATATCAATTACATTTAACTGCCTCCTTATAAGCTTGACAGTAGCAAAATTAGATGCAAAATTGAAGGTTCTTTAACCTATTTTATCAGAAAGATTAATAATTGATAGCGGTACAGTGGCTACCGAACCGGATGGTATAAAAAAGAACAGCTGACGTCGCAAAATTCTTTAAAGGAAGCCGAAAAACTCGTAACCACGGTAGTTACTGATGATCCTCAAAGAATCATTACAGAAGGTTAAAAGCAACATTTTAAGGGATTAAAAAGATGTTCTTACATGTGGTAAAAAATTGTTCTAAAGTATAAATAATGTTCTTTAACAGAAGGTCCTTCGTGCTTTCAAATTTCGTTACTTTATATACTGCATTTAATTCAATTTTAATATTCCACAATTGTTTTCTTTTCTTAGGTACGTATTGATTATATATATCCACGATCTCGTTATGAAAAATGCTGTACGTTGGCTGAGCTTCATTTGCATTGAGATATCGATTCCAGGGATGCTCCTTTCTGCATTAATTAGTAATATGCTTGCAATAACTTGTATTTTTTTCCATATTAGGCGAACAGGTGTATTCCCATTGTTACTCACAGCGGACACCAACATTACTCGCACTGTTGTTGTTAGTCAGATTGAATCTTGACGAATTACGGATTGAAATTTTTCTCGCATGATTAAGTCCCCCCGATTTGATCGGATAAGCTACTTACACGAAATTCACATCCATTTATCGCACACTCGTAACCTGTCAAACATTCTATTGAATTATGGACACGAAATTCGTGCGTTACCGAAGCAGTATAGGTACCTCTGCCAGAGTTCACATAATAGAAATAAGACTTGAACGAAGGAAAGTCGTAATTCGCTTATAACATTTTCCGATCTTGAATAAAATTTTCACGTAATACGCACATAGGTACTTACTATTACTTACCATAATTCTGATTTATGACGTCGGTAAATGTATAATATCGTGAAATACAGTAACGAGTACGAAAATGGTATTTATTAAAATCGTGGATGGGAGGCTTGAGCTTTAGTAACAACGTCTGGTTTTAAATAATTCAATAAATCTAATTAGCGTCACATATAATTATTCGTATGAGCGGTGTATTTATAGTAATAATAATAATAGCAATAATGAGGTTAGACTACCACCTAACTACCTTGTATAAACGCGCGTTTCGCCGTATTACGGCTCATCGGTGGACGTTTGTGGAAAGTGGCTAATTGTCTCATAAATATGGTTGACGTAGAAACATATGGATGGGAGTATTTAATTAAAGATATAATTTGTCGAAATATTTGCGAAAAACCTCTACAATTGCCACCAGTGATCGCTGGCATCATGATCCGTGAGGGCTGCAACTTAGTCAATCCTTGCATGATAAAAATAAAGTAGTCTGGAATAATCTATTCCTCGTTTCGATTAGATCGAATCGTTGTTGAACTTCTTCCAAAGAAAGCTGAAGATAAGCATTGCAAAGGGACCATGTTTGTGAAGCATACTCAATCATACTGATGACTAAAGAACTAAAGAAGAGGGTCTTACTCAGTATTGCGAAATGAGTTAGATGAGCTTATAATAAAGTTGATAAGCAAAGATCTCCTATATGTGAGGAGAAACTCATCAAGATTCGAACAAAACTCTGAGAACTCTGATCAACTGAACTTTCCAAAAAGAGCAGGATTGAACCGGCGAGGAAAAGTGCAGCTTAGATTTGTGGCAATAATGTGACTCATCATTCCTCCTACACTGTGCGCTAGAACTTCTATCCTTACATTTCGTTCCTACCAAAATAATAAAAATAAATCGTAAATATCCACTTTAAACCGCGCTCTTTCCTTTCTTAAATAGAATTGCGTTGCATTTTCACTTCCAAGCCAGAGGACGAAGTATGTAGTGGTCAAATCATTAAAGAGATGTTATCGGCTCGTCAAGATTAATATATCCGAATCTGACACTTTTGCCGCGTGTACCGCTCCTTCTTTTGCTGTACGCACTACCATTTGCTGCACGTGCAGAGTCACGTCAACTTGTCAACTGTTTATGATGGATTTGACATCACGCGAATCACTACAGTGTTTACTTAATGGTGGAACTGGGCAGAACTACTTAGCGGAATCAATTGGGACGTTTCTTTTTTTGCAGCGGCGCAGCCAAGAGGAGGGTGAAGTTATCAATTAACGCAATTCTTTCTTGAGTACGTTTAAATAGGTTATATTTACTAATGTTTATGAAAACGAATGTTTCTTGTGGGAAATAAATAATACAGAAGCAGATATTTTTTAGCTTATTAAGTTTATAACGGTTTCTATTAACAATATTCTTCCGTTATTTTGTTGTTGTCATTGATCCATTGGTTAGGCTGCGTATTGTTACTATTTATTATTCTATTTTTTAAATAGGATACAAAACATTGGACTAAATGTATCGACCTCAAAAGAGACTATGTTGAAAGTTTTCTTGCGGTAGCCCAGACTAGCTTCCAAGTATAAATTACGAGGTGTTACGCCACAGTCATAAAGTATAAAGGTACACTAACTACGCCACAAAGCAAGGAGGCTAACCACAACCAAAATAGTCGTTTAAGTGAAGTTGTTCACCACCGTCAAGATAGCCGCGAACAAGGATCACCACTACGCAAAACACTAACAATCAAAATCCATAATCCATCTAACATTATTGGATCATATCGTTTCTCACGAGTCACTTGATACTTTCCCAATCAATACTACACACCATCTAACATATTCGCCAATATTTCCGACGATCAAAAGAAATTTCGCACTTTCCCATGGCCCATCCATCTATCCCCGTATCCTCAGCGTATACACTCGAAATTTTATGAGAATCCGACGTTGGCAATTCCCTAAACATGGCATATACGTGTCAAGCGCATCCCACCGGAGTAGTCTAAGCGACGGCCGCTCCTGGGAAATCTCTTCATATGCGGTCGATCTCCCGCCGTTCGCTACTTGTCCCCTTCCCACCTCAGTATCCGCCGTTTCGGAAACGAGGCGCGATTTATTGGCTGACGACTAATTGGGTTGAGAACTGCGACTTCCTCGAGTTCAATTTTCGCATTTCCAAGGTAATAGATCTCCCCGCTTTGATATCGAGAGATTATTTAGTAATTTCCTAGTTGGAATCGGTTCTATTGCTACCGCGAATAGTAAATAAACTTGATTGTGCTCAAATTGTGAAACTTGATAAAAATAATCCAAATTTAAACTCATTTATTTCTTGCTTTGTTCATCAAGATAAAAATAACGTTTACTGTTACTTGATGTTCAAAAACATGATCTTAGTTAATGCTCTTGAACAGCAAGTAATTGTGGATAATCATTTGTTTACTCTTTTTGAACAGGTTCTTAGTATCCCATTCATAATCTATTCCGGAAAAGGGAACTGGGAGTATTTGATTAGTATTTAGACCGGATTTCTCTGTTCAGCAAAAGTTAACCCATTCTTTAGTACTTCTACTTTGCTAATACTTTTAATTGAAAATGGCGTAAATAACTACTTTTTACACATTTTGCCTATATTTCCTTATAGGAAAATAATTTTCTTAAATGTATTACTACAATTTCGTTACTTAGACTCAGTCATGCCATAGTAGGACGTGAAGAGTTAGACATCGTCAAGGTACTGCGCTCCAACGTTACACAATCGAATAGAACCGATATAAGTACTCAATGAGTCCGTCTAAAGCCCAATTGGCCACCCTAGTCGTTGAGATATTCGATACCCGAGGTATCGCGTAAGACCGCCCGCCCTCGCCTGAAAAAAACATATCCAGAGGCATGCCTGCGCGTACACCTTCGACATATTAACGCTTATATGCGCCGGTGGCTACTCGGCCGCTAGCTAGCAGCCTGACGTGTTATATTATATGGACGTATTTTAGTTATGCGTGCGCGTTGTAACTTTAGAAAAGCGTTTCGGCGATATATCACTTTTTATTTTGGAAGGGCGTCAGGTTCCCAAAAGAGCAACGGGAATGAAACTCGCACGTAACACCAAGTTCTTCTACAATTTCTTTTTATACAGAGGGTATCACAAGTTATGACGTGTTCGAAAATTAAAATCGTACGGAATGAATCGACGTTTTGCCAAAGTTCAAATAAAGATTAAATTGTTGTGTGTAGGCTTTCACGACCGTAATCCATAGTAGAAATGTCTCTCGGGTGATGTCGTGTAGTTAATATTTAACTTGACGTTTCGCTGACTATTCTGTCAGCTTCTTCAGAAGATTTCTAAAGACTGTCTTTTGAAGAAGCTGACAGCATGACCAGCGAAACGTCAAGTAAAATATTAACTACGCGATAACATTTCTACTTCCGAGTGATGAAATTTTTGAAGGTCCTAAAAAAAAGCAAACACGTCTAAACAATTTCTTATAACATTGTTCAAAATTACGACCGCCCCATTCTAAATAATAATAATTTCAAATTGTGCCTCTAATAGCCCCCTAGCCACTCCGAAAATAAAGTTTTACCAAAATAAAATAATTTAGCCGTAATCCTAAAGATTAAATTAAAATTAAAAATACGAAGGATGTCCGCTATTAAAGATAAATGCAAGGATATTCACGTTATTTGATGCGAGGATTACCGCAAAATTATTTTATTTTGGTAAAATTTTACTTTTGGAGTGGATAGGAGCCTATTAGAGGTACATTTTGAAATTATTATTATTTAGAATGGGGCGGTCGTAATTTTGAATATTTGTTATAAGAAATTGTTTGTCGTGTTTCCTTTTTTTTAAGACCTTCAAAAATTTCATCATTCCGAAGTTGAGTGTAGGCTTTTACGACCGTAATCCATAGTAGAAATGTCTTTCGGGTCTTGTCGCGTTGTTAATATTTTACTTGACGTTTCGCTGATCATACTGTCAGGTTCTTCAGAAGACAGAAATCTTCTGAAGAAGCTCAGAGCATGATCAGCGAAACGTCAAATAAAATATTAACTACGCGACAACACCTGAAAGACGTTTCTACTATGGATTACGGTCGTAAAAGCCTACACTCAACTATTCATCGCTCCGAGTTCAAATTTTTCCGGCTCTCTGATATCTTGGCGTCCGGACGAGCTAGAAAATTAAGTTTAGGTCCGTTAAAAAGGTCTCGATGAGCACTTTAAAACTAAACTCTGTAGCTCTAACAGTTCTCACGTTACGGCGTCACAAATTTGAAAAACAAAAATTCTCTTTTTCAACTTTAAAGCGCCGTAGCTCCCAAACTAAACCACGCATCCCCGAAATAGTAATTAATTAAATTTGTGTGGTGCGAAGTGTGCCGATACCTTACTAGTACCATTACAAGTGTCTGTTTTCTTACACCTTTTTCTCGAATGGTTTACGCAATCTTAACATATAATAATTTATTAGCTAGAGATGGAGTTATACTGCGTTCACTTTCTAGTTGATGAAATTGACTTCTATTTCGAGGGTGCAGGTTGATAGGGACGTCGCACCAGCCACCGTTTACCAATATTTCCGCTCCCTCTGGGGAAATCTATCACCCTTTCGAATTATCCATAACTTATCCAATATTAATCTAGCGTGAAATGAAATGTAGTTCTCTATACCGTTTCCATGTACGCCGGCGATGTTTCACGCGTCTTTCTGACTCTGCTTTCCTGTTGTTGTTTCTGTCGCCGTTGTATGGTTGTCGCTATTCGTTCACAGCATTTCCTCTATTCACGGCTTCCCTTCTCGACCGTGTGATTCTATTCGCTCTCTCTATCACCCGGCTAATCAATAAAAACATTGTAGAACGCTTATTATGTCGTACATTTGTCACGGAGGGACGGTTTTATGTCTGTATGCGGTGCGGATGTGCGCGGCGAGCGTGTTAAGACGAGGAAATAAAGTGACTTATGACGGCTATAAGTCGCCCCGTCACGTTGGTCGCCTAGCGTCTGCCAAGCGCCGGAATGGGAGATGATAATGGTGATGGTGATGGTGATGGTATAGTGGACGTTGAATAGTGTATGACCAGTAACGTGAATTTTTTTTTGTATTTTATCAAGGGTGACTACTAATAAGCTAGTAATGCGATAAGAATGTCTCTCACATTATCTGTAAAGTTATGACAATATTTCTTGAACGAGATGGAACACCACAGGACACAAATTGTATTTAACAATAAATAATCGGCTATTTGCGAATATTATTCTCATTATTTGTAAAGTAAAGGGCGTTCCAACAAGAGCGGAATGGCACTTCTCAAGATATTTTGGAAAATGTGTTTTTCCACGCCAGCTTTCACCAAACATCATCGATTGAGCATGAATTATTACTGCAAATGGGCTCATGCAGCGTCTTAAGATATTCACCCTCAACTAAAGTTAGAGTAATGAAAACTATAGAAAGCCTTGCTTTGAGAGTTGCGAGCCCGGGGTTCGAACCCGGTCCTCCAGGCCTGATAGCCTAAGGCTCTGAGAACTTCCACCAATATGCAACATATCCTGTTCTTATTGATGACTTTCCCTTGAGTTAAAAGAGAATACCTTGCGTGAAAGGCTGCATTGTAATTGTAACAAATTTTTAGATTTAATTCTTAGGAAGTGCATCAGACTAGATCTATAATTAGTAAATAGTTCAGATCCTTTATTCACTTTACAGAAAAATATTAAACAACAATTGAAACATACGGGTAAATATATTCGTACGCCACTGTATTTTGATAATAGAGGTAGTTACGGGTCGCAATGGGAAAAGCGTCGCAATATAGCGGTGCCGACATCTTCCGATACGAGCCGAACGATCACGATAGAGTGCAAAGTTGAAACCATTAACGTCTTATCGTGCCTTTTGCGAAATTGCCTCCGTATTTCGCCGCCGTATCTCAATAATGTATCTGGGGCGCTTGCACAGGAAAGGCAGGAAGGAAAGGAAAGGGAATCACACCACCAACACCGTCGGCGGATGCTCTCTATCTTCCGATTGGCGTCGCGTCTTCCATCTTCCTCTTGCACGCTCTAAAATGTACGATAACTCCCCAACTCCGCGGACTTGCCGAAATCGTAGCGAGAACGATGGGCGGGTTGAATCCGGGTTGTTCGTAAAAGGCGATGCGGGAAACCCCCGTGACTATTTGACGCTATCAATGCTTTTGGTTACCGACGATGCCGAGTAGCAACGTACGTACAATCTTCGGGAAGCGCTGTTTAAGTATTTACTGGCGAAACCCGATGTGATTCAGGGTTTCGATGCGGAGAAGAGGTGGTGGGGTTGTTTTTCGTTTTTTCGGGCGTTCACGCGACCGAGATGAAATGAAATACATTTACTGCTGTTCAAATTTAAAGGGAATACGCTAGGCGAATTACATAAGATTGAAAACACGTAATAAATTGCTTGGTGATGAACGCGCCTCAGTAAGGGCTTACTATAACCTGATAAACTACAGTTTATTATTTTCAACAACCAACCTTCATCGAATATTAGCTCCTCAATGAAACTTAAAACCCTAGAAAAACACAATAAGCGTCTATTTTATCACTTTTATTTTGAATTCGATCCAAGTACGTCAGAAACATAATCCAGAAGCGTTTCCTTTTTCCATGAGCGACGATAAGCGAAACGGTCGAGAGATAATAACTCCCTCTAAAGCTTCCCGTCTACTTATTTACTAAATATACCCATACATAACCACGTCCGGTTCATATCTGCGTCCAATGTGTGTACTCAAAAAGCAATAAAAGCGCTCGTTCCGAGCGATAAGGCGCCCGCAAGATGGATATTAGAGCGTACGCTGGGCACTTAGCTCTCCGTAGGGTCTACCCGATGTGTCGGAGTGGCAACGGCGACGACCGTCAACGACAGCGAGGAACGGAAGCCCGGACACTTCACCCTATCGCGAACAGCTTCTTCGATGTTTCTGTCGTACGAGTAAATGGTGGCTGATGGTTTTCGCTAGGCGTCACGGCCTTATCGGGCCGATTTCTTTGGGAATTCCATTAAACTGACCTCGAGTGTACAGTCTGTGTCGTAAATATGTCTGTGGTTATAATTGGCGTTATAATGCTTCTATTATCTACTGAAATGCGAGGGTTGTTTGAAAAGTTTCCAGCTTAACACAGAAACTAGTATTTTTTGGTCAAAATCAGTTTTACTTCTCTGCATACTATCCTTGTAAGTCTGTACACCTTTATATATATAAATTTTGGTGTTTGAAGATAAAAGTATAAATAATTCGAAATCTGTTAGAAATAGATAGATAGAATCCATATTACATGGGCTTATTTCTAGATGGAGAAACGAAATACATAATAATATACAGCTTGTTCCGTTTAAAATATCAAAGTAGATGTCTGATTCGCTACTTATCGACCATCCTGTATGTACGAAAATATTTTAGAAAAATACTGTAGGATCCTCACAAAATTTTAGCTTTCTACTGTAAAGCAGTAGGACGTGTAAATTCGTTAGAATTTAAATAGAACCAGACCTCAATTTTTTTGTTCATATATTGCAGGTTGGAATAACATCGCACAAAATACATACCAAACACATATTAACATTCTCGCTGGTATACAGTAATAGACGTAGAAACCAGTACAGCGTAGAATGTGAGCCATTAGCATCAGTAGCCGCTACTAATGGCACATATCGAAGACATCGACACGAATCTCATCATGCGACAGGAGCAGCCTCGCTTACCGCATTTTAATCGTTACCATTTTACCCGCACGATCGTGATCATTGTCGCTGTCCTACGAGATGACCCTCTTGTAAAGATTGAAACGCGATTAGCCAGCGTTTCAAAATTAATCGATTGTACGGTATGCTAATGGAAGTACAAGGTTTTAACGCTCTTGATAAATAGGGCATGGATATGTTATACCTTGATAATGTGTTTGGCGATTTACAGCAGTATTAGTTCTCGCGTTGTTGCTTAACAAAATTAACAAACTCGAATAATAACAACATATTTATTTGTCCAACGGTTAACAAAAAGGCCAATTACAAGACAAAGTTAACGGAAACATTAATTCTGAACATACAACTTAAAATAAATTAAATCACAAATTAAACTGTGAGTCTGCTGAAAGCATCAATTTAAAGATTTGGTAAATTCAGACATTCCAAGAATATTTGAAAGCATAGGCGTAGACGCAAGATTTGATCCTTGATGGACGCCAGAATATTAACAAAATAAGAGAAACCTCAAAAAATTATTCGTGAAGAAATGTTGACTGTAACTGGGGGATGATTGTCGACCATTTGCGAAGGGTTAACATCGTTTAAATATGGTCGAGAATCATTGGATGATGATCCTCATCCAGGTCGGCCTCTTAACCTGGTTACTTCCAACCAAGTGTTTAGTATTGGAGCATGCAAGATTAAAGAAGCGACAATTAGTAGCTTTATTAGATGTTTCAGAAACCACGGTTTTCGAAATTCTACAAGAATGCCTTGGAATGGATGGATTCCACGAATGCTTTCGGCATTTCAAATGCGTCTCTAAGTAAAGACGTGCGAAGAATTTTTGGCGCTTTGTGGAGCTGAACTACGTCATTGGAGATCAAACCCAAGTCAATCATTTCAACCCTGGGTGAAAATAAGAATCAATGCAATGATATACTAAAGCCGGCAGCCCTTCCAATATAAAAGCGATCCCTCATAGAGAGCTTTAAATAAGATTTTGAATTTAGATATAATTTTAATAAAGAAGATTAACACTAAATTTATTTTCTTTATTCTTCGATTTTAATGCGGCTCAATCGCGAATTTTTTGATTTGTAAATTAGATATGCGGTCGGAAAGTAATATATCCGGTAATATATCGTACCGATCGACCATATTCACGTCAAAATAGCGAAATATGAACACATGAACGCGGAGAAATATGGACATTAATACCGGTACTGCACAAAGCAACACTTTAAACCGCACACCATTCCGACGATATCTGCGGAATCATTTTTCTTTCGTCGTGGTTATCACGACGCCAACAACAAATAGTGTGCACTGTACACTACCGCTCATTAGTTTAAGTACCGCTTGCGAATTTCGAACTTTAACCTTCAAAACGTCCTTAATTAAAATTCTCATAATCTGCTTATTCGTGACTCTCAAAATCGTATTCTTCAATTATCACAAGTTGGCTTTCAGGTATTATGTAATTTATTAATTATTAATCCTCGCCCTTTGTGATTGTTTGTTTAAAAAAATTTAATGCCTATAAGTGTAAATTTGCTATTGTAGGATAATGGTTATATTTGAAATAAATGAATATCTCTGAATAACTAAAACTGGAAGCTATAACTAAGCTAAGAATTAACAGGAGGTTTTAGGAAGAGGATCAACGAATAGAAAGGCTAAAATTTATGCACGAAAAACTTGCTATAGTTAACTACACCGTTTCAAAGAAGGAACCATTAAAAAAAGCATTTTTCAAAAAGAAATGAAGACATGAGGATTGCCTAAAACCTTAAATAACATCTATAATAGAATAAGAACTTCCTTTGCACCATGATAGATAGTCTGGAAGATGAACATGCGGAATAATTTCTTTAGGTCTTGAGATTTGCAGACACCTTAAGCGTTTAGTGTGCCATTGTTGATGACTATTTTTCACCATTTTAAGCATGTTTAATTATAGAAACCTCTAATGGACTTTTGTCTAATGGGCAGCTGAATTTCGACGAGGTCGTACTATCTAGGTTGACGATGAACGTGCGGACTGGCCAAAAACTGCACAACTGATGACATCGGAAAAGTTCACTAAATGGTGCTAAACAACCATCGAATTAAGGTTAGAAAAATAGCGGAAGCCATGCGCATCTCGAAAGAACCAGTTTGTCTCACGTTAGCATTCCAACAAGTTTTCTCCTTTTTGTGCCGTAATTATCCATTGGGCAAATAAATATTATCATTATTATTATTGCTATCTTTTCCTTTCTTCGTCTTTTAATGTCCAGCCATATCGTTTCAGCTGTACCTATATGTTATTACTTTCTTTTTTCATTAAGATTTCAGTTTGTCAATAGATTTTGATGCTCTCACTTATTTCAAGATCTCTTCAGCGTTGTCTATATAGCAGACTTAAATTTGTGAGCAGCAGTGTACACGCATAGCGAATAGGTTCCTGTTGAATAATTTCCATTTACATACATTCGCATGTTGTGGACGGCGATTACGGCAAACTGTTTAAGTTCAACAGTAACGATTACGTGCAACGCGTTATACGTTGCATATTTCGTACACAGAGAGCCGGCTCTCTACCGCATAATATGTACATATTTTGTTCGCCGTACGAACGTATTAGCTTACCTACGGAATAATACGCGTAATGGCGGAATCGCTAATTTTGATTAAAGCCTGATAATGCGCCTCATAAAGCGGTAACTGATTATCTGATTTATAGGCGTGTGCATTTGCAAACTCTCGATGGGGAGCGCGCGGAATAATTAGTTTAAAAGATTGATTCGCCGTGTGTACCGCGGCTGGTGCGTTCTTTTAGCCGAACACAATGTGCGCAGATTGGTTTTTAGATTGTTGGTATTTTAATGGAATCTAACAGTTAGCAGCAATTAGTGACTTTTGTCCAGGGAATTAATTAATTAATTTATGAAAGAAATATACAGTGTGGCCCTTGTAGAACTCATATTTTACGCTAAAAACTACACTTTTTTGATATTTTTATAGCTTCATTCTACTTCGCAACTAGTGTATTTAGTAATGCAATATTGCCACTTTCAATTTATTAGGCCGGATTTCATCTGCCATCTATCGCTGTACATCCGTACATAAGCTTGCATGTGTGTGGTCAACCATTTGGCACGGTTAATCTAGTTTATTACTTGGTATCACGCAACACTCTTAATTTTAATCTCTATCTCCTCATTAACTACCCTACGCAGAATGTTTCGCGATTTGTCTGATTGCCAATTCCGACGCAACGGCGGAGCCTTCGTTCCGTCCTTCTAACTATATAACCCGGCATCACTTTGTATCGAATTTCCGAATCCGCAACGTTTCTCTCGCGTACCACGATCGTCGGAAGGCGCTGCTGCTGTCGAATGTCACGGGGGAGCGTGGGCCTTTTTTCGTCCGTAATTTCGTGTTTCCCTGTCCCTCGTATAGCTTTTACGGTTCATAAAATTATATCGTCGTCCGTATTAAATTCGTTTCTCTCTTAACGAAGCCGAAATTCTAATGAAATTATTCGGTTTCTTTTTTACGGCCGTAAAACGCAACAAATTCGAACCGCGTGCGTGTTCGAATGTACGCGTTGCAACGTGCTGCTAAGTTAGTGCGTATTTTTGGTGCATGGGCATTCGTCGAGGAATGCAAGAAGCTACTTGAAAGCTAGCTTTTTGGTGTATGCATGCGGCCTTAGGAAATAGTAGCCGCTGAGGTTCCTTTTAATTTAATGATAAGATGTATCTATTGGTTGTTGACTCATACTCAGTATCCAGTACAAATTACAATCGTTTTTTTAAACCCTTGACGATAATAGAGTTCGTTCCAAAAATTCGTTCGTTCCAAAAGGAAACCATTCATCATAATAGTGAAATTTGTGACTCAATGCGAACTCGTAGATGAAATCGATTCGAAAAGTAATCCTAGTAAAGGCAAAATGTTATTTTAAAATCGTGCTCTTGTTTTCCCTGGTCACTTGCAACGATTCCGTATGCATCGTTATGCCGGAGCAATATTTCAAACACGCACAAAACCAGAAATTCTCACCAATACCAGCCCGGAGGAGATGAAGCGTTCAGCTAACACGATATCACCGAACGAAACACATAAATATTTCGCGTTTGATTAATGACGGAGTTTGTCCACCGTATATACCAGCAGCGGTTGAAACAAGAAGGAGACTTGCCGAGATAGAGACAACCGCCAGGGTCACCTCTCGCAGACAAGGACGGAGAATTAAGAGGCGAAAGATGGACTGACTAATGCTCGCAGTGATTGATGAAGACCACCAGATAAAGAAATGTCTTCGGGACATGTATTGACTAAAGATAATTATCGTTCCTTGTAGTATTTGATCACACTACAGAGTTAGTTCTCTTCGATCCTTCTCTTGCCCTTGTTCCACGTCTCTTTGACGTTTTCTTCTCTGTCCGTTTTGTCGTGGAGATGATGATGATGATGGGCATTATTTCGGGTCATGTTTTTCTGAGCTGGTCTATCCGTCTTTCGTTTGTTTTCGCTTTTAATCTGGTTGCTCGATGTCGTCGTCGGAGTGTTATTTACGGGAAAAAAGGGATTCGACACGGATACAGGTTATTTTCTTATCTATTTACATGTTGTTTGTTCTTGTAAAATGGTCGTAATAACTTTAATGACCTCTTTCGGATGTTAGTCCTCCCCTCTATTCTCTTTTTTCTGGTAGAAGTGATATCTGCATGTACACTCGAGGTCAAATAACTCTGGTCTTTACTGTTAAGGATTGTTTTGACTTTCCCAGAATTAACATAACAAATTGTTAGTTATTATTCTTTTTGGTTACAAATTACGGTAAGTATGATGGAGACATACAAGTCCTACAACGAAGACTTTCGCGAAAAAATTGTGTGTACGGACAATGAACAGATATTCAAAAGCCTTTTAGGGAGGATGGTTGGATGTCAAAGCAAGCGTCTTAAAAGAGTATCCAAACCAGTTTGGCAATTGGGGACTCCTCCAATGAGAATATAATTCAAAATTTTCAAAAGATCTTTTAGAAGAGACGATATTGGATTGATTCTTTACAAAAAAAAAAAAAAACCTAGACTGATTCATATTTTTTTATATTTTATCTTCCAAAATCCTAGCACCACACATTTGGTTTTTGCTTAGATTCGATTAAATTGTTCTACGCATCCTCCCAATGTTTGTCATCAATCAGTTACAAACCAGAATAAGCTGAACTCAAAGCTTCGTAATAATAATTTTATTATTCAGCAATTTGATACTTAGATTTTTTGCTGTTTCTTATTGTAATCATTTTTGTGGGTAGCTGCAACCAGGTCTAGAAGAAGGGCAGCTATAGAAAGCATATTAATAATGTCCACGGTACAAATTAAAGTTGTTAGACATCTAATAAACCTTAAAACTGAATCTGAATTTGGCTTGCTGAACTTTAACATTCCATTATTTCGTTTGGTTATCGGTCGTCTTAAGTTCAAGATTTTGATAATTTCATAAAAATATTTCCAGCCACCACAAACATTTACAAATCCTCTTTGTAATTCTGAGATCTCCACAACCTGGTTTTGGTTTTGATGAACTTCTTTCCCGTCTATTTTTTTTTTAAGTGTTATTGTATGAAAAAATTAAGAACTGAATTACTTACCTTTATCATCAATTCTTATAGCAGATAAACAATTTAACCTCACTTATTTATTTATTGTGTTTAGCGATATTACATGTTTCCATAAGCAGAATGGTAAATTAGGGATAAGGTCATAAATGAATAATAGCCATTGTTAATTTAGAATATTTTATTCTTAACTTCATTTCTCATCTTTTACATAATTGTATACAATTTTCTTTACCCTTCTAACATCTTTTTGTTTTCAATCAAGAGATTTTTTTTTTACATTTTTTTTTCTCCCAATTCACATTTATTATGCGCTTCTGTATCTTACGTAGCTACCACCGCAGTACCGTAACCACGCAGTACCCAAGTGGCGCATCCATCAGACACTGAAGGAACCCCTTTTTTTAAGTACATTTACATAGGTTATTTTTTTTTGCTCTCTCTCTCTCTTATTATCTTGCTCTCAAGCTCTCTTATAAGCGCATTCTCATCATTCATATGCATAGTATGTAGATAGTAGGCTTATGTATGTATATAAATACAACGAACTCTTGAAGCAGCGTCAAAAACCGATAATAATTAACAATGCGAGGAAGTTTAACGTTCTACAGCTCAGTTATCGTGTCACTCATCAGCAGTCGTCTTAATATGCAAGATTGCTGTACGCTATACCGATATAAATAATGATCCATCGAGGGAGCAGGCAGACTTAATGTCTTCTGCTGTTGAGAGACAAGAGCGGCTTCAAGTTATTACGACATTAGTTTTGCGCAGAGTGTCTCGTGTATGTGTACATGTATGTATATGTGTGTGTGTGTGTGTGTTTTTTTGTTTTTATTTTTTAATTTTATCATTCACAAACATCGAGGGTGTACAATGAAATAATAAATTATAAATAATTATATTTACAAAGGGGGATATTGTACACGTTGCTTTAATATTGGAACTAACGCTTCATTTTTTTGTTATTTCTTTGGTTTTCTGATTCGATTTTTTTTTGCATAATGCACCTAAAACTTCTTCCCGGTTTCCCATATTATATTAATCGCATCATTGATTGAGTTACAGATAATTATAGAAAACAAGTTTTTACTATTTAAATCTAGAAAACATTTTATATTCGTAGATACCAGCTACGAAAGCTTTTGAAAAAAATATCGCTGCTTTAAGAAGGCCCTCATCAGTTCTCTTTTAAAAAAACACAAGCACCGAATTAATCAAATTTTAATTAATTAAAGCCTTATAAGGGGCTAATTTGAAACAATCAAATTTGTCTTATTTTATAAGATTATGAAAACCATTTCCTTTGTAAACATCCTGCCAAAACATGAGTGGTAGCAACTTTTTTTTAGAACATACGAGAAGATTTACATCACCCTACACCAAAGTTATATAGTGGAAATTTTATCCTACAAAAAGAAGGAATAAACGCAAAAGTAACAATAATGATGGTACGAATGGAAAACACGCACTAGAAGCAATTTTCCGCAACATACATTTCATGTTACCTTGTCTCAATATATGTTCGTCAGACAACAGCTATTATTTCTGGAGAATGGGTAATGCTTCATGGTTTCAAGTAAATCTCGAAATTTGATGAGGTTTTTCTTCAAACTCAAGTTGACAGCTTAATGTAGACAGATGAGAATTCGGAGATTGTAGCGAAAATCTACAAAAAATTCAACAGAAAACCAAAGAAATATTCAAAAAGAATAACAACTAAAATAGAACAAAAACACAACTTATCTGCTCAGTATAGTCACAAAAATTTACACAGTAAGCTTCACAATTACAAAATTATTATATTAACATTATCCACTTTATTATTTTTCTTTATTACATTAATAGTTCTCCATCTTCGTTATTACTTACTTTTTTAAAACTTTTGTTTACTTCCTTTTTTTGTATCATTAAATAGGATTTATTTATTTTACTCTTTTTTTATTTATTTTCTCTAAGCATAAAAAATGCCAATATCACAAATGTATTTATGTAGTTACAATAAAGGGAGAGTAATCCACTAGTCCTAAGATGGACTACTCGGCGGTTCTTGTTCATCACGCAGACTAGTATCCGGTGAGGATCTCGACGGTGGGGCGTAAGGAGAGTATCTATGCTGAGCTAATGGTCTCGCCAGAGGTGATATTGGAGATACCAGTTGTGAACTCCCCGCTGCGGCTACGGCAAGTTGGTGTTGATGCTGGGCGGCCAGTAAAGATGGTCCAAGACAAGCCCATTGGTTCCAAAGGACTCCGGGTGAGACCGCAGTAGCTTGGGAACCACTTGCACCGTAGAGACCTCCCATTAAAGAACCGTAAGGACCTGCAGCAGCTGCGGCTGCACGAAGGAACAGCTGGGACCTGGCTGCTAAGATAGCTTTGTCCTCCAGGGACAAATTATTATTATGGGTATCTAGTTCCACGAATGGTCGTAGTGGAGAACGAAGGTAATGCTGTTCTGCCAACATCGATTCCATTGTTTCTCTGTGGACAAAGAGAACAACCTTTTATTGGTGGAATATTTGTGAATATAAATTCTAAGCTGGAATATAATAGTGATGAAGATAGAAACGATATCTTGGTTCTCGACTGTACATATTGAAATTAATTAAGCTCAATTCATAAGCAGCTTTCTCACCGCTCAATTTTGATGAACCCGGCAAAAGTGCTCTATGCACATGCCTGGTCAACTTAAACAATAAGCTAATTGCGAAAGTTCAGAATCTGAATAATTGAGTGATGGTTTTATTTTTGGCTCAATATTTGGAGCCCTTTAAATATTTTACAAAATGATTTATTTAACTCGCAGCACTCAAGAGCCATGAACCTTGTCATCAGCCGCTAAACATTTTTAAGAAATAAAATCTATCCTTCAGATTAAAGCAGTTTTTGAAAACTTCCCCGAAAAAGTTGATAATCGAAATAGCAATTTAGGTGAAAAACTTTGTGCCGAGAAGAAGTATTTATAAGGTCTTCATTAATATTTATGCTAGTTTCGATGGTTTATTATATCAGCATAATCGAAACTCATTCTCCATATCATAACTGGTTTTTTAGAAAGCTAAGCTCAGACCGTATTTCTTTCTCCCATTCTGTTTTCTGCCAAGAAGTCTTGTACACATTTAATTGCGTTTCTTTAATCCATTTCGTAAGCAAATACGTACAAGAAATAACCTCGTAAAAGCTTGTGCACATCCAAAAATAAAACGTCATTAATAAGAAGTGAAAAAATCAACCAACACGCAAAGAAAAAATAAATAAAGCAAACGCATCCTCGAAAAGAATCGGACTTATTCCGATAGAAAATATTTAAAGAACGTACCGTTCGAACTCGGTGAGCCTCGAGGAATCCCTGAAACCTTTGGCAAATGGGTTACTGTCAATCTTCAGTTTGGTAATCTGTAACAAGAGAGGCCATTAATTTCCGAAATAAAACACGGCGTTTACATCTGAAAAGAAAGGAAACACGGGTTGGCATTTCTCACGACGTCGATGAGGAATAAGATACCGACTACCACGCCACCATGTACACGACGTACGAAGCAACGCGCGGAACTCAATGGCAGCTCTTCGAGAGCGAGCTGATGTTCGGGAGATAGAACGGGCCGGAGTCTCGTGAACCGAATAAATTATCAAATTAATATTGACGCGGAACGAGGGCTTAACATCGCTGTTTTGTCATGTTAAATCAGTCTAAACGCCCGACCTTAAAGAGGGGCATTCCATTAAGATTTATTTTGATTTTATAACATCAGCGGTCGCTGAGCAAATGGATTCTTTTATCAACGCGTAGATTGTTTTTTTTGCTGTTGTTGTTTTTTTGATATACGTACATACATACATATATTAATTTAAAAAGCTTCTTGACAATGTTAAAGTCTATACAGGGTGATTCACGGGATGAACTGCATCGATCGATATATAAAAGGGTACACATTGGAGACTTCTGAAAACTCGGTGGTATACTGAAGCCTGCATGTATTATTGAACTAAAACATTTTCAATTATCTATGATTTCAGGTTTTTGGAAAAGTAACTGAATGGCGAGCACCACGACTGTGCTTTAACTTGCAGTAATAAATGTTTTCGTAATTTATTTTTGTTGTTATGCTAGAAAGAAGGCCAATTTGTCTTGTGTGGCGGCTTGACCCAGTAAGATCACGTCCATATCTTGCATTGTTCTTATCTCTGAGCGTCTTCTCATGTCCTGTTTTCTTTTTTCCTTCTTCAAACTATCTTTTTCATTTTCACCATCCATGTTTTCTTTGGTTTTCCTCCTCTCTTTCTCTCCTTCTTCTCCTTTCTTTCTCTCTATTCCTGCTTATTATAAGAGGGATAGTTAAGTATGGATGAAGCATCTTCCAAAATTTGTTTGTTGCAATCCTATCGGTTTAACGCATTGCCGAAAATTGATTACTTTTACATCGCGTTGAATTTTTCCTTTTGTCTTTAAAAGATTTCGCAGAGAAGAACTTTGACCAACATTGAAAGTTTACTTGAAGGTTCATTTCAAACGTTACATGGTATTAGTTTCGTATGAAATTTTCACGAAATGGTTTTGAAAACCATTTCACAGGAAACCAGGAAAGGACCACAAGGAAACGTTGCATTCGATGAAAATGTTGTCACTAGCATCTCCAATAAATTTGTTAAAGAACATTACTCTCAACGTGACGAGTTCTCCTCATTTTATTGCATATTACTCCTCATTCTTCGATTGCTGGGAATACAATTAGTTTTCTTAAAATTTGCGACAAGACTATTTCTGCAAACCTCAATTAGTAAGTCCTTCCGTAACATCTTCCATGTTCTCCTCAATTCGAAAGTACATCACGTAAATCGTATCTCGCATAGTCAGATATCACTATCTGATGATTCCCTCCTCGTCGTTTCCCATTCCGTCTCGCTCACGTGCGGCGTGCAAGCGGGGAGTCGCATTCCACGCATAGCATATCGGGTGCTGTCACTCCCTGTGAACAGATAATTGGCCCACCCCGGGAGTCCCGTCCTGTTTGTTTTTAACTGATTCCATTCGACTGTAGCAGTGTAGTCGTATCCACATTATGCATATGGTTACTGCTGCTTATGGCATACCATCTCTCTTGTTGTTGTCCTCCTTCTTCCTTCATATATGCATGTACGACATACGTACCCCGCGCGCATATGATGTCCCGGCCACATTTAAGGCTAATTATTTATAACCGAAGAGTCCCTCTCTTGCTAGCATCCTGATGCGAGCGAACAACATTTATCACCCGTGAGGACTACGGTTCCGTTCGGATACCTATGTACAATGAGTGATATTATAAATGATCGGTTCAAGTTGCAGTATAAGGTTTCCGATTAGTTCAGTTCTCAGGAAGAAAATCGTTCGTAGAGTGGGAAAAAATATTGAAAAGTATTCAAGTATTCTCCTTCAAGGAAATCAGGGTGTGACTTAAGAAAATTAAAAATCAAAAGATGTTGATAAACAGATTTGGAGACTCAGAAACACAGTAGGATATTGGTAGATAACGGTATCAGCTCAGATAATAGAGAATTTACACGTTTTTCACTGTTAAAAAAATATAAGATGCCTTTCTGTTCATTTTGTAGGTGTGGTTTTTCTAGCTAAATTTTCAAATGCTTTTTTCTCCCAAAATAGTGACATTAGAATGAACACTTCCTGAAAATCGTCTATCTTTATTCTGACATAAAACTCTTGTAATAAAAGGAAAAAAATCATGCAACTTCCCTATTATTGTGAACAAGTCCATCTATGGATATCTCATTTTTTTTCGTAGATGTCAATTTCGTAGACTGTAACCTAAACTAGACATTTCAGCTTTCCAACGTTGTACACACAAACCAATGCACACGCTCTCGAAGGCAGTTTCGCGATGCACCTCGTCTTGCCCGGACGCACCGGTTATCTTATTAAATAATGAAGTGTATTAATTTCTATTTGGCCGCTGACGCGCCGAGTCAGTCAGATCAGGAATGACGATTAACCGACGTCTGTGAATCGTTTGATTTATGGACGGAAACGGCATTCGTCGTCCGCTTGTTTACTCGCTTGTTTGCGAAGACGATTCTTCTTTTGTTGTTGCTGTTGTTCTCGTCATGTCAACATTTTCTTTTTTTGCGTTCCTGGATTGTCTTTAACTCGTCATCTGTTTGTTCTGGCTGTCTTACCTTCGCAATGCTTGTTGTTTTGCATGTATGTTTATTTACATTGTTGATGTTCAATAATATACAGATGAGTTTCTAAATTCTTGCGCTTCAGTTTAGTAAACTTTTTGAGAATTTGATAGAATACTTATGATTTCCGTATTTTTCATAGAACAAAGCTTTTCTTGCTTGCTTTTACTTAGAAAAACTTGCTGTTGCTGACTTGAATTAATTTTATAAAGTTACAAAATTTCAATTTAACTTTCCTAGCTTTGCTTTAAATTGCTTAACATAGCCACATCTTTCACGCGATAGTTAATGCGATTAGAACTGTGACCATTTTACTAGGTGGCTTACAAAAACAGCTCGATTATTTTAAAGCTTGCATCCTATCCAATATAACTAAAAAAAAAAGAAACAGAAAAAGTTGTAGTCGTTCTTTGCTTGTTACCTACATTTACATACACGTACATAGACGTAACGGGTATCAACGCATATACATAGCTATATAAATGTACCAACATATGTCAGCCACACACATCGAGTCCGCCGATAATAAAAGATTTCAATTACTGCGGAAAATTTAATGCGACTCATAATTTCATTACCGTGAAATCGTTTCGATCTAAATGGCTTTTGCAATAAGCGCAAAAGCGATGATACGGTTTAGAAGCAAAGGCAGACCGAAGGGACTGCTGACGACGAAACGCGGTACGCGCGTGGAAAATGAGAACGAAATGGACCTTTGTTTTTGCGGAGACGCGAATGTATAATTAACGAAACAAATTTAGCTCTTCCCCTCGACGCTGGGCATAAAATGTAGATGGCGCTCTGGAAATGTGGTAAAAAATTTGTCGTCTTTTTAAAGAAATTATTCAAATTTAGAGCTACCTACCTAGTACAAGAAATATTAACTGTTGTAATGTATTTTGGAGAAAGATAAGGGCAAAATCATCGGTATGAAGTGGAAAATTAATATTTTCATCTATTATTATACATTTTTAAGAATGTTTGCGTAACTGTTTTATTTTATAGAAATTAAAAAAATTTACTTGAAAACCGCTTTAACTTAGCAGCCGTACAAACTGAAATAATAAAAGCATTTGCCCACGTTCAAAAGTGAAAGTAACATAACACCAATGGTGACAAGATCATGTTTGCGTACAAAATCGGGGTTATGTTGGATTCATACTTTTTTGCATCCCCTTTTAACATATTACTAACGTAACCCGACTCCGTAAGCGATGCATTCTGAAGTTTCCATTAAAAGCTAGAAAAACGATAGAATATGGCTTATATCGTACTCGCTATTGTTGCATTTCGCTTCGATGAAATGCTTAACCTATCCGGACGGTCTTTGTACTCGGTTGTCCTCTAAAGACGACTCTTTTCGCAGTTGTTGATTAGAGTGCTTCCAGCTTCAGTTGTGTCTTTCTAAGATCCTTCATGTTGTTCAACTATTTGCTATTTTCTTGCTCTCTAAGTTATACGCTCCTCGTCAACCATGGAGTACCATGGCTCTGGTGTATTCTATTTGCTGTCTCCATGTGAGCCGACTATTCAACACTACTTCCAAATATTTAACTTATGAAGCCCTACTCCAACCGCTGATCATTTATCACCGGATCTTTTGGTGGAAGACTCTTGATCTCATTAATGCGGAGGCCCCACATCTCAGCTCAACTCCCGCTGGCACTGTAGATGGCCGTATCATTGGCATAGATTGAAAGTTGTACTTCAGGGTGGTTAGGAATGTCATAGCTGTAGACATTGTTGTTTAAAAACATCTCGAACGTCATTTGCCGTAAATTCATTTTCTCTTCGCGTTTATAACAAATACAAAATTTAGCAACTTTACCAAATTTAAACCTATCCCTCTGCCTCTAATAATAAGCAAGGTACCCATGTTGAGGTTCACAAGTGAATCTCCATATGCTTATATAGCATTACGATTTTATAAAGCTGACCACAATTCATCAATTCGCTAATCTTGCCTAAAATATTTCAATAAAATGATGAGTATTTATTGATAAATTCCGATTCATTTACATCTCAATTTTCCCTAAAACGTTCCTTTCAAGAGAAGCGAAAAATGGTCTATCTAGAATACTGCAACGTAGCAATGTAACACTTTCAAACGGGAAAAAAAATAGAATAAAAATAGAAGTAATTATAGAGAATGACGGTAGTCAAACTACCAACTTAACGCATGCTTGTGTAGTAGCAAAATCCACTCTGACAACACGATCCAAGCAATAACGCCGCTATATCAACGCAAAGCGAAAGCGACAACATTCCCCCGTCTCAAAAGTAAACATAAATAATAGTTTTTAAATGAGACAGGACGTCTCACGAGGAGAAGCGTGTGTGTGGCAAGGAGAACGCGGCGCACACGGGAGATGCGATGCGCTTGTCGAGTGACGGATTGCTTTCTGGAGCGAAAGAGACGGAATCGGGATATTCGCCTCGAGCCGCTCGAAGAAAGAAGAAGAAGCGCCTTCGACGGGAAATATAACAAGCGTATCCTACCTACGTATGTTATAGTCGAACGGAGGACAGAGGTATAAGCGGGCGACACACAGGAAGAGATATACGGATGACACGCACCCGCTCGCACGATACATGACACATTTCACAACATCAATGTGTTGGGAAACGACTAATGAGATCGGCTCCTCTTTTACGAAAGGCGTCAGGGACGTCCGCATGGGTGAAAGATGCTGTAAATTACGGGTCCCCCGGCAGAATTCTTAATGTTGTACGTCGCTAGAGCGCATATTTAAGAGGAAGGAGGCACATGTGTATTCGGGGATAAACGCCGTTGATAATTGTCAAGTGTTTATAATTAGAACTGTTTTGGGAAGGAAAAGGATAAAGATGCGTTTTTATTGCATGTTTTCTTTCTACATGGCTGTATCGAACTCTCTGCCACTTATACTTGAAAATAGATCTTTTTTTTTGATTTATTCTTCCATTACATATAAATCTTGGATTGTCTGCTAAATCAACCGTGGCCAACGTGGTAGGAGGGGTATCTCTTAAACTTTTACAAAAACAATGAAAGACAAACAGCGTCAGCAGCAGCAACAGCAATAGACACAAATTATCAAATGCTGTAATATTAAACATTGAATCAAAGATATTCAGCAATCGATCACCGAAGAAATAGAGTTATTGAAATCCAAATGCCTAGATTTTATTTAAAGCGTTATTACAAGAAGGAATAAAAGAAAAAAACCTTTGCATATTTTTGAAAAATTAAGAAATTTACACCCCCAGATAATTCTTAATCCGATGTGAAGTTTTCAGATATACTCTTGCACATGGCTAAAAAAACAACCATTTTAGATTCAAATTTTTGAATTTTTACAATAATTTATATTTTTCTTCAATAAAAGCTTCATCGAGATTACAGTGACAATAAAACGTAGCCCATGCCCGAATTAAAACAAAATTTATCGTTTGAAACGCTTCTCATCCCAGCGCTACTGCTTGTCCTTCTGCGGCTCGTATACATTGAAAAGCATATTTCAACGTCGTACACAAATATTCACGCTTACATGCCTACCATTAACAACCAGGCCGGAGTTGACAAAATTATCGACTCCCTTCTACTCTTCTAATGAACAGATTTCTCTTGTCTCATCGTTTTTTTTTCCGTTCAACATTCATAGTCATTTTCGAAACCGGCCGCCGGGATATTATATGGGATTATTTCGGCGTGGCAGGTCTCGTTGTTGACAAAATTTATCGACCGGACGAAAACGAGATCCGCGGCATGATCCACGATTAACGACTCATCGGCCCGATCATTTCGGTAGAGATCCTCTCTTTGGATCAAAAAATAAAAAAAAATATTAAGGTGCGAAGGAATCCGACAGCATTAATCTCTCGTGAAGTGTCTATTTCGGCAAAATTTCACCGGGCAAAGTTGATGACAATTTAATTTTTGTAAATAATGGCCCATTTTGAAGGTGGTGACAACAGCTGAAAGTATTTCATTGTAAACTGAAGGATTTTTTTCATTTTGGAATTCAAAAATGTTAATAATAAACATACGTGTAAAAAATATTCGCTTCAACTACATTGCCTTGGATTCAGTAAAAGAAGCTAAAGAACGACATTGGCTTTTATCTTAAAAAGAAGTAACGTAGTGAAGCGATTAGATTAAGAAGAGTAAATAACTAAGAAATAGTTTAAACACTTCCTAATAATATGCTAAAATTTGATACGGCCTTTTTAAGATATTTCGAATTTGCTGAGGTCTTATTTATGAATATATGAACAACTTTATTCCCCCCTAAAAGTTACCCCTTGAGTAATTTAATTTTTCGAATTATTTTTCTCCATGTTTCTAAAGTTCTTTAGGCCAGTTTCAGATTTTTAACAGAGTTTAGAATTTTGGCTCTTTGTGTCACGGTTAAAAATCTGACCCCAAAAAGTTTCGTTGTCCGGACGAAGGGCATCGAATGGCCTTCAAGTTCGTAAACGCTTATTTTGCAAAACAAAATGCCAACTACTGTTCAGACGGATTAAAGCAGGGAAACTGTATGGACTTACGTTGAGAAATAAAACTGAAACAAAAAATACTTGTTTCTGTGTTAAGCTGGAAACTTTTCAAAGTACCCTCGTACAAAGCACACAAGCTTCTAATAAAGAGTATTCTGGTAGACCACTTTCGGACGGTCTTCCTAAAACAATTTTGGGATTTGGAAAATTTTCTGTAACATAATACGTTACCCACACTTTAAAGCTTTAAGCTTGAGGAATTTCGTTTAAATATAGCTATTGTTTCAGACGATGTGTAATCGCGTAGGTTGACGCTTTAGTATCCACATCTTTATTTCTTATATCTTGCGTCAAATCGTTAAAATCGCCTAGATTTTTTACATTTTACGAATATGTTGACTCTCGTTTATTAGAAATATATTCGTTCCTGCTTTGACGCACATAAGCCCGTTGTGAAGCTGTCGAATTCCACTCAATAAACAAATATTCGTAATAGTTGTCATTTTATCATTTAGCAACTTACTTTACATGGGACCAAGCAGTCTAAAAATAGGAGGAAACAATCATGAACACCAACGAGAATAACAATAAAAGAAAACGAACAAAGAAAGAATGGAACCCATTTCTTTTCCAAAGGAGAAAGATAAATAACAACTCAAGTATAATTTAATGGGTGTCTTAAATTTAATACGTGTTTTTTCTTTCACCTACGGCTCCCGTAAATTCTTCGCTTCTCGCGTCCCTCGAACATCTACCACGGCTCACTCCCGGTGTGTCCAAAACATGATCCCTCCGGCACATAATTAAGATATAAATCTTAGCGTCGATACCATCTTTACAATAAACCATCGCGACAGATAACCTGACTTTTACAAAAACACACTTCACGTGTGTGTGTGTGTGTATGAGAGAGCCTCGACCAGCTATCGGTGCGGAGAATTATATGTATTTATGTGTTGTACGCTGCACACGAATGGATTTACAATACGATCTAACACGCGTAGCCTATTCGATGAACCGGCACGTCTAGCAATTATTCACAATCGGGCTACAACGCGGAGTTTGTAATTTTTTTTACGTGTGATCGGATACGTTGCTTGTATTGCGCAATGATTTACTGACACTTAGATTAATGTGCCTTCTCTATAAGCTAGTGGTTGGAATACGTACAATGTAATGAGGTATCAGTTCTTAATTACGCTTTTGTGCAATGTTATGAACACGATACCCTTCATGCGTCTCTCTCGGCATGCCCCAGTCCAATACGAAATTGTAAATTGAAGTATAGAATGTTTTGCTGCTTTACACTGTAGCACTTTGACTTAGCAGTATTGGAAGACTTGAAACTGTCCAGAAAGTAACCCCCCATGGTTGCAAAGATTCTAATAAGGAATCTATGTTTTTTTTTTTTCGAATCCTCTGTGATTTTTTTCCTTTCTCCCCTGTGAGATCTCTTACCTGATCGATTCTGGGTTGCAGAAGCGAACCATGTCCACTCTGAATCAATCCAGAATGCTAGTTTCTTTGTCGTCAATAGGTCAACAACAGTAGCAGAAGATTTACCTTCAGCCAATCCCGAAATCTTTGCCAGAAATTTTACTTTCTGTTGCAAAGCCTATTAGATACGTTTGGAATTTAAAGAACTACTGTTTTCCTAAGCAAGATGCTAACATTAACCTTATTTGGATTTATAATGTTGGAGTAATATGACCACTTTCAACTCCTTATTAACATGTGCTGAGGTACTGCTTACCATTATCGTCATTTCCATTTTGACATTGTCTAACGAATTATCCCAAGCTTCAAGAAATGTTCTTTATGAAATAGTGATAGACCGCTTGAAGTATGCTCTCGTTGAACAAGACATGTGAGCAGTGCTTAGATTTTGCTCTCGAGATACAGTGATGGAGACGATAGGTTCTTAAGCCAAATCGTTATTGGTCACGAGACATGGGCGTCTCATCTTACATCAGAATCGAAGCGCGAACCGATAGAATTAAGGCAAAGATCAAATCTGGAAGTTAAATTTTAGGAATAGTTTAAGGCACTGATTTCAACGGAAAAATAAAATTGTTCAAGAAATATTTCTCCTACAAATAAAGAATGGAAAGAACTCCGGAGAGGCGGTGCTGTTATTGTCCCTTTAAACTGGAGTAACGACAAGGGTGGTACTTGTATCTAAAACACAAATTCTTTCTATTTATCTTTTCCAAAACAACTTTTCCCATCAAGGAAGTCCATTAACAAGTATTTTATTACTAAGTCTTTCTCTATGTGCCCATGCTACACACAGACAGATGCCGCGCATAAAATCCAAAGACACCATCTAACCAGAGAAGGAGAGCGCGAGAGAACGAAAATGAAAACGCCGAACCCCTTCCGAGACCCTCTTCATCCAGCATAAGGTAGTCATCGGAGAAGCCAGCTTCGTAATTAAAAGAAGCGTACTGTAAGATCATTATTACACATACAAAGACGCGTACACACATGACTACAAGGGAACACGCACGGAAATAAATAAAAAAATAATAAGAATTCGGCGCTTCGTCTTTTCTAAGTTTCTATGTATAAACAGACTGCTACTACGCCCTGTGACTGTTTTCGGCTCCGGCTCAAAGGCCGACACGGCGAAAGCGAAGAGCTCGTAAAGGGAGGCTGGAGTATTAGGTGTACAACTACCGAGCGTATTTTTAGTTGATTTTATACGTGTCAATAAAAATTTAATACGGCCTGGAAAGAAAATTTTATATAAACGAGGAATTTATGACACCGCCTAGCGGTGCTGAAGTATTTTTAAAAAGGACCACCGAAGAACTAACTACCGTTCGCCGCCTCTTATTATTTATCCAAGTATACATACCGAGTCGTGTTGCCATACGTGCCTGCGGTTTCCCCTCGAAGCTCTCTTTTATTAATGGTTAAGGTATCGAATGAAACTGACCGCAAATTCTTTGGAAACTTTTCTTAATTTTTACAAAGCAGTATTTAAAAGTTGCCGAGATATGGGGAGAAATAAAGCTCTCGACTGTGTCCCTATTTGAGCTTTTACTTCGAAAGGATTAAAAAGATGGGTTTCAAGGATAGGTCCTTGATTGGTTTCGATCCTATCGTATCTGTTTATAGTAAAGAGTTTAACAATAAAATAATAAGGCCGTTTGAAATTGTGGGAAATTTTACTTTAGATAGTTGACTGGAACCTCTGCAATGTTGGTCCTATTTTGGAAGATGCAGTTCGTCCAGATCAGGATATTTGGTTCCACTTAGGTTAAATATTAAGGAATATTTGGAGTTTGTCTTTTCTAATTGGTAAATTGGTCGAGGTGGGAGGTGGGGGCCTCCTTGTGATTTTTTTTAGAATAACTATAATTTGGTCATCTCAACTAATTGAGCCTTTCAGCGTATTAAGCAAGTTTCTAATATGGTTCAATTTTCATATTTTCATTACAGGAGATTAAATCGGATTCAGTATAAAAAAAAAAATACGAAATACAACTTTGAATCGCCTAGAAAAGTATTCGGTTTAGCACCACCTCCAACCGACGACATAAAAATAAATTATTAACCTCATAAAAACAAGTATTAAAAGATATATCACGTCGTTTTCGAGAAGATATGAAAGATACATATTTTACGATCATCAAAAAAAAAGTGGATGGAGCCCCACATGAACATAATAAAAAACGAACGACACATGTCAAGTATTAGAAATAATTCCCCACGCGTATTTTATGACATGTTACGCTTAAAGAATATGATTTTTACTGCACAATTCCTGTCAGGTACAACACGACGAAATAACGCGGTATTATTTCGGTCGAAATTTATTACGGGGTTCTATTAAATGATAAAAACACACGCACACACATACACAACGTGGAAAATTACAGGCAATGGATTTAAAATTTAAATTAAGAACCGTTCGACAAGGTAACGTATATATCCGCGAGAGAAAAGGATCGTCTTACCTTTTTAACAATAACCACCATCAGGACGCCACTGCATTATCACGAACGCGTCCAAGTCAATAAATATTCTTCTTTAGATCGTTATCTCTTCTTCTTGCTAGCTTGCATCCAACGTAAGCGCTAGTGGTAGTGTTACGTGTGTAGCTTGCGTTGTTCGGTTCTTGTCGCCGTGGCGTGTAGTATCTTTCTTTTTTCGTTCCGTTTATATCGTTTGTTCGCTTAAAAGTGGCCGAATGAAGTTATTGTCAAACAAGGGGTGGCCTACCAGGTGTTATACGTTGCCCCCTGTGCTGGTAATAAATATGGATGGACATTATTATCGTGTAGATGTCCCATCCCCAGTTTCTTCTTTGGAGAAAATCAATTCCCAACTCGATTAGAATTTCCATTGCTTTTTGAGGAGAACGTCGTCTGACGTGTAATAGGTGTCATATTTGCACTTGTAATTTTGCTTATAAGTACTTTCGACGTCGCATGATTTCATTTTGATAGGTGTCAAATATTTACGAAAATTACAATATAATCATAAAGAAACGTAATTGTGTGGGCTGTGTTTTTTTAATTATTTTTTGTGTTAGTTACAACGACACCTGGCACTTAAATCGGTACGATTGGAACTTCAAATTATGCTTAAAATAATTGATGGCAATGATGCAAATAAGTTTCTGTTTAAAGGTTGCGTTCCTAAATACTACTCGGGAAACTCTGATGCAATTTGGTGTTACCTACCACATACGCGCTTACCTAAAATGCCCGAAAGAATTACGCTGTATGACAAGGTAGAAATATTCGGTAAGGCTTCAAGGTTCCATTTGATCTTGATATTTTTTCCGAAGATGACTATTTACCATCTCAAGTTACCGAAAGACGCTAATCTTTTGGTAATCCCACCTCATGTACCACGTTGGCAAAGCTTTGGAACTGCGCATGACCCCACAGACGCCTTCAAGCTATCATAATATGACAACGTCCAGTTCAAATAAAAACATGTAAAGTATCCTGACACAGATTTTACCAAGCCTATTTCACTGTCGTGTCACGTCTCAAAAGGCGACCAAACCAGCATGCAGAAGAATTGACTAGTTTACCATTTAAAAATCTAAGACAAGCGGAAGAGGAAGAAAAGCAAAGATGACAAAAAACAAATTTTAAAATATTTCTTTAATTAAAAATAAAAACAAGGGAACCAAACGGATCAATGACCAAAACAAAAGAAAACAAAAAAGGAAGAGAATGTATTTATTGTATTGAACGTTTTTCTCAATTAAAATCGAAGGAAGGATGGATTCGATGTGACGTGTACAAAAATTGGGTACACGATACCTGCGCTCAACCAGAAAATAGTACTATCACTATTTTCTGGTTACAATTTGCATTTATTACGAATAATAAATTTAATTTTTATTTAAATTTAAATAATCTCTAAATACTTTTTTTAAAAAGTTTTAAAACGTTTCTTCCATTTTTCAATTTGAAATCTCGTTGTAGAACACAGAACCCCGCATGGTCCCTTGTGTCCCAAATACGGGGCACAGAGGACCATTTAAATTCAGATTGATTTTAATTTACAAAAAACAAAGAATCTGAGCTATTTTCTTCTATTGCTTATTGTTTTATTAATTCGAGAGTCTTAACCGGACCTCTGTGCCCTTCCCTTCAAGCAAGAGATTGATTGTTTGTAGTGTCTTATGAGCTGTGGCGTTGTTTTCTTGGAGATATCAATTCTCTAGATATCGTGCAACTGCAACAAGATTCCAATAATTTTCTCCGTGAAGCAACAACCTTTTTGATTTGACTATTTAGTAGTTAGAAATTTCTAAGTCGTGCCCCGACCATATGAAAGATATGATTAAGATTTATGAAGACATGCTTTCATTTCCTCTGGAATCAAAACATTGTCAACCATAAAGATATTTACACCACGCATCCTCAGCTTTCCTTCATGAAAGGTATCAATTAATCTTACTCCTCTCCTTCTGCCTCTAGACATATGCGTTACATTCACGGCTTAACCGTCACGTCGCAAAAACATCCATGTTGAACACGTGTAAACAACATCAAAAACGCCCTCGGTAACTTAATCACGTCCGAGATGAAAGAATATCAGCGTCTAGGCGCTGTTAGCGTCATATCGCAAACTTATAGCTACGGATATTTATCCACGGTTGACTAGATCAAGTTCGTCGTTAACCGGGGCTGATGCATACGCTTGTACGTGTGTACGGATGTTGACCGGGCGCGGCTATCTCTCAATTAACAGGCTCTCGCCTCGACGCCGCGGCTGGCCCGCTGCCAGCTCGCCGTCGGCCCACCCAGGGCCCGGTGCTGATAACCGAATAAATGGTGTCGGTCGTAGTGACAATTTTACCAATTCACGGAGTGCAGAATGCATCGGTATGCACCGCAGAGTCATCAGCGAGACCGACCACACATTAACAGCGGCATCGACGGCTGTTTGGATGCTCGGCGGATTCGCGAGTCTCGCAGCTCGGATGTGGCTTTTCGGTCTGCCGTAGCGAGATCATCGCTTTTCGCTTTTTGATTGTTTTTAGTTGGCGAACATGTTTTTAGTCTAATTAGAGCCACCATCCGTCTGTCTAATATGATTTTGATGACAATGAACCAGTTTGCTGGGATAGTTTACTTGTTTTAATGTAATCATAGCTAATCTATCTCACATGCCGCAGAAAAAAAACGGAGATTCATGAAGTTACTTTATACACAGAAAATATGGAAAAATATCCCATTGGTGCATTGTGAAAAATTGGTATAACGCCTAAACGTTATTAAAGCTCGAGGAGAATATTAATTTATATGTAGGATTTTATAATGTACGAGGGTAGTTGAAAAAGTTTCCAGCCTAATACAGAAACAAGTATTCCTCTTTGTCAAATTCAGTTTTATTTCCCAACATAAGTCTGTGTATTTCCTAACGGTGGTCCCATCTCTTTAATCGCTCCAAATAGTGATAGCCTCCTCATTCGATGAAAATCTCTGCCTCCCTAGTTGTTTCACATCATGGTAGACCTGACTTTCCCATCTCGTTTTGGGCCTTTCTGATCACTAGTCTGTCCATAATCGCTTGTTCGAAGATCTTTTATCTCTATCTAGCCATTCAGTCAGCTCTGTTCATTTCCCAAAGTATATATTTCCTGAGAGTGGTCAATAAAATTGGGCCAAACATATCACGTAACCGTCAATATTAGTTTGTTTTAATTTTGCTTTTGTTACTAAGTTTTTAGAAAAATATGCCTCGTCAATTTCGTTGGTCTGTAATATCAATTGAAGGGTGTCGATTTTATTAGAAAGGCTCTGTATGTTATAGTTAAGTATTTTTAAAGTTTTGAATCCGTGCTATTCTTTTTTAATTTGTGGATCTCTTGCGTTCGTGGCCTTTCGTCTTTCTAGGATACGTGCGAAAAAATTTTGCATAGATACCACTTGGCCAATTAATTCCATCAGATTTCATCATCTAACTCACTTTACTATTGACTACAATGTATTGACGTCTAAACAGTCAAAATTAAAATATAAATACTTATCCTTACAATAGAATCATCTATATCATAAGGGAAAGGAAAGACGAACCTCTGTTTCTGGCTTAAACATCGCCAATTAAGGTTACAGACAAAGATTAACGCTCATTCCTAAATTTGCGCTATTTTCAACATCTTAATTTAAACGATTCCTAAAAAAACTCCTAAAAACGGCAAAATAATAATATCTTTTTCAATATTTAATCATTATAAATAAATAAATCAAATTCGAACACGATCTCTAAACTTGATTGATTTTCTTTCTAATCTAAACTTAACCGTGTACGCAAGCGACTAAATTTATATCCCGACTAGTAAATCTTCCTCTGAGCTGATGTATGGTGCATCTTTCGCTGGGTATTAAAGTGTCCGACATAAATAGTGACTGTCAAAACATGAAAATCAAGAACTATAAGCAAACTTTACAGCTCGCGCCTACCACACTAAAATGAATTACGTCCCCCGCCCGTAAAATATGGCCGACTAAATGTTTTAAAGGCGTCTCGTCTGTGAAAAATGATATGCATAAACGTTTTTACTTTTTTCCACGTGTAATGTACGTGCTTAGAATGTTTACATAGGAAATTTTAGCGTTTAGGAAGATTTTTTCAGGCAAAAGTAAAAGGTTAGCAGGATATACTGTCCATTTTTATCAAGAAGGTAATAGTAATAGAAGGTAAAAGTTGTTCTTCGGGATACTTTTAAATACATGCTAACGTTTTAAATGTAATAATAGCCTTAGAAGATACTTAAAGCATGGGCATTTGTGGGCATGTCAAATTATGCGGTAAACCGTAAAATAGGAGGTCTCTTGTAACCACCCTGTATGTTATTTCGAAATTTAATAGCGGCTGAAAACTTGTTAGATGAAGAAAAAATGAAATGAGGAAGTTCTCAGGACACACTGTTATATGCGACTTGCGAGATGTACCCGATGTAAATTTCTACCTTCTCGCCGCTAGTGAAACCAAAATTACCGACAAAGAGAGATAAACTAACAGTTCACCTACCTGGTGAAGACCTCAGACGATGTTCCTAATTCTGCAACGAGACGGAGTTAATTCCCGGTGACCGACTGTTTGCTGGTAGCTAGCAATTTGCTTCATGGCTAAGCTCAGTAGAGTGGGTGGGTAAGCTCATAAAGGTAGTTAGATAATTCATGTAGGGCGCCAAGGCTCGGTAAAATGATCGGAGCAAACAAAAAAAAAGACACTGAATCTTATCACATGTAAGTATTTCAAAACAAGAAAAAAAAAAGTTACACTTATTGGGCTTCTTTGTCACCAAAATAGATAAGTAAGATTTACTGACGCTGAAATATTATAGTAAACAATTGATAATAGTTGATTTATGACAAAATACATAACGTATAAAACAATAAATAATTCCAGATCAATTGTTGTTTATCCTTATTTAAGTAAATTTCTAAATTTAGTAATACATATCAATAAATTTATTTTTTAGAACGTTGAATTTTGTGGTTTCCTGTATGTTCTGCACGTTAGATGACGGTTTACTCAACTTTAACATTGGCAACTGTCTCTCCGTTCCTTCATCTTAATTCGGAATAATGAAGATATTTTTTGTTTTTTACTAATTCTACTTACTCTGGAATTGAAGAAGTTACTTAAGCAGGTATTCATAATGTGTACGATGGAATAATACAAAACGTATTTTCAATACCAAATGGTTTATTTTAAAGATGTCCATCGTTTCCGACAAAAAAGATCTTCAGGCTAAAAGTTATTAAAGTTGTTAGAAAGCTGTAATCACATTATCGTCAATAATGTCCTCCGAACATAACTTTGAACTTAGAAAAAACGAAAAAGTCGCTGAAGGCTGGTGAATAGGTTGGGTGGTCTGTTAATTCGAAGCTCAGTTCGTGAATATTTTCCACGACCACTACTAAAGTGTGTTATCTTAGAACAAAACCTGCTATTTCTTCAAATTCTACCATTTTTTTCCTCAATTTTTGTCCTCAGCTCGTCAAGTAATGATGTGTGATATGCCACCACTATTGTTTTTCCTTTTTCAATGCAATCAATTAACGTAACTCTACGACTAACCCAAAAGACACTCGCCAATGGCACCGTCTTCGCCTCTTTTGGAGCTGATTTTTTTCATTTTTACAGAAACACTAATATCGACTAATACAAACGACTCTCAACCAACTGAGAAAGTATCTTTCAACGCATGCCAGAATGCAACGCTATCTTCATATTGAAGCTTGAAACTTTCCAGATTACCCTCGTAGAAGTAGACCCTAAGCGTAACTTGTAACAAGTATTTGGCCAGCAGTAAAACAAACACTCTAAACCAACGGCAAATAATATAATTTCCGGAAGAAATACATCTTTCAAAAAGGAGAAATCGAAAGTTAAGAAAAACACACGTACGCATAAAAAAGAAACGTCTTTACATCTTTTTTACACATGTATTTAAGACAGCCGAAGGGACATGTAGATAAATATTTTAAGCTATAAACCGTAGTGACACTTTAATCCTCTCGTAAATATTAACGCTCGTAAAAGTGTAGAATATAAAGTGGAATTGGCAAAAGCGTCCATGCATATCGCGTTCTAATAACTTATTAAGTTCTGCTAAACGTTAGCGATGGATCACCAACAGAATACTGCCACCGGCGCAAAAATAATTAATTACTAATCGTAAAAATCTATATAACAACATATTATAAGGCAAATATGTATTCAATTAATTAAATGACAAATTTTTCGAATTGATGCGCCTTGCTAATAAGCTTCCTCCGCTATCGATACACCTGCCAAAGAACCTAGTCGCGATTCGACGACCATGCGTGGATCAGAAACATTCTACCGTCTCGTAAGCACTTCTAGGAGACCTAGCTGCATGATCATAGCTGCCGCTACGGCTTTCGAAATCGGAGTGCCATCGGCGAGCCGCCAACAATAGTCCACCTGGACGTATAGTCACAATTAGGGAAGGAGTAGCGCACAGCAGACGTGTTGCCAAAAATAATAGCGAGGTATTTAATTGGATGGGTTCGATGACAGCTCGAAGGTAACGCAACGCAGATTTTGGCAAAGAACAGAAATCTGTTGTACGGACAGGTCGAGTTATTCGTTTGTGAGTCATTGCAAGATCGCTAACATATTGATGCTGGTGTTCTGGTAAAAATGTTGTAGCCGTTCCAGGAATCATGAGATATAAATGAAACATTGCTAGTAAGGAAAGGGAGTACCCGTTCCAAGCCCAAAATTAAAAGAAGCAAATTCGAAGCAAAATTTATTAGTAGAATGGAAGATAATACTAGTAAAAATGCGTTAACCTCTTGATTTTCATTTGGCTACTATACAACGTATATCGTACTCGGAAGAATCGCTTCGTTTGATACTTTGAAAGATAATTTTTTACCTCTTTAAAGCATAAACCCATGATCACCCGACGTGGACGTTGGGCGTACGGCCAAATTCCCGACACTTTTTTCTGTACTGATCTTCACGGTTCTTCGTGCAAAATGCAATATTTCTATAAAAATTGCATTTCAATAAAAAAACAGAAGTTATTGACGTTGTCATTATTCCAAAAGCCTTTCTTCTAGCTTTGGCATTAAACCTGAATCTTCACGTCAACGCGACAAGATTCGCGATGTATTTTAAACATCAAACATCAAACAAAACACAAACGCAGACAGGGGACAACGCAAATAGCACCATTATCTATTAATACCCGGTATTGTGATGCAAGACAAAAGCCTACAAGTGTATCCATCCATCCAGCTGCAATAACAGAAGCCTAAGGACGCTTTGACATTTTTGTTGGCAGCAACAAGTCAATTAGCACATCGTGCACGTTATCGTTTGAAGTCGAAGCAAACGGCATAACGGCATTCGGTTCTCGAAACAAAGAAAGAAATAAAATCGCGACATTCATTTCTATCCGATGAATCTTAAATGTTAAACTCGCTGGCATTCTTTCCGGAACACAGCGATCAGAGCAAGGCGAAACTCGACATAAATCAAAGCAATCTTCAAACGGCTTTTTGCGCTTCTGCAATGTGAATGTCAGATCTGCAAATCCCGTTCTAAAAAAAAAGCTAACTGTTGAAACGTACGCGTCATCATCATTACTCGCGGTTTTGCTGCATTGTAAACGCAAATAAACGAACGAGGAGTTACGTCATTCGCTCACCAGTTGATTTTGATAGGCGGTCACTGCGGTGAAGACCGTCTCCGGAAAGATGAAGGTTTTGTACTCCTCGTTCTCCAGATCGACGATTTGGCCAGGTGCTCCTTCAGGACGCTTCACCAGATGTATTCTTGGTTGGTATTTGTGCATTGAGTTAAGAACTAGCTGTAAACAAAAAATAGTTGAATATGAAAAATTTATACTAGCCTACAGTTGGTTTATAAATTCATATTTCGCTTTTTTTGGCTAATAACAAATTAAAATAATCCATGTTGACTCTGTGTGAATAATTCATAATCAGGTAAATGGAAAAAAGATGGTCCAAATCTCACGATTTTACAATTTTAAGATACAATTAACTCGACAATTTTTATCAACTTTATAACTGTAAGTATTCATTTGTTTCAAACTGCATGAGTTACATTTTGAAAATCCCATCCGCCGAATATCATATTTCTAACTTCATCCTTCGTTCACTTTTCACAAATCCTACGTCAATTAACACGCCGATATTATTAATATTTAGTTGCAAAGAAAATACATCACACGTCATAAGTAACTTTCAACAACACTCCCCCTAAACACGAGTTGCCAAAAATTCAAAACACGTTCTGTTAAACAACAAAATAGGAAAAAAAGAAAATCTAATTTACACCCGTAAAATCGCGTAAACTTACATGTCCATGTTTGTCCATCTCGTTGTTGGTCAGCTTGACTTTCTCGAAGGAGACCACTTGCTTCCGAAGCTGCTCTCCCGAATACGGCGAGTCAGGGTGAGCGTACATCCTGCACGGTGCCGGAGGATCGGCTTTGCCCGCCACCAGCCAGGACGATCGGTGATACGCGTACCGGTAGCGCTTATTGTCGACCGGGACGATGTCGAGAAGCACGGCGTACCGTTGATCCTGCTTGATTCCGGTGAAGGAGACTCTCACGGTTGGAAACATCCGCCTACAACAGAGTGAAAGTTCTTTGGTAATTGGCAACTTAGCAAACATTTTACGTACTTCAATCGTACACTTATTGCTAGCGAAGCCTTCAAATGCCAGCGATGTAATATAATTTTATGATTTAAGGAGGTCCGGATGGTTTTGAACGCCAATAAGCGAGCTTATTATATAAAAATTTCACTTAGTATGAAAGATAAGACTAACTGCTGATTGTATCTGATAGCTCACTTGAGGATGACCAATTAGCGCAAAACCGGTCGCAGCTTTATATCATATTCAATAGAATTTGTGAAATCTAAGACCTCTCGCTTAATTCAAATTACTCGCACAGAGGTACTCAAACGGTATCGTATATTATTTCGATGTAAATATAGAATCTCGCCGCATTTCGGGACACTCATATTCAAGTGTCGGAAAACGAATCCATCAACCTACCGCCTCGTAAGTTTTAATTAAGGGAATAGATGTTAAAAGCAGCAAAGCGAGCGACATCGCAAATGAGCCGTGATGGTCTCACTTCAACTGCCGCGCAACGTATTTATTATAGGTTTTGTGCCGCGGATAATTGCGCTGCGTTTCCTTTACCTGTCGCCGTCGTTTCGTTGTGAGGCGCGTCGCGCGTGCGGTTCTCGTTGTCGCTCTCGCAGATCGCCGGTCCATCTCTCAATTTTCAACTCGCCAATTACGCCGGAATGCACGGATTTATCGATATTCGTCGCGCTTTGTAATGCGAACGTGTCTTTCGAGAGGTTTTTGATGGTCGAAAATGCAGATCAAAAGTTTCATAGATTGGTGACGAAAGAACTAGGACCACGAACGCTTTAGATCTAAAAATGGTACGGGTAAAGAAGTAGGTCATTCTTTGAAATGTATCAGAAATATCTAGATATGTAAGCAGGCTTCATGAATTGTAATAGTTTTATTCAAATTGGCTAAATATATTTTCCGACTAAATCCGTAGAAAGTTGTAAGTAGAACTTTTAAATCCGTAAGCTTAATGTTCCATGAACTTAATGTGTTTAAGATGCATATGTTATGTGTATTGTTCAATGTTGTTCAAAGATATTCGATAAATCAAGAATTTGTGGACAACACACAATGGAAAGAAATTACATTTCTCTGGCCAAAACCTAATTCTCTGAAGTGGTTTATATAAACGTGATGATCATGATTTAATGAACTAGAACATACGTACTCCACTCCACGGGAGATACCTTTTAAGTTTTTACAAACATTTTCGAAACATTTTTTCTACTCTCAAAATGGTATCTCCAAAACATGGCTTTTGAGAGCTTCAACAGATTCTATCACCTAAAGAATAGGTGTCTACGCATTTTTGGTTTCACATTTGGGAACAAAAAAAAGTCAATAAATAGATACGAACAATGTGACACTAATTCAATGTTTTTCTCCTTCAAATAATCAATTGTTTGCTGTGTTAGAAGTGGCATTGTCACGATGAAGGATGATGCAACCTTGTCAATTGTTTCCCCTGATTTCAACAATGACTTCTAGCACACAAATTATTGTACACCATCCAGCATTAATTGTTTTTCGCTCCTCCAAAGCAATGCTTGTGAAGTGTTCAACACAATGAAAAAGACTTCTTGGAAGTTTGTGAACGAACAACTTCCATTGAATTAGGTTCATCTGGAAACATCCAAACAGTTGATTGTTGCTTACTTTCCAGCTCGTATGAATATATCCAAGTTCCTTCACACGTTATGATGTTAAAGGTTTCCTCTGTCGAATTTTTTAAGCATTTCCTACACCAATTGACACGAGCTTCTTTTCGAGCTTGAATCAAATGTACTGCAAAGGATGTTTCCATATCACGGTAAGCCGATCCTTTTCAATCATGTTGCGCATAGCATCGATGCTTTTTGGAAGAACAACCGGTTTTGGTCGATCCTTACGAAATTCATCGCCCACGGAAGCACAACCACGACGAAATTCTATAAATCAAGTGTAAACAGTCCTTTTTGATAATGTTTCATTACCAAAAATTAAACGAAGCGATTCGAAGCATTACGCCTTTACTAAAAACATAACTTTCACGTGAAATTTTCATTTCTTTCAGGAATTGGCTCACTGTAAACAAACTACTCGGCTGATTTCTGCGCCGTCACTGGTTCAACAATAACAAATGTCAAATTTTACGAAAATAATATTGTCATATCTCAGTAACACCTTCCAGTGGTCGTTTGTGAAAAATCAAAACGCTATATGTTTACTGAACTAGAATCAATGCCATAAACTCTAGAAAATTCTATAACAAAAGTTACTTAAATAAACCAGTTTTCATGTATGAATCATCTGAATTACCATTTTATCAATTATCTGCTTTGATCTTTTTAAAAATAGTTAACGTTCTAAATGGTACAAAAAACTAATTCAGTTCGCTCGAACGAGCTGTGTTTGATATCAGCTTATTGTAGAATGTATCTGCAAAAAATCATCTGAAGATATTTACGCAGAAACCATTATTTCTGTTGATTCTTAATATTGTTACTTTTTGAAATTTTCGTCTCTTCATGAATTCTTTAATTTTAACAATTTTATCGACTAGGAAGTAAATTCTTTTTATTTAAGCACTTCAAGTATTGTTCTTTTTCCAAAAGTTCAAAGACGATGTCAGGCTCCAATCAGATACTCTTTTGAGTACGCCAACCATTAATAAATCGCTGAAGTAATAACAGATTAACTTGAAAATGGATCGTTATAGTTCCCATGTTGTAATCGCATGAACACTGGAAGCGAGGAGCAACACAAAGCTAAAAACACCTCAATTAATCAAACAGCATCTCAGGAATAATTCTATCAAATCTATCGATCTTCCCAATAACAAATACTGAATTTTGATTAACACATAACTATCAATTATTTGCTAGAGAAAAATCTAGCAAATAATTGATAGTTTTCAAAGGATATCGGGATCCTAAAGGGCACTTCAAAATCCTGAAAGACCTCAATATAAATTACCTGATGGGCATTACAAAGGACACGATCACAATTTTGATCGGCCTTATAAGGTGAATTATTGAAAGCCGTATTGAGTGGGCATCCGGTGAGCCTCAAAGCAACGGCTCGTGAATAAAAGGTGTTGGAACAGGTATAGGCAATAGTGGGTCTAACTATCACCTGAGAACGCCTCCAAGACCCCACACCGACATATTTCAAGCAGAGCTTTCTGGTCTTCACATTTCAGTAGATCATTTCTTCTTCATCTTCAAAACAGAAGAAAAAATTTCCTAGAGCAGTACTAAGGTTCAACTGCACAAGGACATTTTCTTACAATACATCTATTAAGGACGCAGTGGCCAAAAGGTGGCTTTGCCATGATCCGATCATAATAACAGGACAGAAGTTGTCCATGTGAAAACGCAATTGGTCTATGCGTAAATCGACGTATTATAGTCGATCTTACCTCGCTTGCCATTTCGAAAACCGATAGCACAAATTTATATCGCTAGAAGAGACACGACCGAACAACGCCCTCTAACTCTATCATTCCTAACTAGTTTATGTATAGTTCTGCAATAATTGCCTCTGAGACTGCCTTCTAAAGCACCGACCAGCTCTTAATTCCCCGTTTTATTTGAAATGTATGTCCAGGAGAGATAAAAACGCCGAGGATTTATGAGCAATTATGTACTCTCTCGTAGCAGATACTATCTCTAGAGATATTGTTGTAGATTAATAAGGTATGAGTGATATAGGTATAGGTGCATAGCATTTGGAATGTTTTCAGTTGTGTTCTCCAACAGGATATCATCTTTCCTTATTGTATAGCCGCTATATAACTACTACGGATAATATTGTTCATTTCCGCCACGCAGTGCGATATTTTCCGTTTCATCTTTTATTTTTCTTAATCCAATTTAGTTTGGATAACAAACGTAAGAAATCGAAAAAAGTTTGATATTTCCAAGACTTTTAATACTTTCAAAATCATTAAAACTAATACTGGAATAAGCCGTAATATACCTTCAGTAATATGCGTAAGACCTGTTTACGCTGGCAACACGTAGGTACGTATGTACATATGTACGTTCACGTAATGCCTGTAATAGCATATAATTTTTTCCACTAATTATAGCAATTCGGATAATTACCTGTTGGTGTGGAGTATAGATTTAATTACCAGCATAAAGATGAGGGGCTACTTTTTTTCCATATGGGTGTAACTGAAGGGAAATTAAATAAATCATCTATTCGTTGAAATTGAAAATATTAGCTGCAGAGAAGGCTCTCTTTTTTACATGATAGGCGTGTAAGTTTCTTGAGGTCGTGACGAGTTATATAAGTACCTATCTATTATATCTTACTTGTTTCTTGTTCTTTTTTTTTTCGGAAAACATCTTATTTTCAATCCAAAAGATTATGTAGGATAAATGTTGAAATTTTTTTTTGCTAAATTTCGTGAAACTGGGTGCAGCAAGTTCCAAATCCGCTAGAATGAAGAAATGAACTGCTGAAACTATTGCAAATGGGAGGATACAGCAAAAAGCCTCCACAAGAAACTAATTTGTAATTTGGCACTTGCCACCATATTCTTAGAAAAGATCTCGATCTCTGCTTCATGACTGTGAAGAATGCTTGAAATTGAAGAATGCGAAACAAATTATATTTTATTGAAAGAACAAATAATAGTTTTGACAAAGCCACTGGTAAGAAAACGGACATTTGAATACTTGAAATGGGGCCAATAAGAGAGAAATATTATGAAAAACTAGGGATATCTTGAGTTAAAAGAAAGGCTAGGCCTGTCATTGCTGGCAGAGATAAATAGAAATGAGCGAAAATAATCTAACCAAAAAGGAAATTTCTTTAATAAATTTAATCCACTCAAACATGACAACCTTTCATCATACTTCAACAGCTCTTTTACTTAACATTCTTATGCTGAAATTATTTCTCCAGTCATTAAGAAATCTAATATATGTGATTTTTTTAAAACCATATTGTTCTCAGGCAATAATTTTACCTCATACATGCTTATAATTTATAGCATTCACCTTTTAAGTCAATACTTGTAATCGTATCCGATTCTTTATTGACTCTTACATATGTAAAACGCGCTATCCTCCGGCTTATCTATCGTTATATAATTATTAGAGCGCGTATATTCCCATGTAACGCGCATAGACGATTAATAAATTACAGGCGACAACTAAATAATGTTGCAGTTGTTAATAACGCAACGCTACGCGACCTGTAATGAATCAATTCTGGCGATGGAGACCGAGAGAACGTCAGTTGGCGAGCTCAGGCGTGGCGACATGCCTCTGGCAGCCTAATTGTGCGTTACCGATCATTTATAAAAGCCAGACGACCGGCCGTACACTGAATAGGCTTTCCGCCGGTCGAAGGAAAAGGAGGAACAGTGCCACGACGCCGATATTCGCTGACGATGCGAGAACGTGATATTTTGAATATCGTCCTCGTCCGAGAAAACGACGTAGTGTCATCAGATGCTGCGACCGAGCAAATATTTTACGTTCCCCTCTATTAATCTAGTCACCGTGGTTTAACTTTCTTGCTACAGCTTAGAACGGGATATCTATCAACTGCTTTTGAGATGGTTGTCTTTTAAGCGTAACTATGGTAAAGAATTCGTGATGATCAGTGAGGAAAATAATTGGTAATAATGATAGCGTTGGTGAAATTTATGGATGTTTATATAACACAATTTTCGGAAACTTATTGTTAGCAGGTGTTTCCCCATATTTTATAATAACTCGCTTCCGTTCATATTAATCTTACAGGAAGGTTTTTAAGTCACGAAAGTTTTAATATTTCCCTCTTGGCCTTAGAAATTTGACACTAAAACTATTGAAGTAGCATGGGAACATGGGAAAAAATTGACGTAACTTGTGTTTTTTCAATGTGAATATGTTTTGTTTTAGCACTCCCATGATTCTTTATTTTAGTATCAACAATTTCTTTCAGAATACGATGAATAAAATTTGGATTCATAAATTGTAAGATTTCATTTTTATTTAAATTGCAATTAAACGATTGTTCAGAATCCTTAGATCTGACCACAACGCCGAGAACTAGAAAGCCGAGAGCTAGAAACTAAATAAAGAAGACTGAGGAGATTTCTCTCGTGGCGTATATCAATGACTTCATCCAAACCCAGAGGAAATAGTCTATTGGGTTCAAGTCCAAAGATCTCGCTGGCCTCCTCTACCCAGGTGGGAAACAGCCCCATCATGTTGGAAGTATAAACCTTGTCGAATATTTAGAGGAATATCATCTAAAATGTCGATTAAATCCTCTAAGCATGAGAGAAGTGGGTGAAATAACCAGGCAGCTCCACTTTTCGTATTAGGTTTATTTTATTGGATATTACGCAGAGAAATTAGCCCGATTGTTTGGTGCAAAAATCACGCAGCTTACAGCTCTTTAACTGTTTGTTTTCTGCAAGAAGAAGGCAGCCCCGCGAGTTGTTTGGCTCTTGTCCTAAAGTAAAAACGACTGCTTTTCAGTAGAGATAAATTTGCCCCTTTCTCACTTCTATTGGGGGTTTTATCAACAATGTTAAGAACATTCTCTTTATTTTGTAAATCAAGAATTTCATTGATTTGGAAAACGCCGTTGATATCCGTTAAATACTCAAACTCTACTTCTATCACATAAACCCTAAATAAGAATCATATTTCTCCTGAGTGAGGCATCATTCTTTCATTCATACTTTTAGGTTGGCCACCAGTAATCCAGACTTGAGGTTAAAACTCTTGGTACCGTCCCCAATGGAACTCTCATTTCCGCTCAAGCAACTTATTAGTGTCCACTTTAACGACCATTTTCTTGCCCAGGGAATATTTGAGTACTTTCGAAGTCTCCACTGCATTCTTCCTGAAATATTTCTTGAAATTGAGTTCCTTTAGTTCCCCTCGTTTTCTCTTATAATTTGCATTTTCTACACCAAGGTTCGCTTATTCGCGAGGCGGTATCCAGCCACCAACTCGGTAATGGTCCTGATCTCTTTTTGGTTGCGTCTAATTAGGTTAGTAGAAAACATAATATCTCCCTTTCCTATTAATTCTTTAGTTGACCTTTCAGTCGACGTCCGGTCATTTTTACTAATTTCCCATTCCTACCGATTCACCCTGTACGCGATGTGTCTTTTGAACGGCAATGTATACACACTTCTTAATAAGAACATGGTTTATTTCGCATCGAGGTGTGTGGTCTGTCCACACTTTTACGGCAGCGAGCAAATGTCAGCCTTTACTGCTGTTATACTGGTGTACGACATCGGGGTTAAGTTACACACTGCGGAATATCGCCACTGTTGCTGTCGCTGCTTAAGTGCGGCGTCTATGGGATCCAATATACATGCATAACGATCTTCGCCAACGTATTGGGTCACGAACCGTCGCGCTAGCTTACACACATAACTACGACTACCAAGTAGAGTCCCAGAAATGGGTGAATTTTGACACTTCGAATCGACCCGCCACCACGGCTGAAACTTTGTGGAATTCCCTAATTGCATAAACACCTGTTCGGTTCATTTTCTTCGCCGTCCTTTTTTTTTCGTTTCACGGCCTGTCAGTGGAAATAAATCGTGCGGATATTGAACGGCGATTTATGGTCTGCTACGATACAACAGATTGTATATGAACAGGGTTTAAAGTATTTCTATACGTAAGACTTATTATTGGAGCTTTTTACGAGGTTTTTGTTTTCTTCCGTACGAAATCGATTACATACTTAATTGAAGCGAAAGTACTTTAGCTGTAACTCTACCAAACGCAAACAGATCGATGAAAGTATTATTGGGTTTGTCTGGATTTTAATTAAGTGGGATATCAATCAAAATTTGTAAGGTAACATGACGTGGTAAAAGGAGAAACAAAATAAATTAGTTATTATGCTTAACAAAGAAAGAGAATCCAATTCTTTACGTAGCTCAGGAATTCATTTTCCAAATGGTTAGCAAAATCAATGTAAATGGAAGAGATGAATGTCATGCTCGCTTATTTCTTATTTATTCTCCTTTGTCCTCCATTAATCTACTCATTTCAGCAGGTGGAGTTTCTCCTTCTAGATTCTTCCAATGCACACCTCTATTTCCTTATTTTCGTTCTTAAGTTTTGCGAAACGAAAAGATTTATACCATAAAGACATATTTATCGCCAAATTAGAGCCTAATACGTGGACCACCTCTCATTTCGATGTTATCTGCACCTAATACGCGCCCACATTAGGTACCAAAATGAGGTACCGATCAACCGAAGGCACTAATTCGGACGCGGCGGCCTCTTTTAGCTTTTGAAGGGGTATTGAACGTCGACATAATAAATAGAATTATGACCGGCGTGGACCCCATAAATTTTCTCAACGCTGTGATTAAAGGTACGAGGCCGCCTATGTTACATTTTTCACACTACCCATTACGCAATCAATCTCATTCGGTCAAGCGTCGTGAAGGTTGCAATTTAAAACAAAAGGAAAAAACTTTTCAATATTTCTGATTTCTAAAATAGAGATGTTTTCGAATATGTCGGGATCTTACGTGAAAACATGTTTCAATAACAGTTCGAGCTAAATATATTTTATCGTCGGAGGGTCATGAAGGCGCTAGAGTGTTTAGTTGCAAATTGATAATGAAACGAGTGGATTATTGTAAAGCTACTGTTATAGTTTATAATAAATTCCCGTGCCAAACATTTAGTTTATATTTCGTAGTTATACTATATTATATTCCAACACATATTTTACAATAAACTGTAAAGCTTTACAGCCTAACATAAATAAAGTTTATACAGGCGTAAGTGGTTTGTTTACGCGAAAAACTTATCAAAACGCGATTTTTAGAGCGAATGCTTCACGATTTTTAAGCCTTTCTAAAATTTACGCTTTTTTTTTATTTTGTTTATATGGTTACTTTGAAAATGAGTTTTTTTTTTTCTACAGAAATTATTTCTAGGTGACTCAAACAATAACAACGAATGATTTAGCGGTCGTAATTTAACTTGAGGGAAGTCAGGTTTTCCGAAGAGTTTTACATTTGCACGGATTAAATTACGACAAACTAAGAAAAAGGATGCATGGTCATCTAATTAACACATTTTGTTGAAAAATATGCAATGTTTGCGCGTTTGTTACAAGGGTAATCTGAAAAGTTTCCAACTTAACACAGAAACAAGAATTTTCGTCAAATTCAGTTTTATTTCTCAGCCTGGATAACGTTTTTGTGTTTCTTGACTTGCAGCAAATTATAATGAAAAGTCCCCGTAAACAGCCTCCACCTCGGTTTTAATTCGCGTTGGCACATTGCCTTTCAAATCCATAAATTTAACGACGACTCGATATTCGTTTTTATTTCATTTTTACAGGAACGCTAACATCCACTGTGAGCGACTAATGTGACTGAAATTTTCAAAGTATTTTTCAGCGCATGCGAAATCGCCATCTTCAAGTTGAGGCTTGAGAAGCTATGATATGGAGCGCTTTTCTGGAAACATCCAGTTAATGCCAAATTATTTCGCTTAACTATTTTGGGATGGATCTTCGGACCAATAAATTTTATTTGGGATTAAAGAACGAAAATTTACAACTTACTATTTTTCATTCAAGTCAAGTGCTTCTTCTTTTCTGATGAAAAATTCGTCAAGTGCTCTTTCCAAAAAGAAAATTATAGGTTCCAAATTGGTGGGAACTGAAAAGACTCATTTCACACAATCGTAAGTACAAGTTTACACGAATCGTTCTCTTCTTTCTTTTCAGATATGCTTCATCTTCTTCCAATTTGGATATACTAACTTCACCCCTTCGTAGATATCCCGAAGAGATATCGAAACAAATTAGCACTGAAATTATAGGCTTTTCAGAGCCGCTATCTTCATCGCTTGTGATCTGCCGCGGGTACAATCGATTATGTTGTGCTTCGCGTATCGATGATAATGATCCGGTGTCCAGATGGCCGCGCTCATAATTCAAATCCCTATATTAGAGAGACCTCTATCCTATAGAAGGATCGATCCGATCGGTAGGTTCGGCTACTCCGAGTGCTGGAAGAAGAAGAGTCGGGGACGAGCGTGATACTGTGCGAGCAGATTCTCCGATTTGATCGTTTGGTTCGTCGTATTTGCTGTTGCGGTTTTATAATTTCAGGGCGGATGCCGTTTTCATCTTAACGGTTGATACGACGGCGCTTTTAATAATCTTCCAGCGCGTCTAGCTTTAAGATACATGGAAATTCATGCGTATGTAGATGTTGAGTAATGAGAGTGATATATTAGCGAAACGGAAGATTAAAGGTCATCTGTATAGATCTGTAAAGGGGTTAGAATTTCATATAAAAACAAAGGAATTTAATGAAATGCGCAAGAATGATCTGGAGGTGGTTCTTGGCTTATGCCACCGCGATGTTTTCAAATCTATGGTGGCTCCTCAATTAGATCGTTTATAGTCACTTTGTGACCAATTCCTACACCTACCCTTTGGATACGTCGAGCTAATTTTTGAGCTTGTCCTATCCAGTAGCGATCTCCACTTCCACTTTCCACGTAAATCTTTCCTCTGGAAGGCCCAATTTATAGCAAATCTATGTTGTTTCGACAGACTTTCTATATCTACCTGCTAGGCAAAATTACCAAAAAGACTAGAAATCACAAGTTATATCTTAGCTTTAATAAATCTTCCGCGATATTTCCTGAACATTTAAATCGATAATCCTCAGAAAAGAATTAGCATTAGAAAAGTCCTACAATAGACAACAATATCTACTACTAAGATGCTATGGCTTGGAGCCACTACTTTTTAACTTATCTATTAATGATTTAATTACGTCACTCGATTGTTCCGTTATGGTCTACGCACATGACCTGGATATAGATCTATATAGAGATCTTCTTCAGAGAAGTTTAAAGTTTAAATAGTGCTTCATAGATAACAGTCTGAATCTCATTGCTGATAAACGTTATTTCGCTTCACGAAATTACGAACATTAATAAAGTGGTAATTGTACACTGCCGTCCAGTGAAGTTCGGTCATACAATAAAAATCTATTATATCACACTGTATACAATTATTAATACATAAAATTAGCAAAATATTAAGCATACACTCTTTTCTAAATATACCGCAGCATCGCTCTTGTTTATTTATCACAGGCGTAAAGATATAAATTTGCTTTATTTTACTGTTAAACGTGTGTTGGTGTGCATCTGTCGTTTTTGCGCGAAAGTTTTAAGAAAATTTACTTCAAAATGGCACGTGGCAAGCCTACCAGTGTAGAAAAACGTTCACGCATCATTACGCTGTTCGAAGAATAAAGAATAAAGAATAAATATGAGAAGTTCAACAGTAAATGACATCATAAAGCGATATCGGACAACTGGAACTATAGAAAATCGTGTTCGTCCTGGAGCATCCAGGAAAACAACAAAAGCTGAAGATTTGAGAATTGTATTATTAAGCAAACGCAATAGAAAATTAACAGCGCCACAAATAGCAGCCGAAGTCAATCGCGGCCGTGAAGAACAAGTTTCGGCGAGTACGGTAAAACGTCGACTTCAACAAGCCGACCTTCATGGACGCATTGCCATTCGAAAACCCTTATTACGTCGGTTCAACAGAGCAAAACGGCTACAGTGGGCCCATTCTCATCTAGATTGGTCGTTAAATGATTGGAAACACGTGCTTCGGAGTGACGAGTCAAAGTTTGAGGATTTTGGGCAAAATCGACGAGTTTATGTCCGAAGATCTAAAACCGAAAAGTGATCCCGAACTGCATTGTGCCTACAGTGAAACAAGGGCGTAGTTCTGTGTTAGTGTGGGGATGTTTCTCCTTTGCTGGCACGGGAGATTTATGCAGAATGCAGGGTGTAATGAGGAAGGAAAATTATTTTGCAATACTCCAGAATCATGCAGTGCCATCAGGATTGCGTATAATAGGCCGTAACTTTACATTCATGCACGACAACGGCCCAAAACACACTGCGTTGGTGTGTAAGAACTATCTAAAGGAGCAAGAAGAACAGCACACCCTGAAAGTAATGACATGGCCCTCACAAAGCTCAGATTTGAACCCTACAGAGTTGTTGTGGGATGAACTGGACAGGAGGATCCGAAAAATATGCCCAACTTCACAAGAACATTTACGGAATATTCTGCAACATGAATGGATTAATATTCCACAATCCGTTTTAACAAAACTTATCGAAAGAATGCCTAGAATAGTTCGAGCGGTGATTAACAGCAAAGGAGGTTTTTTCGATGAAAAAAAAATATAATGTTCAGTATGTTATATTAGGCCAGAATAACTTTTTATTTATTTATTTTTGTCTTTTTTATCTGTACATACAAAAAAATTGCATTTTGTTTTTAGTTTCGTTTGTTTCTGTAACCTTTTCATGTTTTTTAATAACCGACCGAACTTCTCTGAACGGCAGTGTACATCATTAACGATATTCCGATAAATCGTATAACTTCAGTTAAAGAATTGGTTGCTGAGTTTGATGAAAAGTTGTGTTTTACAAATCATCTGTCGAATATATTACTGCTGCAGCTGCCAAATGGCTTGGTTTAACCAATAAACTTAATTTAATATTGTTAACAGTGTCCATACTGAATACTAGAAATAAAATACTATATTGTGGCAACATTTTATTATTATTATTAAAACTATACAATATTTGCCTTGACTAATTGTAAGCACATTACTGATACTTGTAATCAACTATAAAATGAACGCTCCTGAGATCGCGCTTTCTGTTAAATGTTAGTCCAAAATGATTTACGTTAACTATATATAAATCACTATTATACACTATAAACATATTCCTATAGTCGGGTAATTTATTATTCTATAAATTAAAACTAAAGTATTGTAATAAATTCGTTGTTAAATACGACTTCATTTCGAATAGTTTTGTAGGTTAATTCACCTTGTCGACGTACTTGCAATTTTAGTTTAGAACCATCCTATCGAAAGGAACCCATCTTTTGACAGAAAATTTGCGATCACTAACAATGCCCAGACAATCAATCACAACTTAATCATAGTGATTCAATAATCATCATCGTAATCTTCGCCGCGAGTTTTGTTAGTAAGTGACGACCTCGTACGTGCGGTTTCGTCTAGTGTTCAAACCAAGGTAATCTCTGCATAAACATCCAGGTATTTAAAATACTCATGCAATAGTCCCATAATAATTTTCGACGCTGCTTTTGCAATATTTGGTGGCTTTCGTGCTGCCGGATTATCTGAAGAAGGGAAACGGAATATACCTAAAAGAAAAAAATACTACCCAAAGTTCTTAAGAATATGAAATTTTGTATATAAGTAGTGTGAACACTTTTCACAGAACCTTCTCCATTCTCAGTAAAAATTTTCATGAAGAAATCATTGTATCTCTATATAAGGTAAAATCTTAGAAAACATGCTTTTTATACGATCACCAGAAGAATAACACTATGATTGACGTTAGGGTGTGTAGATTTTGACTTTTAACAATCCCCTCATCTCCTCCAATATCTCCTTTAATGAACCCCGAAAATTTAACCGTGAGTACGATGGATGTACTATTTCTTTTATATTATTTTCGGTAAAGTGTTCCTTCTTCGTAATTTAGACATCAGAAGGAGCTCCATTCTGAATTTTTTTGATTTAATTTTGGTAATATTTAGGTTGATGCAAAACCAACACTAGAGAGTATCTTGATAATATTCAAAAACATCTGAAACGTTCACATTTTGCTTGTTTTACTTCAATATTACATATAGTGATGTGGCGAATTATTTCTGTTACAAACAAAGGTCATATCAGCGTATTTTTCAATTTGGAGACTTTTACCCATTCATACCTTCAGAACAATCAAATTTTACGACATAAGCGTTTTTATATCTTTCATATCGAGACCAATGACTCTATTCAAATTTTTCTTAGTTGCAAGCTAAAAACTCACCTGCAGCATATTACGTAAGAAGTTTTGGAGCATACTCTTATATACGAAAATAATCTGAAGAGTTTTCAGCCATGGAAAGAAGCATAACAAATTCAATTTTATTTTTATCTAGTTTTATTTAGGAGTTCACGAATGTAATGAAAATCTTTGTCTTTCGAGCGAAATTTTGAGTTTAGGAAGCAAAAAAAAAGTCTCTGGGGACGAGATTTAGTGAATAGGGTGACTAGTGTATCAACTTGAACCCCAATTCGTAAGTTTTTGCCATGGCAGTCACTAACACGACTGATATAAGTGACTGTAAAACAACAACTGAGCGTCCAACATGGCTGAAACTTTCAAAAGCATCTTTCAATGCCAAAGGTTTCCACTAGCAATTCCTTGTGATATAATTCGAAAAATCAACGCAAGAAAACAATTTCAAATTAGTTTGAAATTTGAACACTGAGCCCTACAGAAATCTTTAATTTAACCACCTTAAGTGCTTTGGAAATAATATAATATATTCTTCAATTGAAATTAATAACCTAGACGTATAATCTACTTTCCAAGATGGCATATCTTTTAATATTAAAAGAAAAAACTGAAAGTACTCATTCGTCATCCAACTCACTGTCACAGATAACACCAAACGAATCGACCGAATTCAATTATTGTCGCCGATTAGTTGTAAAAAGAGAAAGCGTTGATATCCTATCAAGTCTAAAACATATTTATTAGATGCTTAAGTCGATAGTGATAGCGGTGAAGGTGCTTGCCAAAAGTCGTAGCGGCATTTAGTCCGTGGAAGAATGAGAAATGAGATTGAAATTTTTATTAATGGTTTGGCATCATTCATACGTACAGCTGGCACGGCGCACAATAAATTAATACTTTCAACGCAATCAGTCAGCTCAAATTGAAATTATCCACAATGGCCGCAGGCAAATCGACATTAACTATTGCGATGTTGGCTACTGGTAAAACTAATGGTAACATCGCTTCAGGGTTTCCTTTACGAAACTCCCTAACGAATTTTATGGCCGATTTAATTAAGAAACCTTAAATGGGAGAAAGAAAACAAGAATACCATTGTGTTCTTTGTTTAATGAACGAAAAAACTAGAAATTAAGGGAATTGAAAAACAAAAAAAGAAAATGTTAGAGAGGATAAACGAAGATGCTGCTTACGAATGGATACATTTTTAAAAATGTGAAAAAACTGCCGAAAAAATTTTATTTTATTATTTACTAACATACTATAGCCGCGAAATTCAAAAATATACAAATTACTTAGCCGAACCTTGTACACAACAAAAGGCCTTAAGCAAATTACATTAACATTCAAAAAAGGAGCCTATTTATTTGACATTCACAGTGGTGTAAATTAAAATTTTCACTCCTAATTGGAACCCATCGCATGTCGACTTCCTTTCAGCCTGAAGGCGTTAACATTAATAAGGAATTTGCATAGATACGCAAAATCCCAAGAAAATTGGAAACAAGTCTCACGTTGCAAATATCATTCTTGAGAGGTTTCATGTATATATATGCGTGTGCAAATGTATCAGGTCCACCGATAAAAATTTGAGCCGTTTTGACACGCTAAAGTCTGCCAGGATTCCAAGGTATGACGTCAGTTACAAGTCACTGGATAAAAATAAAAAAACGGAAAAAAGAAAATTGAGGTAAAGGTAGAAGCGCGTATATGCAAGAGCTTACTCCGATGTAACGTTACGTTAGGATGGCAACGAATTACCGTAATTTAAATTCATAAAAGGGCAATTACGCGTGCGTTATCCCTGTAATTTTAAATTGTTATTTCGTCGCGTTCGTTCTTGCAGAATTTGCAATTATATTTCGTTTGGGTTTTTCGTCCTTTCTACTAGGTGAATTTAACGACATATTGGAGATGGGTGATGAGCCTTGGAGGTACGTAACGGGGAGTAGACAATTTATATGGAAATATCGGAAATCGTTAGTATCTTATACAGCGTGTTCAACCAGTAATTCATTTCCTGAGTAATTTGGAGGAAAAGTTTTCAAATAAAAAATATTCGTAGACACGTTCTACACAGCGTAAAATTATATTCAAGTACGCAGGGTGTTTAGTTCCTGCAACGAACGATACATGTTTGGTTTTTTAAAAGGACAGCCTGTATGTTATTACATACTTAGATACCCTCTTCGTGGCCATCTATATAATTTTTAAAGCAATTAAGAAAAGTCTTTTTTGCGAAATTTGCCTTCTTTAACCGACGATATTTTAAACGACTTACGCGTTAAATTCAACTTTCATTCTACTGATTATTTCTTTTAGTCTTCGGCGAAATCGTTATTCTGTTTAATTCATGGTATTTCCATTCCTTATATGGAATACTTGAATGCCTGAGCTGGCTGGTGGTTTATTGAGATGGACGTCATTTTATATTTCCAATCGGCTACAAAATGTGAGTTGTAAGGGAAATTTCTCGTCTCCGTATGTTGCAACATCAGGGGTATCCCAAGGGTTCCCTCTTTTTCCTCATTTATATTAATGGCATTAATAGCCAATTGTCTCGGTACAACAAGACCTTAACCTTTGTCCACCTATCGAAAGTAAAGTAATCGCTGGAAAGGATTGGTTGGCAGACTTTATAAAAAGAAATCCACAAATGTCAATCCAAACCCGAGACTACCATTCTAGATAGAGCTTTTGGGTTTGATAGACCTCAAGTAAGAAGAAATATGGATTTCAGGCTAACGAGATATTTAATATCGGAATATCCGTCATTTTTCTTTTTTTCAAGGGAAAGAATGAATCCTCTCTTAATGACAGGATGTCCCGCTGGATCAGCTGAATACGCTAAGAATTGGATTTAAATGGATTGTGATTTTCTAAAACATTTACATCATTTTATTGGCAATGTAAAGCCAAGTAATGTTCAAAATTTTTTGCTAATATTAGATAATCGCAGCAGTCACGGAACATTGGAGACTGTTACGAATGTTAAAGATAATTGTAAGCATGGAGGAAGCTAAGAAAAGAAAATTTTGACGAGTTCTCTATCCCAATATTAATTATATGTCTCAGACGGCTCCACTATGCACCACTCTCTTCTATAATTGTAGTAAATGGACTAAAATTAAATAAAACACGTAAGTAAATAAAGTAGAAGTAATCAACAACATTGTCGCATACAGCTCCTCACTTTTTGTGCTCCTCCAAACATATAAATTTCGCAACAGTGCACGTATCAGAAACTGAATGTACTAAAATATCTACTTACCGGTAATAAAACGCTAAATATCGGCTTTTACAGCCAGTGTATGCCTTATCGATTACGTTCCATTCGGCAGGAAAAATTACACGTTATCGCGTATCGATTACCGGATTTAATTGAAAATAAACGTGAAACGTGTGAAGCGACCTCTCGGCGTTACTAATGCGACCTAATGCGCGTCGTAAAAATCGATGATTAAAACTAAATGATCCCTTAAATTAAACCTTGATGATATCGCCGTTAGACACGGAATAGAGCCGTACGCTGTTAGTAAACAGCCGTTTTTGATAAAATTACAGCATGGTTTTTGAATATTTTTAAAATTCAGTATCACTATTCATTATATGAAGACTATTTAGATGATTTTAAGAATGGAAGAGTTCTTAAGTGTCTTTAGATACAAAGTGGCATGTGCTTCGGGGACCAGTTACTAGAAGAATAGAAAAAGCCAAAATTGAACAATGATTGAGCTATTATAAAATGCTACCCAAATGTTGCAACAACTACTTCACGCAGGTATTCAACGTGGTGGGCTCGATTCACTAATAAATTGAAAGCCCATGAGGCTGACGTGGTCGTCGGCAGATTTTGGCTGCAATTAAGCTATTTAGTGAAATGTTTGGACTTGGTGATGAATAAGAGGCTCCTCTGGGTGCATCACATTGCAGAGGTTAAGAAAAAGCTGTTTGCAAGCAAGACAACAACTAATGCAGATTATCTAACCACATTTTAACATACGGAGCGCTATAATAGTGCGCAGCAAACGATCAGGTAGACAGAAAATAGCCCAAAATGAAATATTGCGTCAAATAACCAGGGCTCTAAGGCAACTAAAGAATATATCCGAAATAAGAGTATCCCCAGAGCCTCTCGGAAAACACCTGCGACAGAGCCGAGGCCAACAATAAACCTTTGGTCAAGCTAATGATCGAGCCATGAATGTGCTAAAACCCTTTAAAACACCTGGACATAGGTGCAACTCAGCAACGAGTCTTAGGCTGAATGACTGAGGCCAGGTATAAGGACTCCGACCCGACAGTGTAACAAAAACAACGTTTACAAAATGTGTCAGTTCAAATTTGAAAGCAAAAACTTTGTAAGTTCTTTTACTACTGTTATCACATGCTTCCTCCACTGCAAAAGACTGACATGTAGGTTGAGAAGTACAAATGGGAAGAAAATTTAATTTTTGCAATGGAAAATTTCCTACTATCTCAAAAGTATACTCGTAACAGTACAATTTATACAGTTGTAGAATTTTTTAAGTAATATCTCAAGATCATTAAGTTTTTTTTTGAGGCATCTCACTTAAAAGACCCTTGAAAGCGTTGATCCAATTATACATATTACTTTAAACTGAAGTTCTTAATTCCCTTTTCTCGTCTCGATCTTCGTGGCGTAATTTCGTCTCGTTGGCATCTCGCAGATACTAAATAATTCAGCGAAATTATTTAGCAAATTGCGTCGAAACACTTTTTCATTTCAACCCGCATCAGACCGTTACAACCTTCTAAGTTTAACCCCCCACCCCTTTGTACACGCGAACGAGACCTCCCCATTTCTCCTGATTCCTCACTCCATCATCCTTATCCCGGTCGTTCGTTCAAACTTTAAAACCCCTTTAATTTATTAGGGGCTAGAGGGTGCTCGCGAAGATCCCGTAATTTCAACAGGAACGATCGCGTTACGCGTCAACTTACCGTCACCAGTACCTGACAAGCCGTCAGTTTAATCAACCTAGAAATTAAACTTTACTCGCGTCAACGTTGCTCCAACGCCGTCGACTTCCTCTCCCGAGGATAGCTGATGTTGGATCGTTCTGCTTTCGCTCGAATATATCGTTTACACCGAGCGTTCAGTCATATAAGCGTTTTGAAGAAAAATTCGCGTTTAGCTGTTGATTTTTCAAGAGAATCGCTTTGTGGATTGAATACAAGCTTTTAAATGCATGTTAAGGTTAATGATATTGTGCTACAAGTCAAATAATATACAGGATGTTACTAAACGATGAATACGTTCAAATATGAATAAATAACGATATCCTTTATTTCAAATAGTATCATTATACTAGATTACGTCATATTATAACTAAGCCTGCAGAAACGAGTACATTTTCCATGCGCTTCACGAAATTATCAAAAACTAGACACACTTGTGTTTTATCGACTGTCGGGGAAACCGGTAGGCAACACGAATTCATTCTCATGAGACGAATAAGCACGAGTCTGTCTAGTCTCTGCTAATTTCGCGAAGCGCGACTCGTTTCTGCAGGCTTAGTAATAACGGAGCGATAATTTTGGCGAAAATAATTATTTTACAAAATAATGCCTATACGGAAAATAACGCATAAAGAAGACAACAAATGAATCACACAGTTGTTAAATTGTACGAACTGATTAGGATTAAAATAAGAATTACTTAACGCGTAAAATTCAACTCGTTACATCAATAGTTTTGACAAAATTGGTTTGATTGGCTGAACGCGCCTAATAAACGAATCTTTAACCCTTTTCGAAATTCATACCCCATAAAGTAATTGAGATTACGTCATGTCGGGGGTTTGGCCGAAGTTGTCCTCCGGGAATGATCCCTGCGCTAGAGACAGAGAGAGGGTTAAATTACGCCTTGACGCTTAATGAAATTGGTTTGCATTAAGCTGATTGAGATTATTTATTTTAACTCGATTCAATTTACTAGACGATGCGATGTTAATTCTGTCTACGTGCATACTTTATACGGAAAGTGGTCTCGTTTATGCTTAAATCTATGCACTCTTAGATTATGTAAGTTGCTCAGAAGTTTCTTAATGCGTTTCAGTTAATTGTTAGTCGAATCAGAAGATGAAAGTTAATTAGAAACTATAAATTAGACGTCTGAATTTTGTTTTTACACTTAAGCAATTTAGTCTTGCATATTATCTGCATATTTTTAACTTTATCTTGGCCACCAACGCATTTATTTTATTTCTTTATTTCTACTATAACTGCTTATATTTAATAACAATTTCTATTATAATAATAATTTAACGGTGCGTTTGCATACAATAATATTTGCACAACTCAAAAGACAACAAAACGTACTGTTATGATGTAAAAAGTAATTCAAAAATGAAAGCAAATTTACCACCAAAGTGAATGTACACTACAGTGAATAAATCGTATCAACAGTTGCAGAAAACTTCAAAAATGTTGGATCTGTAGAAGTTAAGGAAGAAAGTCAAAAAGTACATCGATGTCAACAAGCATCTTTTAAGCAATACGCCGATCTGAAACGGATACAAACTATTAAACGGCATTATTTCTTCTTCTTTCTTTATTTCTAAAAAAATGGCCCAAAAAAGCTAAATTACGATCTAGCTAAACTGCTTTTCTTTCGTGTTTCTTATTACTTCTTGGATTTTTTTTGCTCTGTCGTTTTCCTTCCAAACTGTCGGTTCGTCTATATATATTCCTACGAATCTAATTATACCTTAAACCGTTGTTCATGTCATTAATTTTCATCACTCTTTGGGTCCTCTCATCTACAGCACAACACCGCTTTTCGCTCTTTTCCCCCCGCCTCTCAAGCCGTCGGCCGGTTAAATATAGTAGTGTCAAATTGCCAACATCGGAACATCCCACCAAACATCATTCGGTGTGCTTATTGTGTATAATTAAGGAAGAATATTGAGTTAGAAGTTGGAATAATTGTTTAATTTATTCGCTTCATTCTTTTCATTTTATTTTTATTATAGTTTCGTCCACACAACTTCTTTTATGTAAAATTTTAGTTGTATAGAATTTGCAGAATATTATGTTTATATTAGAAGCGTGGGATGGGTATTTTGTACGTATAAATATTTTCCATTTTAAATCATTTTTTTTGCTTGAGAACCACACGACATGAGAAAGCTACGAGCTACGAAATATTAAAAAGAGTCTCATTAAGTATTTAAAATGCAATGTAAGTAGTCATTTTATTACAATTTCATTTAGTTTGCCGTCAGCACCGTTATAATTTAGCGACCAGCATGCGGTCAGCCTGCTGCAAGTCAAATTTGATGAGCATCAGCACCACTAACAACAGCTGAAGTGTCATTTGCGTACATAACTCATGAGCAGTTAACAAAATTGACAATATCGTTAATAAACAGAAAGAAAAGAATTTAGCCTAATATTGAACCCTGGGGTATCCCTAGGGTAGTTGGTAAATTGGCTGAAGCAGAAGTTTGAATAATGTTCAAGTTATTTTTAAATGTTATCTTCATAAATTAAGCTCCATCAACAAGTACCTTAAGAACCATTCGGCAATAATACCACAAATCCCATATTGCTCGAGTATATTCATTAATATGCCATAATTGACACAATCGAACGAGTACACGTGAGTTTCCTTCGATTACGTGAATTTGGAGGACCTTTAAGAAATACAGAACTCGCGAATTTGAAGTGGTTTAAATTTCAGACGATCTGAGATAAATTTCTCAATTCCTATAACGAAAAACGTACCTCTAACGGTGCTCCAACTGCCTAACTACATTCGAAAAAGGACGAACGCATTTTGATCTTAGACACGAATTCAACGAGACGATGAAGTTTGCGGATATTTCGCCTATCAAAAAGGAGATTCGCATGTTCATAAGCGAGCTGCTATATCTCAATAACAATTTGCGAAAAGAAACAAAGCTTTTACTCAGTGTTTTTTTTTCACTTTGATCTTTTCTTTTTGAAGCAGTAAGTACATCCTACGAAATATACATGTGAAACATTTTTCCCGATCATGTTTACTACATCATCGTGTGTGTACGTATTCTGAAATACATGCGTACAACGCTCGTTACGAATTTACGATATAAATACAACCTCGAAATATCCCGCGGGCATTTGCATAAGCGTCGACCATGTTTATCTGATAATAAAGTTGCTAAGTAATGGCTCGCTATGTAAATGTCATTCCGATTTCTAGAGCTAATATTTTAAGTCGCGCTCAGCGAATGTACGCTGTATGAAGATACGGATTTCGTACGAGCTATCCATACCTGTTGTAACTGATAAATAGTACGCTTGTAATTAAAAGCCGTCTACTTTTTTACACATATCGTGTATTAATTAGAGGAGGTCGACTTTGACAAAGCAGCGTTCGCTAGCTCTAGAGCGTTTTTTTCGTGCGTGCGTTTGATTTATGCGTATAATTTTTCCCGACTTTTCTATTCCCTTAATCACAACACGTTACCAACAAAAGAAGGAAGAAATGATATATCTTCGTATGAATTTGTTATAATTAGTATTTGGGAAAAGGATTTCAAAGGAAAAGTGGGTAGCTCGACTAGTATAGGTAGTATGAGAAAAGTGAAGCCAACATAATTCCTACAGGGGTAGGAGAAACGTCGTCGTTTAAAATCGTAACTAGTCGTAATTTCAATGTTTTAAGGGTTATAACATTTCTTTGCGAAACTAGCAAGATATCTAATTAAGTTTTTATTCATAAAAGTAAAATAAACTTAAAAATATCTCCTCCAGTAATATATGAACTAAATAATAAATTATTACTCCCATGTTTAAACAATTTCTGCGACAAAAATTTAGACGCTCTGTTGCAAATGTAAAACAAAAATCAACAAATGAGTGATCGGTAATGCGTAGATCCTCCATTGTTCTTAATCACTTCCAATAGTCTGTTATTAATAGATTTATATAAATTTAACACATAATTTTGAGGGATATTCTGCCATTCAGTCACTATTGAAGCTTTCAGTTCCTGTACCGTGAAATATTGACGGCCTCCGCCATAAATGCGACGTGCCAATTTACCCCACATGTTTTCAATAATGTTTAAGTCTGGTGACCGCGCCGGTCACTGTAAAATTTTAATTTTTTTATTTTTAAACCATTCAGTAATGGTTTTTGCTTTATGAATTGGCGCGTTATCTTGTTGAAAAACAAAATTGCGCCTGGCCCATTGGTTTCCAAAACGTAGAAAATTGTCACGCAATAAGTCTTTATACGTCACAGATGTAATTTTGTTTGTGCAAAACACTATCCCACTTTTATCTCGAAATCCAATGGCTGCCCATATCATCACAGATCCACCCCCTAATTGTCCGGTCATTTTCACTTTTGGTTCCTTTCTCAGATCATGATAATAATGTGACTACCCATCTGGTCCGTTCAAATTAAAACGTTTCTCATCGGAAAATATAACTTTTTCTCATTGTTTCTTCCAGGATATGTGTTCTTCAGCAAATCTCAACCTCGCTTCTTTGTGTTTCGCCGAAAGTGGCGGTTTTCTCAACATTTTCTTCCGTGATGTTACCGGTGACGCCTTTAAAATCCTTTGAACATTACGCACGTGCGTTTGTAGCCCCGCCTGTTCTGCAATAACTCTCGTAGACGCAGAAGAATTGGATGCACATCGCAATATCATGCGTTTATCCCGCTCACTTACAGCTTTCGGTCGCCCCTGGCCTTTGGATTTGCCGTAATTTTCCGGATCTTTTAGGAAATTTCTAACGCAATGATCGCTTCTTCGTAACCGACGAGCAATTTCCTTCTTACTAACACCATCCTGGTGCCAGGCTAGAACTTTCCCCTTTTCTATTAAGGATAATTGCTTTTTTCTCTATGTTCTCCTGAGCGCAATTCTATTCCATCGTTTTCATTTCCCACCTTCCCATTTAGATCTCCCATGGATATTTGTTCTATTTATTTCTCCTTGCATCAAATAACTAGTTTATACTCTTCTTTTTTAAATTTATTGTTATCGACATTATTTCATTTATAAGGTTTTCCTCTTTGATGTAGCTTATCTTATCTTCCCTGATATTCAGCTCTGCACCTGCCTTTGCTGGGTCTTCCTGTTTCACTCCTAAGTAATACCCAAAAAAACTATTTTCAAAGCATTTATAAAACGCAATGGGAAATAATCTACAAGCATTAACTTTAACATTTAGCAACTTGAAAACTACATACAGAAATTGGCAACTAATGAGCTTTGTATGTAAAGCGAAAACCACATGGCTGAAAATATAGTTGTATACTACATAAAATCGCAAAGATGATGATGAGTACAAGACTTATTAACTCCTTCTACTAAGAGACAACTGCAGAAAATCCTCAAAATAAATTATTACATCCTACAAGAAGACCTCTCAACTTACATCTACATCACATACGTTCACAATCAAACGATTTAGGGTTGTCTAAGGACAACCATAAGTATCTTCCATCTCCGTAGTCGGGCACTTACATAAATAAAAATAAAATCGAAGTGGTGTGATACTTCTTTTATGTTAATAGAAAACCAGGAGGCTGGAAGACGTCAAAATATTTTCCCTCCATTGTTACGTTCGGTGTATATTTATTAGGTAACATTAAGCAGGGTTCTCTCTTCTAAATTACCTGCAATAAATAACACCTCGGCTCCTCCGCGTATAGGGGCCCTCAGCGCTGCGAGGAGATTGTTTGAAATCCTCGATATCCAGCGGTGTTCTGAACGTCAATTTCTATTAGGACGAAGGAGACGTACGGACAAATATATTATTGTAAATTAATATCGCGTCAATTCTTAGAATATTAGAAAATAATTCTTTTTTCTATTAAAGGAATAGCCTTTGAATGGAAAAGAACCATCAATGTATTAATCTTAAACCTTTTAGAGAGTGTATAAGCCATTCATTTTAATTTAATTAATTGAAATAAGTAAAGAGATGATAAAAAGTTGTTATGGACTCAAGTATTTTTATTTTTTTCTCAAACCTATATATTGTATGTTACAACTTTCGTCTCAGAAGTTATGTGTCATCAGTGCCATCCGCACATCTCATTTAGTGACTTCAGTTTGTCCACCTATCCCTCTAGTGATTGAAAGCTCCACTTCTAGCACAAAATTCCTTTTTTTGGCCTATTATCTTTGAAGCGTGGATGGTAGATGGATATTATTAAGTCCAGCCAACGATGGTAATGGTGAAACGGGACAAAACCTTCTGTATTCTACTTTCCCATTTTCCAAAACGCCAATATCAAAGTAAAATCTTTCAGCAGCAAAACTACAGTGTAAGGTTGTAGGTGGCGTATAATGTCATCAAAAAGCATAGAATCTCAGTTTCAGTTGCGTTCCTGCATCATGCTACATCAAAATTCATACGTTTGGACATCGATATATTTTTAAATAGTAAAAATCAAAGGATGCCAATGTCACTTCTAGCAGGTATTCAGGCTCCTTAAAATGGGGTTGACGATGCCCCAAGTTCAAAAGAGAACCTCGCAAAGATTCTTCAAAGCAGGAGAACAAAATTTTCAGCAATCATTTCCTTCTGAATTTTTCACTTTTAAGGTTTTTTCTTCCTCCTTAGATGACCTTCTTACCGTCGAGGTGCATTCTCTCATTATGATTCTTCCGTAGTTTCGCTACTACCTCCATTGTACCTTTCCTTTATCTCCAAATCAAGTTGTCTCCTTCACACTTTCATAAACCTATTGGTTTTATAGGCCCTGCTCTCACGTTTTCAGCATATTCCTTTAGTAACTTTGCCATTTCTTTACCCTTAACGTTTTCGACATATTTTTAACTTCCTAACAATCCTTTTGGATCGCGGCAAATATTTTACATTTGGTCTTTTTGGATCAATTTTATAACGTGGATAACCCCACTTTGCTTGGTTTTAGAGCTCTCGTAGGTGCTTCTTAGCTATTTTCTATTTCTAATCCTTGTCCTGCACTCTTCTCTTCCTCTACTTCTTGGTTCTAGTGGGAGCTTGTTTGTTGTTCTTTTTATTAGTTCTCTTTCTTATTATATATCCCATCCGTTTATGCACAAAGTTAAAAAACACTCTTCCTCCAAACGTAATTAAATTTTTAGACAAATTTATATTCTTTTTTATCGATTTTTTCACTCTTAATAACCTCTCAAGAACCAATTGTATTTAAATTTACTGTCCATCAGATAAAACGTAGATAAAGCAGGTGCCCACAACTATAAAATTGTACTATATGCACCAACCGTTTGCGAAAACAAATTACTACATATAATTTTTTTCCCCGCTGAACTTCAACGTTATTTATCAAAGCACACATACACATTCGGTTACATACGTTCACCTACATAAACGCAAAATTCATTTAAATTTTTTAATTACACGAAGATCGCAATCTAGCATTCAAAACAAATACCTTTTTATAAATAAATAACTCGGGAAAAATAATTTCTCTACGTATACAGGTCATTAGTAATTAGTTTTCACTGCATGATACAGATGGCGGTGGCGTTAAAGAATTGCACCATACTCCTTATATTACCATATACACTATGTAACCCATGAGTTAGGTGGATGGCTAGCTCTGTTAATGGAATAGAGTGCAACGGGACACTTTACGACGCTGTAACTTCTTCGCGACGGACCGATGTGTGGTCCGAAATGGTAAGCAGATGTCGTGAAATTTTATGCCAATTAACTGCAAAGATCAATCTCTGGTAAATTGGCTCGTTTATAATATTAATAGCGCTATTAATGGAGTGCGGGTTCGTCTCTTGCCTAGCTACATGCTTTACGGGCAATTAATAGTTGTGTATCTGATCGTTTCGCTAACTTTGCTAGTTTTTGCCCGTGCGTACGAAGTAGCAATAAATGTAAAGTATTAGGAAGTGCGGAATTAAGAAGGTTAATCCGTAAAATTAATTCTCTAAGTGAAGTAGTAATGTATCGTAGCGGAAAGCTAGTGAGATAAGCCTAAGAGTTTAAATAGTGTTTTCTTACATTTGTACCATAGCCAATATTACAGTGAATATCTAAAATTTTATTATTAAATTCTTTTTCTTTTTCTACGCCAAATTTCAAATTTACTCAAAAACAAGTTGGCTATAAGAGGATGGGCTAATTAATTAGCCTTGGGTGGTGCCAATGCTTTAGTCTTGTTTGCCAAACTATTTCGCAATTCTTACTATCATTTTATCATATTCAAAGAGTTCAAAACTTTTTCTGAAAAGTGTTGCAACATAGCGAGATTCCCATGCAACTGATTGTGCTTTCGTCATCTGAAAACAACGATGCACAAATTTTCAGGTCTAAAAACGACTCTTTTACATAAAATATACAAGCGGTAATCAAATCCAGACTTAAATATCAGGAAAATAATTGTTCAATGACCTGGTTCCTGCCACGATTAAATCATATTGAATAACTCCACAAGTCACAGCTATGGTCGTTACCCATGACACCTCTATTGCAAACAGAAACGACCGCTAAATATTTATACAATGAAGCATTTGATAAAGACAAGAAATGTTGTAGAACGGCAATATGGATTGTGCGTTGATATAATTGTAACAACAACAATATTACATAATAATACTATTGAAATAAACAAAAATATCCCTGTGAAAGCATTTCATTCTAACCTATTTATAGATTGCGCTAATAGTAGTAAAACGAAAGTTTATAAGCTCAAAAGTGCTATTTGAGCTAAATAAATTTTATTAAAACGATTGATTTTATGAGCGTCCCCGTGCGCGTTCGCTTATTTTTCCGAAAGCCAGCACGGACCAACCCCTTCCGAACCTCGTGGAAACAATATGCACAACATGACAACTATTTTTCTCGAGCGCCGTAAAACCTAATGGCAGATTCGGTTTAGCTAAAAACAAATTTTGAAATGTTTAGGGAGCTCGCATCTGATGCGAACGGGAAAGCGTGTCGTGAGCGCCCTCTATGTTTCCAGTAAAGGGAGAAAGCGGCAAAAAAAGGGCTGAAACCGAAGGGAGGAACCTCACGATCATAAAAATGTTACGGCCGGCGATGAAATTGAATCCGGTAACGCGGTTTTTGGCGCAAAAAACAACAGGCACGCTAAGGTGCGTTATTCGGCGAGTTGCGCATTTTCTCCTACGTTTTGCGCGATTTGCATTTATACTGGGGACTCATAAAATGAAAAAAAAAAGAGAGGCGGTACGGATGAGTAGGGTGAAGGTTTTATTGCTAGCGGTACAATTGATCTACCATGTTTTGGATGGTTAAACAAACAAGGATATATTTTTTTTATTATTGTAGTGTTTTCGCAAAATATACACTAGCGTTTTATGGAAGTTTGGGCACTTATTAAGATTCTATAAAATCACAAAGTACAAAATTAATTAACATGCAATACTTAACAATGGCAAATTGTCAAACCAATAACTCCATGAATGAGCTGCTGGTAGATTTATGTAGTTACCAAGCGAACAATAAAGTCTATGAAATCTGCAGGGCTACTGCTAACCCCTATAAGTTTATGCTGTTCTCCATTAATGATGTACAAATATATACAACTATACTTGAATTAAAGAACAGACAAGTAGTTGGACATGATGAGGTGTTAATAAAATTAATAAAAGAATGTGTTCTAGAATCCTCCACTATACTAGAGCCGACATTTAATCAATGTACGGAAATTGGCGTTTTTCTCAAAGACCTTAAACGAGATTTAATACATCTTTTTCACAAGAAACAAACACAAAACTACAGACCATCGTCGATCCTGATCTTCAGATTTAATCCTCCGCGGTCAATTTCTGTTTTCCGAAGCGCAACCAGCAAACCAACGAAATTAATTTTTACAACAAATTAATATAGTTATTAAAATAATTTAATACCTGTATTGAAAAGCAAGAAAACAGAATATAAATAACATTGCAACTACATATTACATAATACATAATTACGCGCATCAGGATGTTTCCTATCCACATTCGCACATACATTCTCGGATTATGAGCGACTCCATTCACTAGTAATTAATACCTTCGCGGGAAAGTCCGTACGACGACGCCCGCCGAACGTAATGACGACGGAGAAGCCACGGAGGTCATTAATACTTTAAAATCTCCACTCACGATTCTAGCATTAATGCACGCGAATCGGTTTACAGGATGTGTAGCTTTCATTTGTCTAACATCAATTAGTTTAAGTAATGGCACGTTTGTGTGCATCGATTCCCGTTAAACGGCAGGTTGAACAGGTCTTGTAGGTTCTTTCCACTCGAAGATATAAATGGTGGAAAACTCATTGATGTCATGGTGATGAGGTGGATAAAATATTTGGTAATAAATTAATATTGCTGAAAACCAGATTTGAATTTAACCTTCCAGCTTTATACATGATCTTTAAATATATATTATTAGGAATTAAATTTGAAGCTTAAATTGGATGCTAGGTTCCCCCCCAAAGTGTGATAATTTTATATATTTTTCTCAAACGAATATCGAAGTCATAGTAACTAGTCATAGCTCCTAAGATGTGCATCGTTAAATCTTCAAGATTACTAGTTTGTCTATCTACATTACCTATTACTCTGATGAAGCTTTAAAAGTAAAAACGAAATATCGAGAAAATTTAAATCGACAATTTATACAAGCAGCGGCAATATTGTTGTAAGAAATTTTTAATGGGCCGTGAGCGATGGCGATTGAATATAAATGCTTCGAATTCCATCGCTATAAGAATTATGCGCAAGAGATGCCTTTTAGAAGACCTCAAATAACAAAAAAAAGACATCAAAAAACATTTGGTTGAAGACCAAATGTTGACCTAGAAGCTCCACAGTGACTCACTGGTCAGAAAATTTATGGATTCACGAAACAGCCTACTTCCGGCTCTTCGTGGAGGCAGTCCATTACTTATATAGAACCGAAGTTAGTTCTATATAAAAATGTGCCTAACGTGTGGTGCAATTGCAAGATCACCCTTTAAAAGACTCAAGGGATTCCAAGGCAAGATGGTTGGTTCGTAACGCTCAACTAAGGCAGGACCTAGAAATTCCGCCTGAAGGAGCCGCATGACCGGCTACCACCGAGGACCCGCGTTACCAAAATACCTGATTGCTTTAATCTAACAAAGCCATAGTATGCCATTAACTGAGAATAATGTATAACATCCCAGCTGCGGGAGCTGGAGAATATACAGCTTAAAATTTTCACGTAGCTGTAGAATTCGGTTGCAGATATTGGAAGGAGCGAATATGCCCAAATAATTGTAAGTTAAAGCAAAAGAAATTATGAGACACCTTCTGTAAAATCAAGTGCTTACATTACCACCACTTTTCAAAGGAAGTGAATGTGGCTTAAGGGAAAAGATTTTAGCATTCGTTTGCAAAGTTGGCATAAACGTTTGGATCTATGTCAAAAATGCGCACTCAATATGATTAATGCCCTTAATTAATAATTAATAATAGTTACAATTTGTTAAATACCCCTGCTACAACAAAAAAAAAAGTAAATTTAATCTTTTGTAAGAGGATATACATACGAATTGAAAGGTCCATCAATATTTAATAACTAAAACGGTTAATTTTCCCATCAGTAAATAATTTAATGTAAACATGGTGAACGGTTCACCATCAACAGACGCTTTATATCAATCAACGTCATCGAGCAACTTACACCTGTCCCCGATTTATGAAACTATAGCGCAGGTATACCTACGTAATGGTTTATACTCTCCTAACCCCAAGCATATACAATGTATCGATTCTAACGTATATGCAGTAAATACCAAAAGAAACAATTGAAGGAAAGATGTGTGATAGTGATAGCTTTCTTTTTTACCTGAGCAATTTTATTGGGCCCGAAGAAATCTATTGTTATTGAAATAGAAAAATAATAAACCAACTAGCTGGTGCCCCGAAAATCTTCCAATATTTCGGCAATTTCCTGTACGCTTAATATTCAAATGAGACACCTTTGGGCGATGTTTTTTTTTTCTTTTCTTTTTCTAAGTAATGCCGCTCCATTAAGAGGATTATTATAGGAACCCGACGTTTTGTTATAATCAGATAAATATAAGTATAAATCGATGTTGACACGCCGTTAATGACCTGTAATATCTTTCAAGTTTATATTTCGATATGTAACTATGTACGTTCTTTTTTTTTACTTCACTTTTGTCGTTCTTCTACTTCTAGCTGAGCGATAGGTTCGAACAACGTTAAAATATGTTAATATGGCTAGATTTCGTTAGGTTGATAAAGGAAATATAGATGCATATCGAAAGTTAATACGGAAATAAAGTATTTAAGTGTGTATAAGGTACATAAATTACTTGGCATGTTGCTTCTTTTTAATATATAGAAGTTATAAATAGACATAGCTGTAGATTTTTGTGCTTTCTGTCTATTGTCTACGTGTTTTCTAGTCTATCGCGCGGTTTTATTTAATCTTTACGTAGGTCATATTTTTGTAGAACATTTTTACTAAATATAAAAGTTGAAGACGATCTGTACGAAAAAAAAATCCTTTTCAATACGTAATATTAACAATACTAAGAAGCAATTAATTTTTTTTCCTCCTTCTCCTCTTCCTCTTCATCGGTCTCAACTTCCTCCTCCTCTCCCTCCTCTTCTTCATCTTCCTCTTGTTCAAATACCGGTTCTTTGATTTCTTGCTCTTCTTCTTCTGCTCTTTCCGGTTTACATTTATTTCCGCCTTCAGAAGTTTCTAGATCTCTTGGTCTTTCACCCAACCATTTAGTAAGCTTGGTTTTCTGCGTGGAACCAAATTGTCCGCTCTACTCTTTCCATAGTTTCTCATATAATTAGATTCTCAAAACTACTTTCAAAGAGTTTTCCCTTATCATCGTATGACCTTGTATCTACACCAGGCCAGAGTTATTACCTTCGTCTTTCTTTTAATTCTTTAAGGTCATAATCTTGGCGTTTCCGCCTTTCTTCCAAACAGTTTAATTGCAATTTTACGATGCGTTTCCGAAGATTATGCCTACGATCTTTAGAAATGCAATGTCGCAATTGCTCGATACCAAAACTAATTTCAAAGGCTTGATACGAATCGTAAAAGGGATCCCTTTTTCTTCCTCAAGCTACTCTTTGGTTTTATTCCCTTCCAATTGAGGGGCAGAAAAATTTGATCGCACTTCTCTCTTTGTGATTTCAGGTTAATTTAGGTCCTTTCATATTCGATTGTCCTTTCAAGGTTTACATTGTGGGTTAGCATTTCTTTTGGGCTTCCTCCGGACGCTGTCTCTTTCCTTGAATGTCACGCCGTTTCTTCTCTTCAATCTCGTGGGCACAAAGCTCCTTTCCGTGCTTCTTGCGTCGGCCATCTTTTTCAGCACGGGTAGGCTTGTGTTTTGCCTGTTTCTCCTTCAGTTTCTTCAAATCGTCCTCTGCCTATGCACGCTGTTTACGCTATTCGACAATGTATTCTCCAAGTTGCTCATGTAAATTATATCTCTTCTGGTGTTAACATTTGATGAATTTTGGATCGCCTTCTTTCTCCTCCTTTTCTTTGAAGCGGACTTCTTCTTTGTCGGACATTTTGAATTTAAGCAAACTAGCGAATGGATAAAAATGGGAGATTCAATAGCGCCGCATACCTCAAGGAGTCTTAATGACTGAGTCTCGTTTTCTGGACTAAATTAATAAAAGAACGTCAGAGAAAATTGGTAAATTAACATATCATATAAAACTAATAATACACCAAGATTCATAATAAATAATGTAAGGACAAAATAGGCAAAAAAAATGAACAAATTCTTAAATATAAAGAGAGCGAATAATTTTTTTTCAAATTCATACTTTTATTACAATTTGAAACATATCAATACGTACTTCTTTACCACTGAAAGCTTGCCATTTATATCTATTTTCGTATTCCCACTGCTATACTCATACTTCAATCAAAATTTCCAATGATTATCGTATTTCACATTTGGCAACCCCGCTAGATAGTAATAATATTCAATTGTTTCTACTTAAGCGAAGCCTACTATTCGAAAATCGATTATTTAACAAACGCTCGCTAACAACAACGAACCAGTAACGAACCGTATAAACACAGGTAAATCAATTTCGTTTGTATCTGCGATAAGAGTATGATTTGCTTGAACCTATAAATCCGTATTTTCGATCAGGACGCACTTTACGTAATGGACGCCCGCAACAATCTATAAAACATGATCGTTTATACGCAGATGGATTATTACGCGATGGTTTACGGTTCCTTTTACCGTAATTTATTTGGATTTCCGCGCACAGCGCCGACTTCGATCGGAAAACTTGTACCCGTATTGTTTTTGTTTGTATTAGTCGATTGCTTTGACTATAGTTATCATCGATCACGTTTGGTGTTGTTAATGCAAATATGCCTTGATGGTTTCTAATGTTGTGCGCAATTTTGGATATGTTTATTATCATTAAACAGGATCTCTTTGCGCCTTGCACGTGATATTTAGCAGTGCGCTACTGGTTAGATTTTAGATATTTTGATCAGAATCAGCAACAAATAGGCTACATGGAAAAAGACAGTTTGACTGCCATAAGCAATTGCAAAAATCTCTGCATTTTCAAATTGCACAAGCTTTTACATTTGGGGGACTAACTGATTTAGACAAGCGTGACATTATTAACAACCAGCCTAATTTTAAGAAGAACCGATCCTCCAATAATACATCATAATAATGTATTAGAACACATTGAAGAACATCAGTCATTTGTGTTCAACCTGCTAGGTTGATAAACTAAACTACATCTTTATGACATGACTATATACGATATTTTCTAAAAGTTAGCTCCCTGAAGCAAAATAACTTTGTAAATTCATAAATATTAAATCTGTTAAATTTTTTTGACACCCGGTATATATTTTCATCTTTGGTAAGGCAATTAAACTTCTAAAATACATACCTTCCACTCTTCGTGATGATCATCTCCGTTCCCAGATCGTTGAACTTATCCCACAATTCTTTAGTTTCTAAGTGGCACGTCACAGTTCGTAACTCCTCACTGGTGCACTTTTCCTGCAGCAGCGGGTTTTTGTTGGCCGCGGGCGACCTGCGTCCCGTGGAATTGCACGCCGCCGATGATTCGGACGTCGAAGACACGTCCACCGGCGAATCTCTGCCGCTTTCCAGCTGTGGGCTCACTAGCGGGCAGTCTATACTCATCACCGGTTCCGGCGTTGAGGCCACAGAGGAGGCAGAAGTTTCTACAAATTTTTCTGGAAGAAAAAAAGTGCGAATGAATGAAATGAAGGAACAAAGTTAAATAGAACGAAGTCACCAGTTTTACTGTTAATTTTCTTTCACTTATTACTGTTGACAAGTTGTCAAAAGTCGTTCCTATTACAAGAAGAGAAAAGTGTGTCTGAAAACACCTTCCATCGAAGGGAAAATATTAACAGCGATGACGTTAAGTGCATGGGTGTCACGCCCGACAAAATATTAGCATGGAACTCCCACATGTCCAACTTACAGGAAAAGGCCATTATGGGCCACTAGTATGCCGTAAGCTGTTTGCTAAGAAGAAGAAGAGGAAGAAGTAGCGAACATGCCTTTCATTGGTCCTATTGTCTTTTGTGGTCCCCATAAAAGCCACATGGAATGAGCAATAAACAATAAGGAAGGACAAGCAAAAGGCGTCGTACTGGGAAAGTTATTCCAGAACATAAACAGGCGGAAGTACTTATATCATGATTTCCAAAGAGAGCAAAAATAGCGCTATCGTTGTGCAAAGGGAACCCCAGATTACTGGCAGGATTTCTGACGGACCACGTGGCGCTAAAATATTACTTATTTAAACTAGGAGAAACTGAAGAGGAAATCTGTCGTCTATGCCAATAACATTTCATTAGGCCATTTCTTGCATCCACCGAACTGAAGGAAGAAGACAAACACGGGCATTTTGTTGCAATACATCTATTGAAGTTGACCAAAGGCATCTGTGTCATGGCCAATGGCAAATATTTTAATACCTTCCTTCGAATTTACTTTGCCGAGCTGTGAACAAACAAAAAATAAATATGACTGATGTTCAGCATCAAAAAGCAAAAAAGCAAACTCTAAACGCAGGCGTCACTACTTCAATTACAAACACAAAACTGTAGCGTCTTATGCAATTTGTGGTCACATTTTCTTTTCATCGACCACTCTACAACTGTTTATTGAAAAAAGCTTGAGTTCGTAGGAAAAGCAAAAAAACACCGCAAGGTAACGAGATGATTCTGATGATTGGGCCGTGCGGCTAAAAGAATATAGAATCGAAATCTTACCGAAGTATGCGGGATCTACCGCAACGACTTGTTTGTATCACCGTCCTGGGCAAACAAACAAAACCGCAAGCCTCGATGCCGTCAGCCGATATCGAACCCGAGCCTCGAATAAGAAATATTGCAGGAAGTCGCAGATGTTAAAAACAAAAAAGGTGATTTTTGGAAGGAGAAGATCATGTTGAATTTTGTGTATCATACAGAGGTTTAAAAAAAAAAAAACCTTATTAAGATTTTCGAAATTTTGTTTGGTCTTGATGATACCTTGAACACAATCCGTTCATTTTAGACATCTGTTTCCGCCCATAACTCACTTTCCTCTCGACTTGTTGTACAACTAAATGTACCATTTCTCGAACGCAGTCATTAACGCGGAATCAACCGTTAACCATTTTTGCCTCCTTCTCCTTTCTAAACCTATTCGCCGAGCAATACGCAACGTAATATATTTAGCGTATACGCGTCTATAAAACGGGAAAACCCTTTCGTATGGGATATGCATAATTCACGTGACGTTTAGTAGTATTTCATGCGGTCGTATCAACATTTTAATTCCAGCGGGCACATGCTGTCACGAATTATTGCTTCTAACATACGCGGAGACGTTTATATTCGTAAATATCATCGGGGCAACGGCGTTATTATACTATCGCTTTGGCCAACGGGCAGGCCGACGGATTATTCGAAGAGGAAACAGTATTTCTTTTTTTATTGGCTTTTGCAGTTATAGGTAATAATAATTAACGGTCTCGTTTTGAGAAACGCCAAGAAACAAATGGCACGAAAACGTATTTTTCGTATTTTGTAGTTTCAGTTTGGTTATATTTGTAGGTTATCTGCAGGAAGTCATTTGAAATATGTTCTATATCTTGAGTAAGTGTCTTTCTAAACAGAAATTCCAGGATTGTTCAAGAGAACTACGTTTAGATGTTTGCGTAATTACTAGTGATTTCGTCACCATGTTTCCTGTCTGCTTTATTCTTGTAAAGTATACATCTTGTGTCAAAAATGTTGGAAAAGCAACGTTCTTTTAAAAATATCATAATTTCATTGTGAAATCTTGTATTTGCTTTCAATTTTTAATATGCTTAGTTAAATACGAGTAGCTGGTTTAACAATTTCTTTTCGTTACTGCAACACTCAAAATTGATGATTCTTCTAACAAACCGTAATCATACAATAAACTCAAATATATTAAGAAATAATAAAAGTAAAAGTAAAAGTCGTTCTTTAAAAAGGGAACCCCATCTCTAACTTTAAAATTAAAACCTCATTAACGTATGCCACATGTCTCATTTCAAAGCGTAAGGCCAAATACTTCAAGATTACAAAATACGTTCTTAGTGGCCATTATATTTTGTTTGATCTGTACACTTTCAGAAAGATTGCAGGAAAAATTGTCGCATTTGAAAAAAAAGAAAGTTAAGTTCCACCAAGGCAACACTCCTACACTTCACCAGAAAAAGCAAAAAATCATGAATTTTGCGAATTGACACATCATCCCTCTTATTCGGTCTAGGTCTAGTTCCCACCGACTCTACTTTCTAGATTCAAAATTTCTCTAGAAGAACAGATTTTCACCAAATAAGAAGACCATCACATTTGCCTACTTTGCAGAACAAGATACCAATTGCCACGTGCACGGATCAAAAAGATGGAGGCATGAGACTGAAATTAACATGTTAGTCCTGGAATGAACCAGTGGTTATCCAGTGCAACTACCTTCAGCATCGATAGCGAAACGAAAGCTTGTAATGGAGGATTCGTCAGAAATTTAAATCAATCAAAAAGATTACAAATCAGTAAATTAAAGAAAAAAAGACGCCTTAAAATCTCTTTCTGCTAAGCACTTTTTCAATAATATGCGTTTTCCTTCATTCGCTGGTACTGTTGTTAGAATGCAAGCTTTGCATAGAAAACAATCTACATAGACTAAAGATGAAAGGCAATTTGCGATAAGTTTATTCTATAAATCTCGAGCTGCATATAGATTTTTAAGAGCCAAACACATAATTCTGCCTGTCGTAAACACTCTAAAATAATGGACGGGATCTTCAAAATTTAAAACGGTGTTAGACCAAGATTATTTCAGCAGATATAGTTGAAATTTAGTACAATGTCAGAAAAATAACGTGCATGTGTGGTTTGTTTTGAGGAAATGTCAATCAAAGAACTTGAATATTCAAAACCTCTAGGTATTGTAGAGTTGAGAAGATGTTGGGGAATGGGGAAGAAAAAATAGAATAGCACGAATGGCAATGATATTTATGGCATGTGGATTATGTACAGATTGTAATGGAAGGGTTTGCGAACACCTATTGATGAACTTGTAGAGTTTGCTAATAAAACACTAAAAACATGTTCGGGCTTTATCAACTAAACCAGAGAGTATGTGTGTGAGAGTGAAAAATCATTTAACTCAGTGCTGCGATGGGCATAGGAAATATACCTATTTTAGAATTGCTGGTAATACAAGGAACACAAGTGGAATGTTCGAAGAATAGAGTTTTCACCGAAAGCTAATCCTAAACTAAATATATTAAAGAACAAATAACATTAACGCGCGATAAAATCGATATTGAATAAGACATGCATTGCCTTTTATTTAATGCTTCTAACAAAATTTTAAGGTGAAATTCATATCAACTACTTTATATTAGTTAACTTCTAACTTTTACTAATCGCTCTTTGCCAGTTAATGTTCAATAACTACATTTAATATGTAGGTAACAACTTTATTTTGCTTCTAAGAATATTGTGAACTGTAAACCCTGAAGAAAGAATATTAAATTTATAATGTTACATAATTCTTGTTCTTTTCAAAATGCAAGAATACACGTGTATATACAATATTCTTTGTTGTAAATATTGTACTTAATTTTTTTGAGTTGTTAGTAATAAATTTGGACCAAGAGCTTTAGATAACGATTTTCGAGTATAACACCAGCGAAATCCGCACTTCCACAAAATTTCTTTATTAGGACACTCCCTACGTTGCGTAACTAACAAATTCTCTCCTACATCATTTCCAAAAAATGTCGAATAAACACTTCATCCAACATCTAACATCAAACATATTTATTTTGCGAACCCAAAAGCTACGAACGCGCGCGTAGCCGGGTTTTATATTTTTAGCCGCATCGTACACCGAAAATTTACAATCCGTTATGTAAATCTCGATCGCGATTCTCGCGAATAGAAAATTAATCTATTCGGAAATTGTTTAGCGCGCATCTGTAGCTGCCGCTATTCCTCGAGCTGTGGCGATTGATTTAGGATTTCTTCTAGGAATCGGCGCGTATAAATTTGCCAACAGGCCATATCTGAACGTCTGACGAATGCTCCGCGATGTGCGTTTAGGTAAATATCTAGCGGGCCGTGTTTATAGGAAGAAGAGGATGATCGCCGTTTTGGGACGATTCGGAGCGTACCGCGATATCATTGGACGGATGCTGATGCTTGTATAAATAACTTTCATTTCTTCCTTTTGCTCTGGTAACTTTAATATGGAGAAGTTTATAATCGGATGGTGGTGATGAGTGATTCCTTTTGTTTCTAAAGTCCGCCATGTTTAGCAAGAGATCGTGACGAATTCTGTTACCTAGAATCAAATGGAAGAAAGATTTATAAAAAACTAACATTTTCTGATTTTATCTGATTTTCGTTGCTCAAAAAAGAAACGGCTCTTACTAAAAATTCAAGTAAAATATCAATCCAGTTCTTAATGTGAACCTCCACGATTGCTACTCAAAGCTTTTTGAACAAATTACCGACAATCGCTATACTATTGACTCCCATTAAATGCCGAACTAAAAGCATTGTCGGTAACTTTCCATAAAGAAAAAGAAAAAAAACCGAGCCAAACAACAAGGGAGTAACCAGTATCCGATTTATTTATACACCCATTCGTTATTCTTTCAGCGTCAATTTCATTTTATTGACGAAGTCGAAATGATGGCGGAATTACACGAAATTTCCTGCTCTTGAAAGCATGACCGAGATGATTATCGGGATGTAATGATTACCCCGGCCAATGTCACCCTTAATTGTTATCGATCCCTACTTCTTTTCAACGTTTTCGTTTACACTAATATCACTAGTGTAATGGCACTTTTAGGTGTTTCTCCCCACTTACCCCGCCATTGGGAACGCTCTTCAAAAGGGCGCCCCGTTAATGCTTTTCCTCAATTATCCACTAATTCTATCGTTGTTATTGTTATTCGTAACAAATGTGGTCTTACACGGCATGCGATATTATCATTAACACGGCTATCAAATGTTTCGATACGTAGAGAATTCTGAATGAAGAAAAAAATGGAAGCGGACACTAATACTATTTGCGTATGCATAATGCAATAGGAAATGGATTAAAAGAGAAAATAAATTACGTTAGAACGAATGCGATCAATTTTTTTGTTAATGTGAGACGTATTTTTTTTTTAAGAAGGTAATCTAAGTAGCTATTAGAAAAGTAGTACATAACGTTGGTAGATATAGGTTGCTCATATATCAACGCAACATTCTAAACAACGGAGAATTTAAGCTGCAAGTTACATTTAATTAAGTTAAAAAAATGGATTTGTTGTGATACACTGCCGTTCAGAGTTCGGTCGGTTGGTAAAAAACATGAAACATGAAAAGAAACAAACGAAACTAAAAATAAAATGCAATTTTATTGTATGTACAGGTAAAAAAGACAAAAATAAATAAATAAAAAGTTATTCCGGCCTAATATAACATACTAAACATTATTTTTTTTTTCATCGAAGAAACCTCCGTTGCTGTTAATCACCGCTCGAACTATTCTAGGCATTCTTTCAATAAGTTTTGTTAAAATCGATTGTGGAATATTAATCCATTCATGTTGCAGAATATTCCGTAAATGTTCTTGTGAAGTTGGGCATATTTTTCGAATCCTCCTGTCCAGTTCATCCCACAACAACTCTATCGGGTTCAAATCTGGGCTTTGTGGGGACCATGTCATTACTTTCAGGGTGCGCTGTTCTTCTTGCTCCTTTAGATAGTTCTTACACACTAACGCAGTGTGTTTTGAGTCGTTGTCATGCATGAATGTAAAGTTATGGCCTATTATACGCAATCCTGATGGCACTGCATGATTCTGGAGTATTGCAAAATAATTTTCCTTCCTCGTTACACCCTGCACTCTGCATAAATCTCCCGTCCCAGCAAAGGAGAAACATCCCCACACTAACACAGAACTACGCCCTTGCTTCACTGTAGGCACAATGCAGTTCGGAATCACTTTTCAGTTTTAGATCTTCGGACATAAACTTGTCGATTTTGCCCAAAAACCTCAAACTTTGGCTCGTCACTCCAAAGCACGTGTTTCCGATCATTTTACGACCAATCTAGATGAGAACGGGCCCTCTGTAGCCGTTTTGCTCTGTTGCCCCGATCTAATAAGGGTTTTCGAATGGCAATGCGTCCATGAAGATCCGCTTGTTTAAGTCGACGTTTTACCGTACTCGGCGAAACTTGTTCTTCACGGCCGCGATTGACTTCGGCTGCTATTTGTGGCGCTGTTAATTTTCTATTGCGTTTGCTTAATAATACAATTCTCAAATCTTCAGCTTTTGTTGTTTTCCTAGATGCTCCGGGACGAACACGATTTTCTATAGTTCGAGTTGTCCGATATCGCTTTATGATGTCATTTACTGTTGAACTTCTCATATTTATTTTTCAGCAATTTGTCGCCCCGAATATCCTTCTTCAAACAGCGTAATAATGCGTGAACGGTTTTCTACACTGGTAGGCTTGCCACGTGCCATTTTGAAGTAAATTTTCTTAAAACTTTCGCGCAAAAACGACAGATGCACACCAACACACGTTCAACAGTAAAATGAAGCAAATTTATATCTTTACGCCTGTGATAAATAAACAAGAATGATACTGCGGTATATTTCCTAAATGTATTGTTCGTTAATAATCCCCAAACGACCCGTTTCAAAAAATCGGTGATTCCGAGAAATTCTTGGAATAATAATAAAAGGGACTTTATTGTGGTTGTCGCAATAGTTCTACTTTACATAATAATTTGTGGCTTTAATCCCTTAGAAAAGAGTGTATGCTTAATATTTTTCTAATTTTATGTATTAATAATTGTATACAGTGTGATATAATAGATTTCTATTGTATGACCGAACTTCACTGAACGGCAGTGTACATACGAACCTAAAACTAGTACAATAAAATACGTACAAATACAACAAAAAAAAAGAAAATCAAGAATGCAGTCACTGCTCTCTTTTAATCTGGCTTTAAACACCTGTATCGATAAACCTTTAAGTCGATCAGGCAGGGTATTATAAATGTTAACAATATTATATGAGAAGGATCTGGAGTGTATAGCGGTGTAGTACACGGGTGGAGAGAACAAGTGCCTAAACCGAAGATTAAGGTACGTCCGTCCTTAATGAAATCTTGCAGTAAAGATATTAAGGTGTTTCTCGCATAATTACTTGATGCGAAAGTAATTATGCGAAGTAGCCTGCGATATTTCATATTCAACCAACTGGCATATTTTAAGGTGTACACAGGAAAAAATCGAAGACAAAGCGTTCTGTATCTTCTGAATAATCTAGACATAGACCATACACAACATCGCAATAGTTGAAATGGGAAAGAATCGGGGTATCGACAGCAACTTTTCTCATCAATGTATTCTTTACCGCCGTGCAAAGACTGTAATTTCGCGTAAGCCAATCCAAGCATTGAACCAAGATGTTTCCTAAATCTCAAGTCCACATCAAATGTAACATAGCATTTTCATGGTTGACGACAATGTCAATGGACAGTTATCCAAACAGACGCAGTTTTTGCGGAGGCTAATTGAAGTTCTTACTTTTTACGAATAATAAGCAAATGCGTTCGATGCCTAGCAACGTTATTAAAATATTTCGTATTGCGAATAACAAATTCCAACGTACGACAGATTCAAACAATAATTCGGAGTCAAATGCAAAAATCAAAAATATCAACGCAACGAAGGGCTACGCTCAGAAAATATGCATAAGCCTAGTTGGCCGCGTTTGGCTCCTTCATTATTGGGCACTTTGTTTCACCATTCCTGTATGTCATCTGGTTCCCCTTGTATCTAGTGACTTGTATCTAGTTTCCAACTTTTCTGCATAATCTCCCGATTTAGCTGTTTGTACGCTTTCGTCGCGCTCTACGCACGTGCCTAATCGTACAAATCTTGTTTTCTTCGCAGTTTAACTTTTAAGTTGTTTTAAAATTTCACGACGTTATTGATTGTAACATGTAGTTTTCCTGTTGTTCATTCATATATGTACAGATATTAAAACCTCTTAAAATAAAACTTTTTAGCACAAACGGGAACCTCCTAATAATGCTGACTGTACAAATTGAAAACTTCTTAGCGTACAAATTGGCAGATACGAAGCAGTTGGCCGCGTACGCAACACGAATAAACAAAAGCTCCGCGTCACCGTCCTCCTCCTCGCCAGCGCGTAAACTCTACGACGATGGCGACGATCTCCGATCGACAACCGACAATATGTTTTTCCTTCGCGATAGCATAAAATCTATATTTAAAGAGGACGAATAAACAACGTGGATTCGAAAGGCGTCCATTTCTATTCCGAACCGTCGCGTATCCCCAACGTAGACCTTCAAACTATTCTTCCTCCCATTTCACGATACTGCTCATCATAATTTCTTAAATAAACACAGCGAAGAAGCCAACCGGTTCATCGGCATGCTTTATTAGATAAATATTTTGCTGTCCGTGAATTGTACTCTCACCAACGCAAACATTCGCTGTTGCATGGCTAAAATGCTTTCTCAAAGAAGGTTCCTAAGGGAATAATAGCGGAAATTTGCGTAGAGAAACAGTCGAAATGCGCGAAATCCATCCAACATGAATAAATAAATCTTAGACGAATGATTAGCAATTACAGTCTCACGGAATCTAGACAGAAGATTTGTGACACGTAGCCGTGGTCTGGATAAACAAGGAATATGGAACATTAGTTCATATTTCGTGTTCCTGGAATAGGCATCTGTCGGAAATATCGAGAAATAATGAAATTTAGATTGGTGTTGTTTAACGTTGGATGGTACGAGTAAGGATGGGGATGTCTAATGTGGTTCATATTGTTCTAATAATAATGTTATTCTAAGAACATTGTTTATGTCTTGGCAAGAAAATTTGGGTATTCTATCGAGATTATTTACAGCGAATCAACTCTTCGTGTTATAGAACAGATCTTCTTTGCATTTATTCATGTTACTTACATATCACATGCATGTACAGTAAAAGAATTTAATAACCACAGAATACGTCAGTATTTTAAAGAATGTACTCATACTAAGTGTTCGAGTATTGGATCCTCAATCCTGTTCCTATTATCCTTGTGCAAGACAATTCGGCGATTCATACCTCAAGAGCCGTATCCCGATGGTTCGATAATCATCCTGAAATCGAGCTCATTCGTTTGCCATGAAATCACCAGATTTAAACCCAATTGAAAATTTACGGGGTACAATGGCGAATATGTGGGAACAGGAAGATGAAACAAGGCAACCTCCGCAACCATGTTAGCAGGATTTGGAAGAGCCTTATGGGGAGACCGACTTGTGAAAATCGTATGGCATCGATGCCCAGTAGACTCCAGGAAGTCTTTACAAAATTTATTTATCAAAATTAGTTCATTAATTTCCCGGCCTGTTGGTCCGGGAATGTCCCTAGTCCCTGTTGCAGCATCTAAATAAAAATACATAGTAAGTATTTACGTTTTTCAAGAATTCACTGTAAGATCTCTTAGGATTCCCGAGGCAGGAAAAGAAGATCACGAGGCTATAAAAGAGGCTGAGGTCAGAGGAATTTTGGGCATAAGTAGTTGCTTAACTTGTATGATCAATCTCAATGAATACCAATATTAAATGCTCCAGTTTTGAATCACGTCCTATTAAATGTAATAAGAAGTTATCTGATCGTTGTTTAATATACATCCTTTCGTAATATATATGCAAAAACATAAATTAGTCCGCAGGAAAACGTTTACCGGACACTCCACGGCTCCGAATAATTGCAAAGCGCGTCAATGTAAACACAGTTTAACGTTTACAAGCACGCTGGTCCGAGCGTAACAATAGCTTTAATAGTCTAAAACGCGAACGCAACATACAACAATCACGATGCTATCAACAGATAAGAGAGAAGATCATGTCCGTAATGACACCGTAAATTACACGCTCCGTACTTCGTTTGTCGGTCTGCTCCCTAATGTGAAATTCAGTGGCTTCCGTACGCTCGTCCTCCGAACAAAAACCAACAATTATATGCACACATACCGGCTATAATGCGTATATGGTGGTATCATACGTACGTACCTTATATGTACATACATTTTTTCGACTTGGTTGGAGCTTGCTGTATTCGTGGATGTATAGTGTGAGCACAAGCGGTAATTTCATCCGTTTTTGGTGAATAGAGATGCTCGTATGGTGGTCAAGGTCCATTTGATGGAGCGGACGAAAAAAAGTACGTGCGCCTAACAAAGCGGTTAGTAATGTTTATACACAAAGCTAATGTTGCGGTATTGTGTTGGATCCCTGGCATACAATTACCGGAGCTAGGCAGTGTTATCACCGGAAAATCATATTTTGTCGGAGAAAATACGCGCAGCAGTCGCGTTCTGATGATTTCGGATAATAACAAGCGGTTGGCCCGTTTTTCTGCTTTAATTAAGATGTTAGCAAAATTGCGGAGACGTATTTAAGTAAAATGTTATAATAAAGATCCATTACAAACATTTACCTGAGCAATAATTTAATTGATTAATTGATTACAGTGATATGCAGAGTAAAGTCTCTTGATTCCCATCTTGTGCAAATACCAGGGTTACTGCTTTTTGTTTGGCATATGCCGCGTAAAGGATGCTCCAATGAGATGTCGCCTATCAATATTAATTTCAGTATTTGTTAAACTTTAATCCAAGGTTTCATCGAAATACATGATTTAGTCACAGCAAAATTTTAAACCTAACAAGTCTCTCGGAAAATAGAATTGAGTCCAGAAAACTCTCGGAAAGAATTTTTTTTTTGTAATAAAATCAATATCAATATCAAAATCAATAGACAATTTCTCGCTGGTACTGGGAATTTCAACGTGAAGGCACCAGTCTCAACGACGATCCCACGACCGGACCACCAGAGACAGCAGTTACTCAAAAAATCCAGATTTCTTTTACATTCCCGGGAATCAAGAATGTCCTGCGTGGTCAACGGTTCCAGTTGCCGAAAGAAGCAGATTCCTTTAAAATGGCAATCTTGACTGTTTCAATTGATGGCTGGCACGAATGCCTTAACAGTTGGTTCGAAGGAATGAGAAAATGTATCAATCCATTGTGTACTGCTATGGGTATATGCGAAACAACCCTGGCATCTTCTCAAGCAGCCATGTCCTGCCAGTAATGCTCAACATGCTGAACATTCTCCCAATAGCTGGTCTACAATTTCATTTTCCGCCTTGTACATTAATGCTGTTACCAACGTAACCTTGTTATGTTTAGTCAGGAGTCTGTAGGCATTGCTGTAGTACTCATTAGAGGCTAATATGGGTTACTAATTTTTAAAATCTCGTCTTTGCATTGAAATTCCTTCTGCGACTGAAAAATTTGGGAAGGTACCAGCGATAAACGGCGGTAAAATTCAACGATATCAATATACATTGGAAGCGATTTCGTAATGATCTGATTGTAACAAACTTCAAACTGGTAGCCAACTTTATCTCTACTTCTCATGAGGAAAGATGTTAATTGTCTACAAAAGCCATTTATTATACTCAAAAGGAGAGGCTAGGTTTGATCTGATAAAATGTATTGTAGACTGTTACTATATTTCCAAGGTACAAGCCAAATTTCTAAATTTTAACTTATGTATAGGTGGTACTTTCAGCAAAACAATTAAACTTCGTGAATTGGCACACGGTGCCCTACGGTCCTCCTTTTAGAGAGGTGATCCACATTTAGAAAGAAAATTACTTATTTATTACCTAATTCTACTGCCGTAAATACATTTTACAGAATCAATGCGTTAAAGGCATTAAAGTTAAGAGATGGTGAAAAGAAAAAAAAAGAAAAACCCTATTCTCTACAAACACATATTAATCCATTCAATAATGGGCCATTTCATTAACTCCAATACGATTTATTTCCATTGTTAAGCCGCGGGTTCCATTTAAAATTGTAATTTCAACAATGCCTCCGCGCACTCGCATGTATTTAAATAACAAATTGACACACTATTGCTTTCACAATCGATTCGTAGTCAATTTAAATTTAATTACCTCGCGAGCAGAAACATAAAACATTGTAAAATATCGCTGTCACACATTGAAACGTCGCGTCGGACCTTGCAGCGCAGACGTTCGTTGTCTAAAGAATTACCGATTGAGAAATCGAAGGAGGTGATTCGTAGGCAAATTGCGTTAATTAAGGTGTACTTACCTTACGTATACAGGGGGGAAACTAAAATATTGATTGTTATAAGTACCAATAATTACATGCGTTTCGTTTTATTTATTTTTTGTCTAGTGCACTTAACGCGTATTTAATTTCGTATTATTTATGTTCTTTCTTAAGCTATAAAAAAGTTTTATTTAACTAAGTTTACTGCATAATTCTAAAACAAAATACATGTTCGGGTAACGCCCACGGTTGCTGACGTACGTAGGTGTTAATTTTGAGAAATGCTTTCATCGAGATTATTGTGGAATTTCCTAAGGTAGATATATTGGTTTTTATAACGCAAACCTCTTTTGTCCGTTGCCAGCTTCTTCGCTTTGTGCACAATACATTCTCTATCTACCAGTATCTTACCGACTGTCTTATTCCAGATGCATTTTGGTTGCTCTCCTGATCTTTTCGGTTTTGTTGCTATTTCTCATACCCATTTCACTTCATTCTCCGCATATGCCCAAACCACTTCACTCACTTTTGTTTGAGTATATGCAGTACTAAAACAACGTTTTATTTTGGGATTTTATGTCTTCGTTTCTTATTCTTTGAAATTCTTCTTCTTCTGAAATTTTCCATTTGTTTATGTTTTTCCTTCCTTTCCTTGCTACCATTATTTTTGTCTTCTCCGTATTTATTTTCATACTGTTTTCTTGTAAATGCTTATTTCGTTCCTTCAGGTTGAATACAAGGTCCTGTTGCGAGCTAACTAAAATTGGCAAGTCGTCTGCAAATGCACGGTTAGCTACCTCTACCCTTTGGAAGTTTTGTGCCCTATACAAGGTACCCTTTGCAATTTTGCCCATTAATAAAATGAATAAGATTAGATTGAGGACACACCCTTATCTTGCTCCATTATGGGTTATAAATTCTTGTGATTTCAGACTTTGGGCAGCGTTTGTGAACTTAAATCGCACCTTCCTTTTGCTTCAATATTTTCCATAGTTTATATCTAGGTATTCACAAATCTTATATATGCTTCTAAGTTTAATTCTAGAATCTTATCTATGACTAATTTCAATGAAAATGTGTGGTCCTTTTTCTAAAACAACTTTGGTCTTCCAATTGTCGTTCTATTTTTCTTTGTATTCCGTTCCATAATGCTCTTTCATAGAACTCCTCGACTACACTCTATAATGACAGTTGACAGTTTTTTTGGACTCATTTCTTGAGGATGGGGATAATGACGACGATTTCCCAGACCTTTGGAATTCTTCCATTGTTCCAGATCTGTTAATAAATGTATTTCACTTAGTATTTTTATCATTTCTGGTATATCCGGCTGCTTTACCGGCCTTTAGTCTCTTAACGGCTTCAAAGATTAATTTCTAAGGTAGATGTAACCAAGAGAAGCTTTATTAGTATATGTAACAGGATTTTTTTTTGTATTATTAACCATATCGCACATTACGCCGTTCCCGCTCCCCCATTTATTTAAATTCATAATACGTAATTCCAGCTTCAATAGTGCAGCAACCTAAACCGAAACAATTAGCAATGTATGTACATCCGAGCAACGCTTCAGCAGAATAATTTATTCTTCTATAACCATAAACAGTTCTTCACTGCGTCGCCGAATATACGAAAGGTTAATATCAATTAACCCGCTCGAATTTTATTGGCAATAGAAGTCGGTGGACCGAAAACGCATAAAGCCTCATATTTATTGCAAATTAACGCTGTTTGTCCATGTCGAATATCTATAAATATCGATTTTGTCTTGCTTCCTGTCAATGTTGCACATGATAAGCGAGTTCGACACGTGAAACTGCTTTTAATTAAGACCATCCCGACTTACAATTTAAACCTATGTTCTTTCTAGTTGTAGTTGGTAACTTTATTTTCTGAATCGAATACGTCAGTCACCTTTTTTTATATGTGGGCCTTAGCGCATCTTTTAATCGTTCTGTCTCTGTCTAAAAAAGTTATTTATTGGATAAATATAATCTGCTCTACACAATATAATTCGTAATTTGAGTACCTTACGAGTAAACCAAAGCAAGCTTAAGACAATGTTAAGGCCATGAAACAGAGGTAAGTACTTCCTCTCAGATCGACCAAGGCATCCAACAAATTAGTATTACCAACAATACAATAAATTTAAACTAAATCAAATTGGTTGATCTTTATTTATTTAAAATAAACATAGAAATAGTACCGATTATCATTCTTTTGCAATTACTAAGAAAATTCGATGAAGCAGCTATCTGGTCTAACCAGTCAGTATAATCGCCAACACTATGGAAGACGACCCTCTCTGCACTGATTTCAGATGGAACTATACCAACCAGCTTCCCATCATGCAAAATCGGCGCCCCATAAACAGGCTCCATGATCGACAGACAATAAAGCCTATTCTCGCATGTCCTATACAAGTAAAACGACATATGCATCTCGCATTCCTCCATCGGCTTCAGTTGTTCTTCCCTCACTTGAATACCATCAGGAAAAGAAGCGACTATAGTCACCGTATCCCCCACCTTCGGCACCGCCATATCCCTGTAGCTAAGCAGCGACACGGATTTCGTCAGTTCGAAGCTTCTGTTCAATTGCAGCAGCGCCAAGTCGAAATTGCAAGAGTCAGTGTTGAGTAACGGATTGACGTAGATCTTGTCGATTCTCCGAGTCTGACCACCCTTGCCGTCCCACATGTGATCCCAGGAGCTTACTGCGATCTCGCCGTGGTCGATTTCAAAGAACTTCGTCGTTAGTACCCACATCGGTTTAATGCAAACTCCAACGCCTAGAGTTTCGTTGATGACAACAACTTTGACGACGAATCTTAGATCGACGCCTTTCATCCCTATTTGGGGCCATGGGGGAGCGTTTATGTAAGTTTCGGGCACGTCCAAGAAGTTTTCGGAGGTTTGGGAGTGTACAAAATCCATTAAGAAGATCAGAAAGGTGGAAATGATCATAAACACGAATTTACGAACGTAGAGGTTAAAGTCAGTTACAACTGAGGTGTCCGAGACAATGTTCATGTATTGACATCAAGTGTGACAGTTATCACTGTCACCTAAGTACATTTACTTCATTTTCGTAAATAAGCTAATAGCGTTATCCATTTGACAACACTAGTGCGCTCTCGAAGCTTGCGCAAGCAACATAAGATTTTTTACATGGTTTAATCTGTTTAACCTCCCTTTTACATTGTTGCAAAGATCTCGTTCATGCTAACCAATCCAATTCCAATGTTAATTTGAAGAACGACCACTCTATCTTATGGGCTGAACATACCGCTCTTCATCTCTACAATTGCGGAGTCTGCATTTTCTTATTCTACCGTCATTAGAGGACTAGAATATTTTCAATATTTAGCAAAGGTTTCATTAACTTGCAAAATTGGTTTGTTCTTTCTTCGACTCGTAGTTTACTCTCTAAAGCCACTAAAACGCAGCAAAACAATTCTTTGGCTACTGTTTAAAAATAGCGTTCAAATATTTGATTTACCAAAAATCCTTGTACGCATTTTGTTTCTTTGGATTCTTCTATGTAGAACCCTTTTACTTTTGAACTTTCCAAATTTTCGAAAAACTTTTAACAAAATCGATTAAAAAATTAAAATGTTAGTTTTCATGGATCTTCGCTCAGGTGGATCGAACATTAGAGAGAGCAGGCAGGATGCTGTAAATGGAAAACATCTGAGTTTAGGGATGTAACCTAGGGAACTCCCAAGGTTCAACATATGGGTCCGACCTTATTTATGCTGTTTACTAATGAAATTAATACCACTTTCAATCTTTCTCATTTCTTTTCATGGGCGCATGATCTTAAGCTATAGGCTAAAATCAGTTGTGTTGGGGATTGCTAGATGATCCGAATTAGTCTGAATTAGACTTTTAAAAAAATCGCCGCCTAACAAAAAAACTTTTCAAAACTTAGAGGAATGTAAATTTTAATTAGGTTCGATGGGAAAAAAATATGAATGAATGAAGTTTTGAACTTCTAAATATCTAAATAATATCGCGTACACTCAATTATTTACGACACAAACCAAGAGAAGAAAAAACGCCGTCGGCGAAAAGAATACAAGCCACAAGCAGCAGGCAAACCACCATTACCCATCCCTATACACACATGTACGGTAATTTGCAGCAATATCAAACGTGTCGAACTGTTTCCTTCGATAATTTAAATGCGTTGAAAACTTACGGTAATTACACATAATTATGGCGATTAGGTCGATCGGTCATCCGATGCAAAATATCGGTTTTAATTAAGCCTATAGATTATAACATATCCACATATGCCAGTACGCATGAGTTTTTGATGGGTTTGCTGCTTTTTTCCGCGATATTCAGTGCGGTTCTCTCTTTCTGGGAATTTATGTCGACTTTTTTGCGGGGCAATCATTATCCCGTCGCTCGCTAATAGCTGCAAAACATTGTAATTGCTGCCAATGGTGGAATTAACTTGGAAAGTACTCTGCATATGCGAATAGGTGAAGAAGGTATTGGGTTGCATTAAGCGACCTGTAGTTATTTTTTCATTAACTGTCTTGTAATTATATCCAACTCCTTGGAATATAATGGAATTTAATGACGTGTACAAACGTCAACAAAATACTGCTATTGATCATAAGTCTTCTGCGATTAAAAATAAAATTCCAATTTTAAACTACCCTTGTCTGAAGTTGGTTTTTGTGCAGATCATTTTTTTTTACTGTTTTGGTATATCGGTTCTGTTGGCACCCACTGTTGAGTACAAAGAAAACAATTGTTATTTTCGCCTTGGTAGATGTATAAAGCTCATTTTAAAAACCAAATCTGCCATAAATTAGCAAAACTTGGCTATGAGACCTGTGCCACAAACCAATACCCGAAAGAGAAGATAATGGTCGTTACAAAACATTTAGACAATTTTGATGTTTAAGTTTCGTTACTGCCTTCTATAGGAATATGCTCTATCCTCAACGTCCAGGATGGAGCAATATCTAATAGCTACATACATATTTCGTTCTTATAAGAAATACCGGGTTTTCAACCGATTTTAGACCCCTGTATTACCATTGTAAATCAAGATATTTTCCACAGCCTCTAAACATAGTTCCTCCAATAAATTTTGGACGTATATCACTTCCTAAGCCACATATTCCGTTTTTGTAGAAAAAAAGCGTTACAGTGGCTTAATTTCGTGCATTCCAAGTTATAGAACCATCACATAGAATGATATATAAGAAATATAGCCGACACACAATTTTCGATACTCCGTACCTCCTCCTCAATTAACATAGCCTTCTAAAAGCTTGTTACTTATTTCACTTTCTTGGCGGCTTTCCAATATTCCGTTCCATAACATTTGCTGAACCAGCTCAAATAGCTATCAGCGAAATTAATGTTTGGCCTGGTGCAACAGACAGGTGAGAACTTTTTCCCCTGCCTCGTTGGAATTCCTACTTGATTTGCTCAATTTTTTGTTAGATTCCCCATCTATCCCGATTGCTTTAGGTAAATCTATCAAATTCAATTCTTCGCTTAAATCCGTTGACTCAAACTTTCTCCATCTTTGAAATTTCGTTCTCATTTCTTGAGACAATCAAGATCAGTTAACATAAGAAGTTTCTTTGGTCAGCTCCGGAGGTTTAATATAAATTTCCTCTTCCAAATCTCTATTTAAATATATTTAAATAATAATAATGAAGCGAGCTACAATAGAGGCAAGGAAACCAATGCAATTTGGAGGAGCTACGGAGGCATTGCCCAACCCCCTGTTGTAACAAGCGAATCTTTGGCTTCTCCATTTTTCCATCTACCGCGTGTTTGTTTCTTCTACCATCTCGTACAACCGTTGATCTATATCTCGATTAAGAGCTTCCTACCGGAATTTTGGATATAAAGGCCACATCATTTTCTTCGATGAAATTCTTTGCGAGGTCTATCTTCAATTCCATTCTTACAATTTCGAACGTTTCTTAGTGGAGGTTGGTGGTTACGTAAGTGGGAGGTTGAATTGTACAATATGCACGGTATACAATAGCCACAGTGCAATAGCCGCCGCTGTTCTTCCTTCGCCTCTCCTTCCTACCAGCTCACATTTTACCTCATGCTCTTCTGGTTCTGGTATTTTATCAATACATTCCTGCATGTTCCCTTCCCCAGTTTCTATAATATCGATGATTGGCCATTGATTTTCTCCTTCTTTGTATATCTTCAGGAATAAATTCTTCAAAATTGTTTTGATCTGGTTCCGTATCTTCTAGACATTTAATTTCATTTCTTTAATCGATAATAATTGCGAAAGATTTCAACATATGAAAAATATATTTTCATTAATACGTTATCAAAAATTGAAGGAAACTTCTTAAAAGACCATATTTAAAGAACTTAAACCAAAATTTGGGTGAAAGAATTAATGGAAAAATAAGCATCATTTTATTACTTTGTAACAGAAGCAAGTTAATAGGGACAATCGAAATACATATGTAAAGCATCATTCGCTGGTAGGTAGTTATTAATGAAATACTCGTTGTATTGGAACAATATTTTGAATACCGAGTAATGTTTTGATTTAAAACAAACATCGACCAGTAAATGAAAGACCATAAAATTTTAAGATACGTAAGTACTTTAATCTACCATAAGAAGGTATTTTTCCATAACTTGAAGTAAAATTATTGGAAGACGTAAGAATCATGTCAATACAAACTTGACTTTTATTAATGGCAACCAATATGTTTCAATAGATTCGCTATAAAATCGTATTAGATCATCAGGCGCGCCGGCCGCGATGTCAAACAGCACGCAGGTTCTCTTGATTTATGACAATTAATTAATGCTATTTAATTTTCGTTGCCAAAACGAAATGTGTGAAAAAATGTGTAGATATGTATTTTTAGTAAATAAGAGTATTTGTTTATAATTGAAGAAATTTATGTGAGCAATGCCAGAAACATTTTCAAGTCAAATGGCTTGCTTTTGATTCATAAACTTGACAAATTATTATTATTATTACTTAAATGTCGTCCTTGGCAAATTTCCTGAGAAATTGAAGAATTTTTTCAAAAAGATAATATAGCAAACACGTATAACTTTCTTACCGACAATACTTGATTCTTTGAAAAACACCAAAACACGTCAATTTTCAGAAATTTCAACCACTTTCGAAGATATTCTATCTGAAACTTGAAATTTTATTCTCAATAGAATTTTCGATGTACGCTTTCGCCTCGTGTGTTTTTGTGGAGGTAATATCTCTCCTAAAACAGTGGCCTGCAATTTTCCGGACGCGATATACAACAGTTTCTCATCGAATTATTTCTTATTTGATTAACACCAACCGCTTGATTTGCACGTTTACCATTAATACATCTAATGAAAGATTTACAACTTTGACTCAACTTAGAACGCAAAGTGTCTGGGATAAAATGTAATATGAAATGTATTTGAAATAACAAGTGTCCTCTGAGTATGCATTGCAGTCAGGAATTTTAATCTCTTTTATCTTCTTGTACTCTCTCATGTTTAGAAAATCTTCTCTTCTGCAAGTACCGTAAATATTTATTATTAAGATAACCTTCATCAAAACGGAGCTCCCTCCGTAAATGGTTTAATTTCTACTTTCCTCAACATCTTAGATTTCTTCGGACGATATTCAACAAATTTAATTTTTAAATATGGCACCAATCTTTAATGTCTTTTTATATTATTTCCGTGCATAGTCTCCAGAAGTCATTCTACTGCATCAATACCGGATGAAAGTGTCCTGGGCCATGATGCTCTTAAGGTAAATGATTCTGCCAAGTACATGGGAATTTTTATAGGTGGAACTTACACGTAGAGGAACTATGTAAATTATTAGGCAAAACTTGTTTTCTGATCAAGACTCATGGCGTATGTTAAACATTGGTGTCACAAATGATGTCACAAGAAGTTCATTTATCGGTTGGAACATGCCATATTATTCTTGAAAAAGACAAAAGTAAATGCATATAAAATTAGAGCTTCCACGAACTCACTCCCGTTGATTACGGCCGAAGAATTGGCTATTGCCGATGGTTTTTAAATAACTTGAATAATAATGAGATTCTTGATAAATGTTTCTTCTCTGGCGAAGCTTGGTTTCATCTTTCGGGATATTTAAATAAATAAAATATGAAAATAGGTATGAACGGCGGAAAATCCTTAACTTGTGGAGACACCATCACACCCAAAAAATTTGAGGTTGGCTAGAAGTACCAAAGAAGGAAATCAATGGTCCCATATTTTTGAAGGGAACAAGAAATGCTTCAAGATACCGAAATGAGTTATTATAACCCTTTATTTAATCAATTATACGATGATGAAATTACATGAGGATCTTTCTAACAAGGCAATTCTTCAGCTAGTACAGTTGTGGACGAACACTTGCTTGTTTGGCAGATTTTTTGATAATCGACTAATGAGTTTCTCTCCAATCTCCAGATCTCACAATTCTGGATTACTTCACTTTTCCGCATAAGAACACAATTCTTTTCATTTCTTACGATTTAATGTTCATAACGGTAATGCTTACAATTTTTCCTTTGCTGTGAGATATACACTACGTAGCGATGTTTTAACTGTTGTAATATTCCTCGTTGTCAATTTTACATACTTTTTTCGGGAAAATTCTTCACGTGTTTTTCCACCTTAAAAATTATCCACGAAACTGGGAATTTTACTTGTATGTTTGTAATAAATCTGAAGAATCCGTTAAAAGCCAAGTCAACTAAAATTTGCATCGCTTATCGTAAATTTAAAATATTTTACGAACAGAATTTTTGTTCTACAAAAAAACCAATAAGATTCATCTTTCGTACCTGTACAGAACTTTTGTAATCAAGTAAAACTTTAACAATATACCCGTTTTTTAAAACATATATTTGTTTCCAAACATAAATGTTTTTTGAGCATGAATATTTTACAAGGAACAAAAATAATTAGGTGCAGTCTACCTCAACAAAAACTGACCAATAATGGGAAGTTCGAGCGATTTGCTGGTATGAGTTCCTAATAATAAATTACCCAATTATCCAAAAACTATAATAAGTTGGTTCAATTAAGAAGGTTAATAGGGTGTCTATCCGAACCGTGTTCAATACAGGCACATATAATTTATTAGAACCTATTCTCTCCTTTTATTAAGAGTTCTTTTGGTTCTAATCCAGCAGTTTATGGTCTACTTTGTTAGCTCAGAAAAATATACAGATTTCATTGTTCTATCTAACACTGCTTGAAGAAGGTTTTTCTAACTTCTCATTGAATATGTTGCCTTCAGGGAAAAATGTTTACGTTACCTGGATAATATACACTGATTATTGGTATATAATATTTCAATGTAAACATTTAATAGATACTTACATACATAAAGTTAATTATTTCGAACGTATAAAATTTATATTCATGAGTAATATTTACACGTTGGAAGGGGGAATAATTTTAAAGATAATTAGCACTCAGAGGCTAGTAATTATTGCATTGCATTTAATATGATTTAAGTATAAGATTAGCAGAAAGTTTGATGACAAAATTTTAGTATTCAGTCCGTTTTCTTCATCGTAAATTGTCTAAAATTATTCGTGAAATTGGGAAACATCTGGAAAACATCGTCAGTTCAATGATAATTCCCATATCAACACTGTTTATTATAGCTTATTACTTAATTGCTTATATAATGTATATAATAACATTGTTCAATTTACTTGCGCTTCATCGTATTTAAAAAATCTGTTTAGTGTTATTCTCAAAACATAATTACAATCGTATAGTTGTATACACTTAACATTCACGGCGTACGGACGATGGCTTTTTAGAGGTAATTTAAAAAATACATTATTACACAAGAAAAAAAATGAAATGTTACTTTTATTATCTTCTCAATTTATATATTGATGTTTATACGAGATGAAAGCATTAACAAATATGACGATTAGCATTCAAAAGGCTATTAGCAATCGTAAAATATTGATTCTACAATAGACGATAGTATTCTGAAATGTTAAATTGTCTACATCCGTATGTAGCCATTATTAATAGACAAAGAGCGTATAATGTACTGCTTATTAAAAGTACATTGAAGATAATACAATGGCGTATATTTTACATTTAAATTGTTTAGTTTTAGATAAAGATGAACACGTCTATTTTGTGTTCTTTACAGAGGATGTTGCGGGTACTTGGCTAGTTTGGCTAAATTGTCAGCTATTTTAATTAAACCAACAAATTCTACTAAAATAGCAAGCATCTAAGCTAGGTGACTGGTATTCACACCACCTGCACACACGAAAAACGGTACAAAGAGGATTTTGTTGTTTGAATAATGGATTTAATCCATTCACATAATTTTTTTTAATAACATTTTTCGAATAGGCACCATTAAAATTTAAACATTCCTGACACCTCACAATGACTTCATATTTTAGCTCGTTGCGAGCAAGCTGAAATACGCGTCAGATGTATTTGGTCACCGGATTATGTGGATCTTCACCTAGCCATCAGCGATTGAAATATCTCTTGTTTAAAATGGCTACTACACAAGGTGTTCCAACCTCTTGGAATGCAAGTATTTTGTGAGCAGTATCAAGCTGAAATTGTCTAAAATATCTTCTAAACATCGTTGAAAATCTTCCGGCTAATAAAGTAGAATAAGACATGGTTTACATAGCATTTTTTTGTACCTGAAGTTTAATAAAATATGAAGGATTTGAACTTGCCTCAGGAAGCATTGCTTACTTTGGATAATGCCCCTGGATATGTCGATGTAGAAGAACCATCAAATTCTACCCCTTAAGAGGGGTCTGAATAGGTTTAGACAATAGATCAACCAATATCTCTTAAAAAAATTAAACTACAATTTTTTGAAAAATTTTGATTTGCTGTCAGCAATATTATATCTTAACGACGCTGCGTGTACTGTGCCACTGTGACTTATTCGATAATTATGGAAAAAACCATGGCCCAAATAAGGAAGAGTTGCATAAAAAAACAAATGATGAAGATGAAGGCTCTATTACTCTATTCTATTAGCTTGTTTATGGCGTAAATAAAGACTATTCAGGATGCTGAAAATATTTTTCAAACTAATATAATCAACAATTAAATCGCACAATTGCTTGTGGAAGACGATGAAGAGATTCTAGCTATGGATGAAGAGGTAATATTATCATTTGTAGAAGATTAAACAGGGGATATGTAAGACCAAGAAACAATTTAGAAAAATGCTCCGGTAGCTCTTTCAAGCCAAAGCCAAAAGCATTGTAAACGTCCTACTTGAACCTGAAAATGCACCGAAAAAATGTAACTGCTGAGAGTAATTTCTTGCATTTATAAGTGACGATATGACGAAATCGTTACCTGCAAAAAAAGATATTCCACTTCATACTGAGGAAATTAACATCATGTACAGAAATCAAAGCATTATTTGAAATACTTAAATGATTGTAGTAAAAAAAGGCAACCACGTAAGCTGGGGGCTTATGCTGCTAAATATGGTATTAAAATATATGGACTGCAAATAGAGTAAAATCTATTTTATTTGGAGTTTTGAAATATACAAAGAGGTCTATTTAGAACAACCTTTATAAAACCTTTGTAGAAAGACTGGTTGAGCGAATAAAGCTGACGAATAGAAACTTGACTATACTGATAACTTTTATACCGGTTATCTATTGCTGATCACCCTTTGAGAAATGGGATTACATTCGTCCGTACAGCAAAAAAAAAAAATAAAATAAAATTTCACTTCAATTTTTAACGAATATATGTCGACCAATTGGGTCACCGCTGTTTAAATTTCAGAATGATGTTACATCATCATAGTAACATATATGACCAAGAAATATAAAGCGGTCATATTATTGTCAACCATGGACGATTGTGGTAAGTTTGATGCCTTAACAAATGAACCATAATAAATCATATTAAACTGCAATAGAACTAAATGAGATGTAGATAGTGCGCCCTTCTTACTCAAGTCAGAGAGTAACCAAAAGATGGCCCTTGCAATCTTTTCGTAAAATTTTTGCAGGAATCAATGCCAAAATTATAATATATATACTAGGCCATTATTAGAACCACGTAAACGACGAAAGTGTCTATGTGGAAGAATATTTTGGAGTTTTTATATTGAACGCAATCAGAAAATTCCATCTCTGAGATGACGATCTGGACGGTGTTACCTGTATGAGCATAAAAACAACAGTAACTTGTATTATACGCCGACAATCAGTCTCTAAAAACCATTATAAACTGCCATTATTGTTTGTATCCATCAATGAAGCAAGACTGATCATTATTCATCATGTTGATCATGTTTCTATTTTTAATTTGAAAGAAACAAGACTAGCAACACAATAAACTTGCATATTTTGGAAAAATTGTGCAAGTGTATGTATCGTACTTATTGAAAAACTAATATAACGAATTTTAGCAGTTATTACTAATGGCTCCTCCATCATCCTAAGACTTAATGTTAGATGTGTTAATACACCACGGGTTCCCAACGGAGGTCCGTATTGAACATTTGTGGTTCGATGAAATTTTAAATGGAGGCAGTGATGATCAAGGAGTCAATTGGAAGCTAATAATCGAATATCCATGTCAAAAACTTACTGCGGAAAACAAGAAACAGTCTAAATACTTTTAAAGGAGGTTACTTAAAAATTATGATTGACAAGTTTAGGCCAAAGATTTAAAAAAATGTATCAATACATCAAGTCCAGCCATTTTATGCAATTACAATCTGCTGAAAACTTGCTTGTATTTGTAAAATGTATGTGCTCAGCCCAATTATTATCTTTAATTAATTATCTATACAATTATTGGTGCTATGATTATGTGATATACTGTATATTATAGAGATAAGTAAGAAGAAATCGATAAGAAAGAACAATTTTTTAAAAGAGGCCAATGCAAAAAGAAGTCTCAGTCTCAATAAATCTCGATACATTAACTGTTGAGGCATCATCCTTTTTGCCAATTTTGAGGAGTAAACCGCACATATTTCGTGTCATCAGATAGATCAATCAAATTGCTTTCTTGCTATAGCAAAATAACTTCGACCAAAATCCAGTTTAAACCCGATCAACAAAATTAAATAAATATTCAAATATTCTAACCTAAACACAACCAAATAACGCCAATTAATTGATATTTGAAAAAGCAAAACCGCGAAATCAATACAGATGCAAGATTTTCTCACCTAAAGGCGATATGTTATCCGCCGGATCCCGATCCCTACATCTCGTCTTCGCTCTGCCGTGCCTGGACATGATCGCGGCGATGCTGAAGTCTGTGGCGCATGGCCTCATGGTACAGTTGTCGTCCATCACCTGCCCGTACAGTTCGGCAGCATCACCATCAGCATCACAGTCAAACGAAATTGCCACGTGATTATTTTGCACAACGCACCAAGAATAAAATCGAAAGGAGTAAAAAGACACCACAGAATTCTTTTTGACTTCGCCTCTTTCAAAACTAGATGGGGAATCGTAAAAATCCAAATGTTAAATAGAATTTTGCTTGTGGGGGGTTGAAACACTTTCGGATTATTGGTTCGAGGTATTTTAGAGATCAATTTAGGGGTTGACACGTCTTCATTGAGTTCGTAATTAGACGAAAATCACGCCACGCACCACCGCGACGAAGATGATGTGTCAACGACGTCGCGCCACGACAACAGAAGCAAGATGTTTTGACAGAGTGAATATTTAGAATCTTTTGACTCACATTTAACAAGATTAGCATGATACACAGTCTAGGGTAATTCAGATTGGTCGCTCCCACTCTACCCAGCAGAGGCGTTACCCGCACACCACATGTAGAGAGATACTAAACAACGAGACGCGGTAAAGTAACCAGTTCCCATGTACACACAGTCGCACGATCTCGCTTCCAGTGTTGTAGGTAGGTATACGCTCTCTCACGGATTCCTCTCTCTATCTCTGACTACGATGCTTTCTCGCGAACGGTAAACACTATGCGATGCTGCGTGAAGGAAACCCAACTAGCTAAACCGAACAACTGACCATGCGGGGTTCCCGTGTGCTCACGCTATCAAAAAGGAATGTCTTTTTAAAACGGTAGGACCAACAAAACCCGTCGGCGACGCCGATTCTCTGCCATTTTTTGGTAGCGCTCCGATACGATTCCCCTACCCTATTCCGCCCGTAAACCTCCTCTCCCTATCGCGTTGACAGCGGATAGTGTGCTTCCAGTCAAATCTCTCTCGCCCGTCCCCCCTCCCACCTCACCTTACCAGTCTGCATCCGATGCACCTGGGCGGGTAGAATAGCAACGTACACGTACGTATTTGTGTGTGTGTGTGTATAAACGCGATTCCTTTTCTTCCCAAACGACGCGGCGACAAAAGCGAGTCTCGATAGGCGTGGCTTTGTCGCATCCTCACCCTCGAGTAGGCGTCGCGCGCATTAACACGCCCATAATCATAGCCTACCTGTACTTTTTACGCGAAATCTATAGAGGTGCATTTTTCCCTTCTTTCCTTTTTAATTTCAACTTGCTTGCGTCGTATACATCTGGTTTGTTTCTCTCTCTAGCTTTCGCGATTTTTATTTCGCCCAGCGTAATAAAATGGACACGTTATTCCCTTGTTCGTAAGGGAAAGACGTCCGGTAGGCGGGGTCGCGGAAGGAAAAGGGGTGGCTGCGCGAGAAAGGGGAAAAACAGACGGGGAGTTAGAGTAGAGGGAAAAGCTTTCCGGTGAAATTGAAATCCGGAAAATTGACGCGATTAATTGGTTTATTTCTTTTCGATTCTGAGGGAGTATAGAAGGCGCAGAAATGAGTTCTTTTTACCCTGGCGTTCCTACTTTTTCCGAACGAGGATGTTAGGTTGTGTGTGTGTGCGAAATGATCGGGTGGCTTTTTTTCTTGTACCTAGCGTCTCTTGCTCTAATTAGCTAATTCTGCAAATCCCTTTTTCGCATCTGAGCTGGTTTACGCGCAGTAAAAGGACGATTCTGTTAATTCGATCTGTTCCGGGGAAAATTGTTAAAATGAGGACCCATCATAGCCTAATATCAGCATCCGCATTTGTTTCTAGTCCAGAAAACAAGTTTTTTAGGATAAGGATTTTCTTAAATATGTTTGGTTATAATTCGAACAAATGAAGAATTTGTTTTGCAATTATTTGTTTTTAAATTTCAAATAGTTGAATACCAGATACGCTTTTCTGTGTGGGAAAAAAAATTAAAATTAGTGCTAACGCGTTCAAATAGAGAAGTATTAATTTTAAGGAAACACTGAGAAGAAATGAGTTAAAAAACAAATAAGATTTTTTTTTCAGCGTATAAACCCTTAATATTAACACAATTATTTCAACGTTTTAGGCGTTGCGTAGCCTTTGAAAAAAAAATATTAATTGTAGTAATAATGTAGTAATTCTAAAAAGACAAAGCTTTCTCCAAATCATCATTCGATCAGAAACGACAATCTTCCGAGTACTTTTTGAGTTTTGGTAAAGGATAACACAGAAGACGACATCTAAACTGTAAGCTGGACGTTGTAATTTCCCAAAGCTGCATTCATTGACTCCTGAAAAAAATTTTATGTATTGAATCAACACGCCAGTTGCATTGTTTATATGCACCACTAAAATTGTGTCGATCCAACGCCTTTTACGTTCATCGAACGCAACTTTTTTCTCAGTGTACTATTACCACCCTATCACTGTCAATTTAATGCAATTGAAATGATATGGGCACACGCAAAAGGTTATTGTTACGATAAAAATATTGGTAGGGATGGATGTGGGGTTGAGCAAGTTCGCACAGTGAAAAGTAGTAGAAAGAAGCACTAGATCAGTGTACAGAAGAAATTTGGAAAAATTGTGTAATCCATACAGAAACACTCATCGAAAAATGGTACGAAAGAGTGATAGATTTATTTATTGTATCACTTGGTGATGGTGGTTCCAGTTCAAGTGAATTTGATTTAGATAATAAGTGTTATATGTACTTTAGTTATTACATTATATTGGTACTACGTTATATTATATTTCGAATAAAGAATAAGAAAATCGTGAACTGTTTTTAACGTGTATAATTTATAATTTATTACTTTTTCTATTAAATATATTTCAACTAACAAGTGTCTATTGTTCGATTCTTTATTTTTGCAGAAAGTGTTATATAAAATAAATCGTAGTGTTATTTTAGTGTTGAATAATGTTAAAATTTTTTTTGACTGTGAAGATATTGTTAACTAAATTATCGCGGTTCTTAAATGTAATGTGTGTACAACAAAGATGTTTATCACTTTATACATATTTTGTTGATAACTAACTAAAATAAAATAACTGCGATTTACCTTTCTAACAGTCATACTACTTTAAAAAAAAATTATTTCCTAAAATTACAAAATAGCGTTTTCTCCAACCTGAAACTGTAGTGTACGCCCCCAAAAAATGCTCCAAAGTTGACTACTTCTTGTGGTTTATACGACTACAAGTGTCGTGTTACTATATACACATTCTATTTTTGATAATAAGCTACGTTAATTGTCGAAAAAATTAAAATCGTTTTGTCAACTTAACTTATAAATTATGGTAAAGTTTTCAAAAATTCTGCTTCGCTAGCAGTCACATTTATTATTGCTTCTTTAACTACAACTTTTAGTAGTCGTCCTGGAACTATATTTTTTATTGCGTCAACTACGCATTTTTTCCATATGTACCCTAAGAGAGATACACAGAAACAATTCGTTTATTCACTTCTTTCTTTTGGGGGAATAAATAAATAATTTATTCTTCTTCAACATGTAAAGATTTCGATTTTCTTAGGGTAGGTCCAGAAATATGCACAGTATTGAAAGTTTGTGGCCGAATTTAACACATTTTGCAGTCCTGCATTGGTTCAAAGATATCTTTTTCGTTAATTTGAATAAATCTACGTATTTGCTACAAGCAAGCAAATACATTAAGCATTATAGTTAGAGATGACCAAGGCAGGTGAAATTATTACTTTTTTGCAACGACTAAACAAACTCGCGTCTATTCGTCTCACAAGAAAATATTCGTGTTGCCTATTGCTTTCCCCCGAGAGTCGACAAAACACGAGTCTGTCTAATCGCTGCAAAAAAGTAAAAATTTCAGCTGCCTTTGTCATCTACAATTATAATTAATCAAAACTAAAATTCTTGTGTTTACGCAGCACCTCCGAGTTCTTTGAGAAACTCTTGACGATACCATTAAATTAAGCACATCATGTAACTGATTGAACGGACGATGATTTTCTATGACCAAGAAATTGTTTCGTATTTGATAAGGTGCCTTACTATTCATTTAACTTGACCAAATAGAACAAACATTAATCTGTACGGAAATAATTGAATTAATTTCATAACCAAAACCAAAAGATATTCATTCCATTAACCAAAGAAAACCGAAAGAAGAATGCTTGCGGTAAACAACAAATTACACACCGCGAATTCATACAATTTTCTCCAAATTAGGACGGGCATCTTTCTGCATGCACGCGTTATAATTCGATTAAAATTAATTACAAATATCCGCGCAGACAACCTGCCCATTAAGGACGCAATAAATATGCAGATTACGTTCTTGGAACTTATCGGGAAGGCGGTCATTTGAGAACTCTTGCTAATCCCGTTCTTTTTCCGAGAGGATCAATCTGCTATACGCTTCGATGTTAACATTATATTATTATTAAAGTTGTGGGAACTACAATTCTGCGGTAATGCACCCAAACGCACGTTAAAATTATTTATCACCTTCGTAATTATGCAGAAATGCGATGTACCTAATTGAAAATAGAATCTAATAGAAGGAGCAAATGTAGAACGAAATGAGTTATTTCGATGTATAATCGATCACTGATTATACGTATGAATGTAGATATTTATCCCCTGAAGAAAATGTAATTATTCATGTTGTAATTCTTGAGGCAGATAGGCTAAGGTATTTATCGATGAAAATTTAAGAAAAGGATAAGCAGAAGTCTGCAATTTATCGAGTAGCAGCTAAAATGTATTGAAACAACACCTTTAATTAATGCAATTCGCAACACAAAACATAAAAAAAATTGAAAGTGTGCGTGTGAACATAGTGTATATTAGAAGAGAAGTTTCACAAGATGGCGTTTTGACAAAATGCCTTCTGAAACGCACTTTTTACATTTCTATTTTGCATTTCTATGACTTAAGCTAACGAAATAAATTGTTAGCAGAAAACCAAAATTCTAAACCACAAAAACAACGACAACGAAAGAAAATTAATTAACAACATAATAATAAACGATGAATGTCTTGCGTATCTAAAGAGGACTATTATAATAGCAACATATAAAAGAGAAAACAAACTACACACGGAAACCTATCTAGACCAATCTGCCTCTTGCCAACCCTAACTAAAATTCTAGAAAAAAATCCACTAACATAAATAAGAGATTATTTGCTACAAAATAATTTAATACGCGAAAGACAATACGTATTTGGCGACATAACGTGATAAAGCTGAAAACAAATTTCACAGAACAAAGCGTAATAGCGATTGGAATTATTACAAAAACTTGGAAAAAACGCATATTTTGAATTTATTTCAAGAAGTAAAGATAAAAAGCGGTTGTGGCACCATTGCTAGACATAAATCCAGAAACTAAAAATGATATCCCGCCAGAGCTCCCTGCGATGCCGAAAAGATTAATGACGTCTTTATTACTTATGTTCCAATAACCAGAAAATAATGCTAAGTTAGCTTAGCTTCCTCATGGTGTTGATGGAATAATTCACGGCAAACGCAATAAAAGGAGAGAAAAAATTACACTAACACACGGACATGTTTCTGCCTACCCGGCGTCACCCGGGTACTGTTCCCCAGGGGAACAGTACCCGGTTTATATCGCTACTTTCTGAACGTCAGGCATGCGTTTCTTTGGCACTAAAGGGCGCCAAAAAATGTCGAGTTTGTCGTTTTGAAAGTTGTGGTATTAACTGTGAGGCAACAGCGATAGAAGGTAGAGATATGAAAAATACTCTCGAAACCACGCTGATGACGCCGGGTAGGCAGAAACAGGTCCGTGTGGTAGTGTATTTTTCTCTCTCCTTTTATTGCGTTTGCCGTGAATTATTCCATCAATACCATGAGGAAGCTAACCTATCTTAGCATTATTTTTTGGTTATTGTTTCTAAGCATTTTCTGATGTGTTCTACTTATGTTCCACATTGTAATCCCGTGACTTATCCAAGCGCAAATGATGAAGAAAGTATCAGTATTTTTTTATTTCCTACAGTATCCACTGAAGACATTGCTAAAACTGTTCAAAGTGTTAGGTCTGCAAGCATCTCCATGATCAAAGCTGATGTTGTGCTATTTCTTAGCAAGCCCAATATTACAGATTTCGAAGACTTGCGACCAATTAGTATTTTGCCTAGCCTTTCTAAAATCTTAAAACGCCAGGATGTAGTTGTACAACGGCTTTGCTTAATATAACTGATCAGAGGCTTATATCAGCGCTAGTGCTTTTGGATTACCTCTGTTAATTATGTTATGTATTTTATTACGTACTTCATAAAATCAATAGGTTTTTGTCAGAGCGCTGTAAGTTTGTTAGGCGACTTTTTATCAAATCGCTCACAAATATGAAATAAGTAAACAAAAAGACTCTGCGTTACTTTGGTTCTTTCTTACTTCTCCTACTGCGTTGAGATGTACCACCCATATAACAAACTATCGCATACAGAATATTCAAAATGGGTGCCTAAGAGTTCGTAAGTATGAGCTCATAGCTGGTTGAGCAGGAGAGAGTTACAAACTCTCTTCACCTTAGCTTGACAAAAACTGATATTACATTATCGCACATCTTCACATACACACTCATAGCACTGAACGAAATTCTCTTCATTAAAAAGATGCCTAACCTAGTTGGCAAACCATCGATGTGTAGGAATACCTGCATTATATCTTGTCTAACATTCAAAAAGATCATTTTTGTTCTACTGTACGAAATTAAGAATCATGTTTCTCTTCTGCTTGTACTTGTAGCTATGAACGTTGTTAAGAAAAAACCATTACTTTTCCCGTTTGAAGGGCATTCTCTAGCAAGATGTGATATAGGGAATTACATGTTAACCTGTGTTACCTGCTAGGTGAAAAATTGACAGATATGGTACTTCTTTAGCACGATTCTTTATAACAACGAATATAGTGCACGTTATTTTGTTTAAACATAAATCCCATCTAATTAAAAATATATAAAAAACGGATCAACTACAAGAATTAGCTAAATCAAAATTAATCTTATATGTAGGTAGGAAATCATAAAGCGTGCACTAAGCATGAGGCCTAGGATAGAGAGGAGACTTCATATTGAGAATTTCAGCAATTTTTTCGATTGGAGTTAATCTTCAAAGAATCTTCTACTCGAAATATGGCTTCATGCACATGAGATTTTCTGAAATATAAATACAAAAGCAAAACGTATGATAAAAACAGGGAACAATTTTCAAACTGGAATAAGTGCGAAAACTATTCAACCACCATTACTTAAAAGATATATTTTTCGTTAATTTGAATAAATCTACGTATTTGCTACAAGCAGGCAAATACATTAACCATTATAATTAATCAAAACTAAAATTCTTCTCTTTACGCAGCACCTCCGAGTTGTCTGAGAAACTCTTGACCATACCATTAAATTAAGCATATTATGTAACTGATTGAACGGATGATGATTTTCTATGACTAAGAAATTGTTTCGTATTTGATAAGGTGCCTTACTTTTCTTTTAACTTGACCAAATAGAACAAACATTAATCTGTATAGAAACAATTGAATTAATTTCATAACCAAAACCAAAAGATATTCCATTAACCAAAGAAAACCGAAAGAAGAATGCTTGCGGTAAAAAACAAATTACATACCACGAATTCATACAATTTTCTCGAAATTAGGACGAGCATCTTTCTGCATACGCGCGTTATAATTCGATTAAAATTATTTACAAATATCCGCGCAGACAACCTGCCCATTAAGGACGCAATAACGGATCAACTACAAGAATTTGCTAAATCAAAATCAATCTAATATGTAGGTAGGAAATCATAAAGCGTACACTAAGCATGAGGCCTAGGGTCGAGAGGAGACTTCATATTCAGAATTTCAGCGACTTTTTCGATTTAAGTTGATCTTCAAAGAATCTTCTACTCGAAATAAGGCTTCATGCACATGAGATTTTCTGAAATATAAATACAAAAGCAAAACGTATGATAAAAACAGGGAACAATTTTCAAACTGGAATAAGTGCGAAAACTATTCAACCACCAGGTAATTTAATATTTTGCAAAATAATATCAAAGAAATAGGATTAAAATAAACATCAGCTCAAGTGGATTCTAAAGAAATCTTGTGCAGAGAAAATTTTCACCTTTCGCACAAAATTATCTAATCACACTTACTACATCTTGAACGTTTGTCGCTCAAATAAAATAATAAGATTCGAACTGTAGTTCGAATTACCAGTATAAAGGCCTAATAACGTTTATTTATTCAAATAAAACCTTTTTCAATTTACACAGTTGAGGTAAATCAAAAGTACCAAGTATTTTTGATCAATCACGCACCCCTCGCAAGACATGAAATCGTATTTTAAAAGCCTTGTTTGTATGAAAATAAATAATTATCCTCAGGATCAGCTTCATCTCACACTAAAATGAAATATTTGCCTGGCAAAGTGAAATTTACGATCGGCCAGTTAATAATCATAAAAAATCGTATAAAACCCGTTTATTAAAAAAGAAAATTCTTTAATGACTCAATAACTAGAAATTCATAAACTCGTTAAAACCTTGACGAACAAACAAAGCGCTTTTTTCATGGTAAGCACAAGCCGCAAGTTTTGAAATGATCCAGCGTACTAAATTTCGCGCGTGCATTTTACATTTTCGCATAAAATGAAATTTACGAAACTTATAATTGAGGAACGTAGAACTTATTATTAACATACACGCGTATGTATAAAACTTGTAGAAATAAGTTAAAAACGCTATATGGAATGTTGTACTAAAGAGCGTAATTGTCTTATTGTCAAATTAATGTATTTAATTATTATATCTTGCTGCATTTTCAGAAACGAAAAGGCGTTATGTTAATGGAAGCTTTGATGTAACACAGCTCCAATAACTCCCAAGCGAATAGAAGAACGCAGATTGTAACAGTTCAGATTTAAATTATAGATACTAAATCGCTTATATTTCGTGCAATATTATTAAACTTAGCTTGTTTTCAGTTTCATGATCGTAACAATAAATGGACATGTGTTTATTGTGAAATGAAATTTTATATTTCATTTTTCTTTTGAGTACAGGCTGATTCACTGTCGACCTTCTGATCTGACAACTGACATTTTTCTCGAAAAAACGTAGTGTTCAAACAAACGATATTTCAGTTGAAAGGGAGTAAAGAGAAAGTAGATGAGGGACGGAAGCGGACGAATAGAAGTGAATTATAGAGAATAAGAACTCAAAAATTTAGAGAGAAAGGAAAACAGTACTTAGGCCTTTCTCGAGATAAAAAACGAGATATTTAAACACAATACTTCTAAGGCCAGGAAGAAAATTTGGAGATCGTTGTTAGTCCAAAATGTGTTTAAATTCTAAAAAAAAAAGGATTTGTGATTATATTAGTGAGAGCACTAGAAATGAAATATTTACGAATTTGTCAGAAAAAATGACATGTTACCAGAGAAAAATGTTTTTTTTTTTGTTCATGAAGGGCAAATAAAGTTGCATAAATATAGATTATTAGTCCAGAGAAAATCTTCATTGGATGAGAGCGGTTGAACATCAACATAGATGAACCTTAAATGTTGTGTGTGGAATTTTGAATAATAAGATTATTGGACCATTGGACCAAACTTTTTACATAACGAATTACCAATACTTTTAGAAGATGTTTCGCCAAAAACTCGAAGAATACTGCAGTTTCAGCACGACGACTCTCACTACCTTCATGGTTCGTTTATATAAGAGGATACACATCACTACATTGTTGTCATTTAATTGTTTATTTTATAATTTGATCGAAATCATCCGCAAACATTTTAAGAAAATAACATTGCTCATCATCGACCTCTCCTTTGCATCTGCTCCCGATCCAATAAAAATGAACGCTCTGCCTATACACAAACTGCGACCCTTTTTCGTTACTTTTTGATGTAATTTTAATCACAGTAGAGTAAACGAAAGCAAATTTTATGCGAAACACGGATTAACGAGAGATCACACAAAAATACCGCAAAATACGTAACTCTCGAGCAGAATTCGCGAAGTTTCGTCATGGACACGCCTACCTTGTATTGTAATGTTGATAAAGAACATTTTTCTCGGTGGTTGATTAAACATCTTCATTTAAAACTTGAAAGTGATCCAAATACTTCATTTAATCGAGAAATTCCTTCTTTGTTTCTTACTAAATCGATTAACGTCATGTCGTTTTAAATCTAGACATGTAAGCATGTAATTCTGCAAAGACAAGGCGAACATATTTAACATAGTTTTCTACCTACGTACACATGTTCGTTTGTGGAAGGCGAAAGGACGTAAGCAACCTAATCAATTATCTCTTATTAATTGTCGTATGGAAGTTGGAGCGCACTCTTTTACCGCAAGTGGTTGGAATTCAGGTAAACGAGGCACGCGAAACACGCTCACCAAGAAAACGACCACATCAGAGGTTCGAATCTTAATGAAAACCAGATAAAATAAATAACATATAAATCGTTTAATTTGTCACTGTTTTCAAAGGCAGCGAGCGCACACACACCTTTTCGTCCGCGTAGGAGTATTTATGTCTTTAATATGTTAATCTGGCCAGGTTTTATTCGGACAATATGCATGTGTATATGTACGTATATATACAGATATAGATATATCTCAGCCGTATGCACTTATACGAGCGCACAACAGGCTGCTGGCAGCGTTTATTCCTTCCAGCTTCCGTTTTATTTATTGCGGGCCGCGGAGGTGTCGCCTCTCTCGGTTCTTTTCACGAATTTATTAATTGTTAATTTTTATGTCGATGTGTTTCTGTCAGCATAAATATGTTTTTCGAGTTTCGTATGTTCATTCCTTTCTAGGCGTTCGTTTCCCCTCGACGAGAGAACAATAACGGAACGAACGCTGGTATCTAACTTATTTTTACACCAACGGTGGCGTAAATACACTCAAGAGAAATAGAAATGGTAATAGAATGGCATACAAAAGGAAGAACAATTGGGCAATAGTCAAGGAACATGTGATATAAGGTGAATACTTTACTTTCAGAGTTAACACGCCATGTTAACCTATTGCTGTATTGCTGTTTTCCGTTGTTTCTTGTTCTTTTGCTATTTTTATCCCGTCTCTTATCTTCCATTATTTAGGAAAGTCTTCGTGACAAAAAAGTCACTCTTTGGTGCGATCTCGCAGGTAATTTTGTCAATGGTCCATATTTTTTCGCGAAAATACAAAATGACGACGCGCTAACTGGTCACTAATGAACGATACCTACAAATGTTAAGGGATTGTTCAAAACGAGGACGCAATTGAAAATGCAATATGGTGCACTTTTGGACATTTAACGACCAGTTGAAAACTTTCTAGATTATTTATGAAGAGACTGAATAAGAAAGGTCCCAAATTTGAACCTTATAGGACTCCTGTATGTAAGATGAATTCTCTGGATGTAAAGCCGTTGTAGGAAACATAACACTCTCGATTATTTTGTTTAAATTATTTATAAATGTAACTTAAATACAGCAATACACCCCTAAAGCCAAGACACGGTGAATCAGTGGACTGCCATGAGTGAATTAGTTAAAAAAAAAAAACGACTATTCCACCGGCTGGGAAAGTGATAGCGACTGTTTTTTGGAATAATTATAGAGTTGTGTTAATCGACTCTCTTCAAAAAAGAAAAGTAATAACGAGGACACTGCGATCACTACGTATCATTGCTTACGGACTACGTATCATTACCTGACAAGCTGAGAACAGAAATTACGATCAAATCCCCGCATTTGAAAAAAAAGAAAGTTTTATTTCACCAAAGCAGCCTCAAACTTCAACGAATTGGGGTTCGAATTGATAGACGATCCACTCTATCCACCAGATCTGAGCCCCAATGCCTTTTTTCTGTTTTGGAGGACAAAGATTTTCATCGAATAAGGGGGTCATCACATTCGTAAGGGCCTATTTTGCAAAATAAGATGCCAACGGATTAAAGGAGAAGCGAGTGTCGCTGGGAAAAGAGTTACAAGGAAACCATGTCGAGAAATAAAGCTGAATTTGGCAAAAAAAGACATGTAAAAATACTTTTCAGGCTACCTTCGTAAAAAAGAAATAAGTAGATTTATATGTACTTCAAATTTAGTCCATTTAACAAACTAATTATTTTCTATATTTTATTCTTTATACCAAGGGTGTTTATTCAATTTCCAAACGACTATACTTTCTAGAAGTAGAAAGAAGTAATTGCCAAATTTAACCATTAATATATACTTACTTGGACATCTTATTTATTTTGAACAACGATAATTATTAGGGTATTAAAGCTATTATCATCACAATAGATGCTACTGAACAGCACTCCGCTTCGGGGAAGCGAATCTTTTATATAACACTTCCGAGAATCCCAATTTTAACCTGTTTACATCCGAGCATCACCCATGCGGATATATATCGGTGCCCCTTCTTCGGAAAGACGCGAAAGAAATTAGGACAGTAAGACTAACGTATATACACAGCATTTTTCAAATTCATCTGAAATTTATGATTCCTAAACGGATAACAGACATCGGAGGAAGATTAATAGCCGACGCACTACCGCATAATAAACTCCGCATGAAATTGAAGCAAATTCGATTTTAATAAATTATTTTCGAAACGGTCACGCGAAATGATCGAGCCTCGTACATGCATATTTAAGAACTCTAAACAAGCCATATCCATTGACATAAACCTCATGTTTCAACGTTTACCGCGTAAATTTCGTAAGTCATGAATATGTAATACGCGACGGACACAATTATATTACACCTGTATTTCGTGATTTGAATATTGCGTCTTTTATCTTGTAAATAATCTGAAAATGTACGATTTCGAAGAATTTTTATTATTTTAATGAAGAAATAATTTAGTGAAGATTGAAAGGAGTAGTGATTAACGTTTGAAGATTCTAAATTAGCCAAGGTCCGGTTTGCTACACAAAATAGATTAGAAATTTCGTTTATTACACAAATAAAATACAATTTTATATTTATAAAAAATGTAGCTATTTATAATAGTTGCTCTTATATAAATATCTATGGCATCCTTGTAACAGTCCAACATCCAGGCATTATATATTCAGAAGTTGTACGACTTTAATTCCAATGGAAAGCCGCGATAATTTGAAATCTATGAAACTTCCCATTTACAGAGTGTTAGAAAGTATTGGCAACGTTTTTAGAGCAGAAGATATGAGCGTGTACTTCAGTTCGCAAAGTATACTCAAGAAATTTATAGAATCGCTTACGGTGACTGTGATAAAGCTTATATTTGACAAACGAATCGAGCGATTTGCACCAGATTCAAAGAACATATAACTCATTACCGCTATGGAAGGGTTGAATCGTCAAGTGTAGCACAATACGTAAACGACACCGACACCGACACTGTTTTTGCTGTTCTCAAGTTCCATGAATTTGGAAGTTTTCTCGAAGTTGAATTCAAGTACTATCGCTTCTGCCGTTTTAAATAATTAGTTTTTGTTAAATCGCAATTTAATTTTCAAGTAATAATAGAACAGGGAACCCCCACAAACAGATTCAATCTTGAAATTGGATTTTTTATTATTTACTATCAAGGTGCAATCCATGTGTGTTAAAGTTTACTCAAAATTTAATTGAACCAAATTGACCACATAATTTCTAAATAATGCTTTGTTTATAGGTTTGTGAAGCCCGCTAATCAATTGGTCAATAGCGAACTTAGTTTGGTCATTTGGTTAGTCGATTTCCTCAAAAAATACGAGCTAGAAATGATGGAAAATTTGTTACTAAACAATTTCAATAAATGTAGCCCTTTATCAATAGCTAATTTTGTTCTTATGGCAACGAACATGACATCAAACTCCTCCATCGTTTCATTACAATAATATGTAATAATTACAAATTTATTATAGTAATAACACGTAATATTACATGTTTCTTCCTCTAATAATTTACATCCCGCCATCTTGTGTTCGCGTATCTTCCGGTTAATGCGCGCATTGGTCCCCGCACCTGTGATCTCGATTTACGCAATTAAAAAATAAATCCGAGCGCCTATTACCCCGGTGGCTATGACTAACGAATTTATTCTACTTAAAAATAGCATTTATATTGTCACTGTTAATAAGCGTCCATGATGGGTCTCGGCCTATACGAACGCGTGAGTCGCCGGTTTATTTGGGTTTGGAAAAATCGCGTTCGAAAACGAAACGCCGCTCCTCCCATCACGAAAACAGTTTTTCCAACATGCCTGCGCCCGCCCGGCGTTCGTATTTTTATTAGCATCGCCCTGATTTTAATGCGGTGCCGTGTTGAAATTAGTCGAATGATAGGGGGCCGGCAATAAACGATAAACGTTCGGTAAAATCGACAGTTTTATGCTAAGAAATGAGAAATTTACGCGCGCAATAATTATGGCCGGAGAGATTTAGTAAATTTGCTTGCCTATCTGATCGTTTAGGTTACTACTTCTCGGAAAACGGAACATCACAACATGATAAACGCTCAGATTTAACGCTAATTTCAGAAATAGGTAAACAGTGGAAGGTAATAAAACATTATGTATAGAAAACCGTTAAATTTGATTTTATTATCTAAATCTATGACGCATCCTTTAGCTTGACTTATAT